>NIVC01001697.1:0-227500 GCA_002269645.1 Macrostomum lignano | reverse complement strand
GCCTGCCTGCCAAGACCAACTTTACTCAGATTAATGTGATTTCTGCTGTGTGTTGCAGGATTTCTGCTGCGAGTTGCAGGAGTTCTGCTGTGTGTTGCAGGATTTCTGCTGTGTGTTGCAGGATTTCTGCTGTGTGTTGCAGGATTTCTGCTGTGTGTTGCAGGATTTCTGCCTGTGTGCTGCAGGATTTCTGCTGTGTGTTGCAGGATTTCTGCCTGTGTGTTGCAGGATTTCTGCCTGTGTGCTGCAGGATTTCTGCTGTGTGTTGCAGGATTTCTGCCTGTGTGCTGCAGGATTTCTGCTGTGTGTTGCAGGATTTCTGCTGTGAGTTGCAGGATTTCTGCTTTGAGTTGCAGGATTTCTGCTGTGTGTTGCAGGATTTCTGCTGTGTGTTGCAGGATTTCTGCTGTGTGTTGCAGGATTTCTGCTGTGTGTTGCAGGATTTTTGCTGTGTGTTGCAGGAATTCTGCTATGAGTTGCAGGATTTCTGCTGTGTGTTGCAGGATTTCTGCTGTGTGTTGCAGGATTTCTGCTGTGTATTGCAGGATTTCTGCTGTGTGTTGCAGGAATTCTGCTATGAGTTGCAGGATTTCTGCTGTGTGTTGCAGGATTTCTGCTGTGTGTTGCAGGATTTCTGCTGTGTATTGCAGGATTTCTGCTGTGTGTTGCAGGATTTCTGCTGTGTGTTGCAGGATTTCTGCTGTGTATTGCAGGATTTCTGCTGTGTGTTGCAGGATTTCTGCTGTGTGTTGCAGGAATTCTGCTATGAGTTGCAGGATTTCTGCTGTGTGTTGCAGGATTTCCGGTGTTTTTCAGGAACTCTGCATCTCGCTAACTAAACCAAGACACGTATTGCATATGCTTCATTGCATGAAGCAAATTAGGAAATACCAGAAAAGAGATTCAATCGTTCCTTACCTTGCGATTTCTCTATTTGCAACAAAACTATTCAGAGCAGTTGTAGTCCTGCAAGGTTGTATAGCGCTTCTTGTGTAGGTTAATATGCGAAGTTATGAGGCTGCGTGGCCCCCTCTCATGCTGTTCTGCTTTTTTAGCTATATCGGTCAACACCCCACCTCTCCCTCCCTCCCTCCCACTCTCTCCCTCTCTCTCCCCTCTGTCCTGTTCTCTCCCAGCGGTTTCCAGTGCACAGTGACTAAACCCGCCTCCGGGCCAATGGCGAAGCTGCGGCCTCCCCCGGTGCGTACGGGCATGGCAACCCCCCCCCCCCCCGATGCGAAACCAAGGCAGGAGAGTGTTGTATAGTCTTTACAGGCACAGGCCTATACCCTCGTGGATATAATGTGTTTGGGTCAGGCTGTACACTGAGCGAAGGGGGGGGGTCGCGGGAGCTCACTGTTCTATAAGAAAATTCGGTGTGTGGGAGTGCAAATGGAGGTGCTGCAATAAATAAGCAAACTAACGCTGTAAAATTAAGGTGCCTTAAATATTTTAAGAGGCCAAAGCGTCAATAATCTTGTCTGGGTCAAGAGTCGACCCAGGGGACTTAAAATATGATTATAATAAAATAGACGACGAGCGAATCACCAATGCGACACTAGCTAAAGCGTCTATTGATGATTTATTCTAAAGGCCAACGCGTGATAATTTGCCAAAGGAGCAACCCTGAGCTCATGCTCAAGAGCCGCGGCCTTCAGTCGCCTCCACAGAAATTGCGCCCCATATTCCCATAAGTATAGTGCTCCAATAAAAATGAATGACAGGAGCTCAACTTTTGTCACCTCTTGGACGTGACATCCACCGGCCTAGAAGACAGGGGTGGGCGCCCACCAAGAGACAGATGTGACCACCAAGAGACAGGGGGTGACCACCAAGAGACAGATGTGACCACCAAGAGACAGGGGGTGACCACCAAGAGACAGGGGCGCCCACTAAAAGACAGGGGGCGACCACCAAGAGACAGGGGGCGCCCACCAAGAGACAGGGGGCGCCCACCAAGAGACAGATGTGATCACCAAGAGACAGGGGGCGCCCACCAAGAGACAGATGTGATCACCAAGAGACAGGGGGCGCCCACCAAGAGACAGATGTGACCACCAAGAGACAGGGGCGCCCACTAAAAGACAGGGGGCGACCACCAAGAGACAGGGGGCGCCCACCAAGAGACAGGGGGCGACCACCAAGAGACAGATGCGATCACCAAGAGACAGGGGGCGCCCACCAAGAGACAGGGGGCGCCCACCAAGAGACAGATGTGATCACCAAGAGACAGGGGGCGCCCACCAAGAGACAGGGAGCGACCACCAAGAGACAGGGGGCGACCACCAAGAGACAGGGGGCGACCACCAAGAGACAGGGGGCGACCACCAAGAGACAGGGGGCGACCACCAAGAGACAGGGGGCGACCACCAAGAGACAGGGGGCGACCACCAAGAGACAGGGGGCGACCACCAAGAGACAGGGGGCGACCACCAAGAGACAGGGGGCGACCACCAAGAGACAGGGGGCGACCACCAAGAGACAGGGGGCGACCACCAAGAGACAGGGGGCGACCACCAAGAGACAGATGTGACCACCAAGAGACAGGGGCGCCCACCAAGAGACAGTTGTGACCACCAAGAGACAGGGGGCGACCACCAAGACAAGGGCGACCACCAAGAGACAGGGGGGCAACCACCAACCAAGACAAGGGCGACCACCAAGAGACAGGGGGCGACCACCAAGAGACAGGGGGCGACCACCAAGAGACAGGGGGCGACCACCAAGAGACAGGGGGCGACCACCAAGAGACAGGGGGCGACCAACAAGAGACAGGGGGCGACCACCAAGAGACAGGGGGCGACCACCAAGAGACAGGGGGCGACCACCAAGAGACAGGGGCGACCACCAAGAGACAGGGGGCGACCACCAAGACAGGGGGCGACCACCAAGAGACAGGGGCGACCACCAAGAGACAGGGGGCGACCAACAAGAGACAGGGGGCGACCACCAAGAGACAGATGTGACCACCAAGAGACAGATGTGACCACCAAGAGACAGGGGGCGACCACCAAGACAAGGGCGACCACCAAGAGACAGGGGGCGACCACCAAGAGACAGGGGCGACCACCAAGAGACAGATGTGACCACCAAGAGACAGATGTGACCACCAAGAGACAGGGGCGCCCACCAAGAGATCGGGGCGCCCGCCCCCACCCAGACACCAAGTATTGGCGCCCCTCAGCGTTGCGGCCCTCTTCGAATTAGGAATTCCTGCGTAAGCCACTGTATAAAACTTGATGATGAAAGCAGAATCCAGAAGTCCTTAAAAACAAAAAGACAACATCGTCAGAGCAACGGGGGGAAGAGGCTAATTAAATTTGGATATAATATAGGATTGTAGGATAGTATAGTATATAGGATAGGATAGTATATTATATAGGATTGTTATTAAGAACTTTGAGAAAGGTGTCTTTTTCCTTCGATTGAATCCCAATCTGTGGAATTCCCTACCTTGTAGAATCCCAGTCTGTGGAATTCCCTCCCTTGTAGAATTCCAGTTTAGAGGAATCCTAGTTAGCGGAAATCATGGTCAGCGAAAATCCCAGTCAGCGAAAATCCCAGTCAGCGAAAATCCCAGTCAGCGAAAATCCCAGTCAGCGGAAATCCCAGTCAGTGGAAATCCCAGTCAGCGGGAATTCCCAGTCAGCGGAAATCCCAGTCAGCGAAAATCCCAGTCAGCGGAAATCCCAGTCAGTGGAAATCCCAGTCAGTGGGAATTCCCAGTCAGCGGAAATCCCAGTCAGCGGAAATCCTAGTCAGCGAAAATCCCAGTCAGTGGAAATCCCAGTCAGCGGAATTCCTAGTCAGCGAAAATCCCAGTCAGCGGAAATCCCATTTAGCGGAAATCCCAGTCAGCGGAAATCCTAGTCAGCGGAAATTCCAGTCAGCGGAAATCCCAGTCAGTGGAAATCCCAGTCAGTGGAAATTTTAGTCAACGGAAATTCCTAGTCAGCGGGAATTCCCAGTCAGCGGAAATCCCAGTCAGCGGAAATCCCAGTCAGCGGAAATCCCAGTCAGCGGAAATCCTAGTCAGCGGAAATTCCAGTCAGCGGAAATCCCAGTCAGTGGAAATCCCAGTCAGTGGAAATCCCAGTCAGCGGAAATCCCAGTCAGTGGAAATCCCAGTCAGTGGAAATCCCAGTCAGCGGGAATTCCCAGTCAGCGGAAATCCCAGTCAGCGAAAATCCCAGTCAGCGGAAATCCCAGTCAGTGGAAATCCCAGTCAGTGGGAATTCCCAGTCAGCGGAAATCCCAGTCAGCGGAAATCCTAGTCAGCGAAAATCCCAGTCAGTGGAAATCCCAGTCAGCGGAATTCCTAGTCAGCGAAAATCCCAGTCAGCGGAAATCCCATTTAGCGGAAATCCCAGTCAGCGGAAATCCTAGTCAGCGGAAATTCCAGTCAGTGGAAATCCCAGTCAGTGGAAATCCCAGTCAGTGGAAATTTTAGTCAACGGAAATTCCTAGTCAGCGGGAATTCCCAGTCAGCGGAAATCCCAGTCAGCGGAAATCCCAGTCAGCGGAAATCCCAGTCAGCGGAAATCCTAGTCAGCGGAAATTCCAGTCAGCGGAAATCCCAGTCAGTGGAAATCCCAGTCAGTGGAAATCCCAGTCAGCGGAAATCCCAGTCAGTGGAAATCCCAGTCAGTGGAAATCCTAGTCAGCGGAAATCCCAGTTAGTGGAAATCCCAGTCAGTGGAAATCCCAGTCAGCGGAAATCCCAGTCAGTGGAAATCCCAGTCAGCGGAAATCCCAGTCAGTGGAAATCCCAGTCAGTGGAAATCCCAGTCAGCGGAAATCCCAGTCAGTGGAAATCCTAGTCAGCGGAAATCCCAGTCAGTGGAAATCCCAGTCAGCGGAAATCCCAGTCAGTGGAAATCCCAGTCAGCGGAAATCCCAGTCAGTGGAAATCCCAGTTAGTGGAAATCCCAGTCAGCGGAAATCCTAGTCAGCGGAAATCCCAGTCAGTGGAAATCCCAGTCAGCGGAAATCCCAGTTAGTGGAAATCCCAGTCAGTGGAAATCCCAGTCAGCGGAAATCCCAGATTATCTGACCCGATTTGCCTTATAACTGCATGTATAAGCTCGCAATCACTTCAACTGAGTGAAAATTTGCTATCTGATACTCTTAGTAGTATTAAACGCTGGGTTTCTGCCTCGAAAAGTTGAACACATCAGATGCTCAGACTGCCGGTGGCCATGCAGGGAATCCGCCGACTCCCCTGAGCAGGCGCAACAAGCGCGCGGATACGTACGCAGTCATACGCACAGGCACACACTCACACAGGAGTGTACAGCGCGGCCCGAACTTTAATTATCGTTAGGCATGTACACTTCACTGTGCCTTGGGGGCTGGCCCTCAAGGGCGTTAATTGCTATAGCCCACCTTTCTGATTGGCTGGGCTTGTTGCTACCCAGACCCGAAAAGCCGATCGAGATCCCATCAAACCTCGGGGAACCCAAGTCAAGTCCAAAAACAACATGAAAATATACACTGGATCGGGGATGAAGAGGAAAGTGCAATGGGATAGTTCGCAGCAAGATTAGGATTAAAACAATTATATGAAGTTACTTTTATGGGAAAAGAAGAATCTCAGCTGTAAAAAATGGTTGCTCAAGAAACGAATCTGGGGCCAATATGAGAATTGCCCGCAATGCTTTTTCCTACAGCGCATTTAGCCACATATGGCAGATTTTGTATGCATTGCCTCCCAATTCTTGGTAAGTTTTAATAAAGGGTTTGCCCGATCAAAACGTTTCGATAGTAACAGCTTATCAAATGCATATTTTCTCGCAGATTTTCATTATTAAGTCATGCAAATGACATGTCGCTTTGTCCCCTACATGTAAATCTCTGCAAACTACATGTAAATCTATGTAAACTACATGTAAATCTGTAAACTACATGTAAATCTCTGCAAACTACATGTAAATCTCTGTAAACTACATGTAAATCTGTAAACTACATGTAAATCTCTGTAAACTACATGTAAATATCTGTAAACTACATGTAAATCTCTGTAAACTACATGTGAATCTCTGTAAACTACATGTGAATCTCTGTAAACTACATGTAAATCTCTGTAAACTACATGTAAATCTCTGTAAACTACATGTGAATCTCTGCAAACTACATGTAAATCTCTGTAAACTACATGTAAATTTCTGTAAACTACATGTAAATCTCTGTAAACTACATGTAAATCTCTGTAAACTACATGTAAATCTCTGTAAACTACATGTGAATCTCTGTAGACTACATGTAAATCTCTGCAAACTACATGTAAATCTCTTTAAACTACATGTAAATCTCTTTAAACTACATGTAAATCTCTGTAAACTATACATGTAAATCTCTTTAAACTACATGTAAATCTCTGTAAACTACATGTAAATCTCTGTAAACTACATGTAAATCTCTTTAAACTACATGTAAATCTCTTTAAACTACATGTAAATCTCTGTAAACTACATGTAAATCTCTTTAAACTACATCTAAATCTCTGTAAACTACATGTAAATCTCTTTAAACTACATGTAAATCTCTGTAAACTATACATGTAAATCTCTTTAAACTACATGTAAATCTCTGTAAACTACATGTAAATTTCTGTAAACTACATGCAAATCTCTGTAAACTACATGTAAATCTCTGTAAACTAGATGTAAATTTCTGCAAACTAACATGTAAATCTCTGTAAACTACATGTAAATTTCTGTAAACTACATGTAAATCTCTGTAAACTACATGTAAAAGCAGTGCGGGCAAATCTCAGCGGGCAAATCTCGATGGGCAATTCTCATGCTCCCTGCTCAAGAAAGGAATTTCACATCGCCTAAAAATTTCCAAACATCCTTTTTCATAACGCCTAAACTTTATCAGTGTTGATTGTGGCATTGTTAATTAAAATATTAACCTCAAAACAGAAGTATTAAGATAAAAATATTTAGTAATTGGAAGTTTATGAGATCTTATAAAGTCTAGTTATTATGATGGTAGTTTACTATGAAGTCCAAGTCTTCAAGTTACGGTCTAATGAAGTTTTGTTCATGTGAAATTTAGGTCTTGTTAAGTCTAGGTTTAATTTAGTTTGTGTGATGAATCTGGGTCTAATGCAGTTCAGGTGTGATGAAGCCGGGTCTAATGTAGTTTAGGTGTGATGAAGCTGGGTCTTATGTATAGTTCAGGTGTGATGAAGCTGGGTCTTATGTATAGTTTAGGTGTGATGAAGCTGGGTCTTATGTATAGTTTAGGTGTGATGAAGCTGGGTCTAATGTAGTTCAGGTGCGATGAAGCTGGGTCTAATGTTTAGTCTAGGTGTGATGAAGCTGGGTCTTATGTATAGTTCAGGTGTAATGAAGCTGGGTCTAATGTTTAGTTTAGGTGTAATGAAGCTGGGTCTAATGTTTAGTTTAGGTGTAATGAAGCTGGGTCTAATGTTTAGTTTAGGTGTGATGAAGCTGGGTCTAATGTTTAGTTTAGGTGTAATGAAGCTGGGTCTAATGTTTAGTTTAGGTGTGATCAAGCTGGGTCTAATGTTTAGTTTAGGTGTAATGAAGCTGGGTCTAATGTTTAGTTTAGGTGTAATGAAGCTGGGTCTAATGTTTAGTTTAGGTGTAATGAAGCTGGGTCTAATGTTTAGTTTAGGTGTGATCAAGCTGGGTCTAATGTTTAGTCTAGGTGTGATCAAGCTGGGTCTAATGTTTAGTCTAGGTGTGATCAAGCTGGGTCTAATGTTTAGTCTAGGTGTAATAAAGCTGGGTCTAATGTTTAGTCTAGGTGTGATCAAGCTGGGTCTAATGTTTAGTTTAGGTGTAATAAAGCTGGGTCTAATGTTTAGTTTAGGTGTAATGAAGCTGGGTCTAATGTTTAGTTTAGGTGCGATGAAGCTGGGTCTAATGTTTAGTTTAGGTGCGATGAAGCTGGGTCTAATGTTTAGTTTAGGTGCGATGAAGCTGGGTCTAATGTTTAGTTTAGGTGTGATCAAGCTGGGTCTAATGTTTAGTTTAGGTGTGATCAAGCTGGGTCTAATGTTTAGTTTAGGTGTGATCAAGCTGGGTCTAATGTTTAGTTTAGGTGTGATCAAGCTGGGTCTAATGTTTAGTTTAGGTGTGATCAAGCTGGGTCTAATGTTTAGTTTAGGTGTGATCAAGCTGGGTCTAATGTTTAGTTTAGGTGTGATGAAGCTGGGTCTCGTAAATTTTAGATTTCGTGATGAAAAAAAGCGGAACTGATAGTTCAGGCGATTCAAAAGACGTTTCAATGACAATTTAAATTTCAACAGGTCTAAAGGTGAGCCTGGGACCTACTTATGAGATCAGGGTCAACGCGTCTTGTAATAAATAAACAACGTTAAACAAATATATAGGTTAAATATATTTAAAAATGTATATTAATGTGTCAATTTCTGATGTATATATACGAGTATATAAGTTAAGTAAAAAAGTTAGCACAGATTCAAAGGCCACTATAAAAGAGTAGCATATATACGAGTCTATTGTGGAATAATAGATTGGAATTGTTAAATAAAAAAATACTTAATTTTTTTGTCAGAACAAATTCATAAAAGTTCTAATGTAATATCGTAGGAGGAAAAAATTGGAACGTCAAAGAATAAAAAACCTGAAGTAGGCACGCACAGTAATGATGAAGTTTAATGAAGTACAAAACCGCGTTCGCAGGAAAAAAATTAATAATGCTTTGATGCATCAGCACTAAACTATGCAGAAGAAAACGGAGCACGAATTGAGAAGCAAATACGTCATTGGCGTTTCGCTTGAGTTTCATTTTGAGCGGCCACATCGAAGCAACCTCAGGTGAGATGCTGTGTTAGGGCAATAAAAGCGATGTATTCATATTACGCTATAGATAACAGGTGAGTTAAAAAGCAAGTTCAGTTAACAATTGTCGATCACGTGATCTAGATTAGCTAATTAGTGAATCACGTGACCCAGACTAGCTAATTAGTGAATCACATGATCTAGATTAGCTAATTAGTGAATCACATGACCCAGACTAGCTAATTAGTGAATCACATGATCCAGACTAGCTAATTAGTGAATCACATGATCTAGACTAGCTAATTAGTGAATCACATGATCCAGACTAGCTAATTAGTGAATCACATGACCCAGACTAGCTAATTAGTGAATCACATGATCTAGACTAGCTAATTAGTGAATCACATGATCTAGACTAGCTAATTAGTGAATCACATGATCTAGACTAGCTAATTAGTGAATCACATGATCTAGATTAGCTAATTAGTGAATCACATGACCCAGACTAGCTAATTAGTGAATCACATGATCCAGACTAGCTAATTAGTGAATCACATGATCTAGACTAGCTAATTAGTGAATCACATGATCTAGACTAGCTAATTAGTGAATCAAATGATCTAGACTAGCTAATTAGTGAATCACATGATCTAGATTAGCTAATTAGTGAATCACATGACCTAGACTAGCTAATTAGTGAATCACATGATCCAGACTAGCTAATTAGTGAATCACATGACCCAGACTAGCTAATTAGTGAATCACATGATCTAGACTAGCTAATTAGTGAATCACATGATCTAGACTAGCTAATTAGTGAATCACATGATCTAGACTAGCTAATTAGTGAATCACATGATCTAGACTAGCTAATTAGTGAATCACATGATCTAGACTAGCTAATTAGTGAATCACATGATCTAGACTAGCTAAATAGTGAATCACATGATCTAGACTAGCTAATTAGTGAATCACACGATCCAGACTAGCTAATTAGTGAATCACATGATCTAGACTAGCTAATTAGTGAATCACATGATCCAGACTAGCTAATTAGTGAATCACATGATCTAGACTAGCTAATTAGTGAATCACATGATCCAGACTAGCTAATTAGTGAATCACATGATCTAGACTAGCTAATTAGTGAATCACGTGACCTAGTAGACTAACTAAATAGTCGATCACGTGACCTAGAGACTGCCCGAAGCATGGCCTAAGCCTGAAATAAAAGGTCACTTCCCTCGACATAAAATATGAATATAATAAAACTAGCAGCACTTACAGCTCGACGCCGGATTGCCTCCTCGGAAATTTCCACAGAGATAAAGTACACAAGCTGGCGATCTTGCACACCAATCACATTGTACTGCATGCTGTTTAAGCCGTCCTCTTTCCAGCGCTTCTTACTCTGTTCCAGGTACTTGATTCTGGGGCAAGTGAAAGCAGTGTGACAACTTGTTATTTTAATTGAAAACTTGAGGTTATTATGTTGCCTTAGAGATATTTCAAGATCTAATCTTAATCAGAACTTCTACAAATAATTATGGAATTCAAGCTGCAAAGGAATATTTCGAAGCCGAAATCTCAGGATTGGTTTTATCATATGCCGTAGGATCTATTCGAAGAAATGGGATTTCAAAAAATGTGATCTTTGGGATTTCAGGTCTAAGAATCTGGGAATAGGGATCCAGGATCATGAACCTGCGACCTAGAATAAAGGATCTGAGATCAATGATCTGAGATCTTGGATCTGGAATCTGCGATCTGGTATCTAGGATCCAGGAACTGGGATCTGGGATCTAGGATCTGGGATCTAGGATCTGGGATCTAGGATCTAGGATCTGGTATCTAGGATCTGGGATCCAGGAACTGGGATCTGGGATCTAGGATCTGGTATCTAGGATCTGGGATCCAGGAACTGGGATCTGGGATCTAGGATCTGGGATCTAGGATCTAGGATCTAGGATCTAGGATCTGGGATCTGGGATCTGGGATCTAGGATCTAGGATCTGGGATCTGGGATCTAGGATCTGGGATCTAGGATCTAGGATCTGGGATCTAGGATCTGGGATCCAGGAACTGGGATCTAGGATCTGGGATCTAGGATCTAGGATCTGGGATCCAGGAACTGGGATCTAGGATCTGGGATCTAGGATCTGGGATCTAGGATCTGGGATCTAGGATCTGGGATCTAGGATCTGGGATCTAGGATCTGGGATCCAGGATCTGGGATCCAGGAACTGGGATCTAGGATCTGGGATCTAGGATCTGGGATCTAGGATCTGGGATCTAGGATCTGGGATCTAGGATCTGGGATCTAGGATCTGGGATCTAGGATCTAGGATCTGGGATCTAGGATCTGGGATCTAGGATCTGGGATCTAGGATCTGGGATCTAGGATCTGGGATCTAGGATCTGGGATCTAGGATCTGGGATCTAGGATCTGAGATCTAGGATCTGGGATCTGGGATCTAGGATCTGGGATCTAGGATCTGGGATCTAGGATCTGGGATCTAGGATCTGGGATCTAGGATCTGGGATCTAGGATCTGGGATCTAGGATCTGAGATCTAGGATCTGGGATCTGGGATCTAGGATCTGGGATCTAGGATCTGGGATCTAGGATCTGGGATCTAGGATCTGGGATCTGGGATCTAGGATCTGAGATCTAGGATCTGGGATCTGGGATCTAGGATCTGGGATCTAGGATCTGGGATCTAGGATCTAGGATCTGGGATCTAGGATCTGGGATCTAGGATCTGGGATCTGGGATCTAGGATACAGGACTACAGCTAATTACAGGCGGGGCACTCACCGCTTCGGGTCGGCTTCATTGTGAGCATCCCTGTTGTGCTTGATCATCTTGTACCTGGCGATGCCGGGCGGGTAGCGGGCCACCTTATAGCCGGCCCAGGCCACGCGGAAGCCAAAATCGTCGTCCTCGGCGCCCCAGCCGAAGTAAATATTTGGGAAGCCGTTCATTTTCCGGTACTGTTCGGCCGTGAGGGCGCAGGCGCCGCCAAAATAGGCGCCGTAGGGCAGTTTGTAGCCGAAGCTGCTGATCTCGGCGCCAAGATGGCGCGGGTTGGCGCCGCAGCTGCAATACGAATTAGGAAATTAAAATTGTAGCTAGTTGCTATTCAAAATCTCATCAAGTAGACCTCAGCAAGTGCCATCAAAATGCAGGCTTGCTGCAATTATCGCATTAGCTACTGAACTTAGACTTAATTAATGCGAATTTTCAACTGCGCAATACGAGACGACTGCAACTTGTTTTGTTTAAATGAAGGCCATTAAAATGCCTGAGAATGGCATAGACGCAGTTGAAAAGAAAATGAAGTGGGTATGTGTGACATGCGCAACCTCTGAACTTACACCGGCCGTGCGACTTTGTTTGGGAATGGATAGGTCGTAAAATTAAATGTAAGTGTCAGGGTATGAATATAAGTGTCAGGGTATGGATATAAGTGTCAGGGTATGAATATAAGTGTCAGGGTATGAATATAAGTGTCAGGGTATGGATATAAGTGTCAGGGTATGGATAAAAGTGTCAGGGTATGGATAAAAGTGTCAGGGTATGGATGTAAGTGTCAGGGTATGAATGTAAGTGTCAGGGTATGAATGTAAGTGTCAGGGTATGAGTGTAAGTGTCAGGGTATGAATGTAAGTGTCAGGGTATGAATATAAGTGTCAGGGTATGGATATAAGTGTCAGGGTATGAATATAAGTGTCAGGGTATGAATATTAGTGTCAAGGTATTGATGCAAGTGTTAGGGTATAGATATTAGTGTCAGGGCATTGATGTAAGTGTCAGGGTTCAGACAGAATGGAATGCAATGAAAATCAGATGAAGCAGCAGCTGGCACTAACCGATACATATTGTGATCATTCTCAGGCAGCAAGTCCACATCGTGAAATATGTAACAGTAGGCCGGGAATATCTTGGCCGACTCAACGAATCCAATATTGAACAGCAGGCCTCGGTTGAATCGCGTGGTGCCCGCCTGTTCAACGACAAATATTCGATAGTCGAGCTGTTGCCTGCGCAGCACCGGATGCAGACTCGACATCAGCAGTCTCAGGTGCGGATCCCGATTCCTATACGGCACAATAATGGCAACTCGTTGCCTAGCAACGCAGTGTTCCGGTTGGCAACCGCCGTGCCTGACGTAGGACAGGGTAGACTGCAGTTCGGCCCAGGTAGGAGCCAAACTCGGGTCAGATTTCACGGGGATTTTATTCCCCAACAGGCCGGGCGGGTCCTCGGGACACGCAGGCAAATTGGATTTGGCCAGTCGGCTGGCTAGAGAGGCCGGGTCCGCCAGCTCGGAGGCTGTCGTATTCGTTGGCCTAGTTGGCCTTGCCGCCGCTGTTGTCGCCATGGCAACTGGCACTGGATCGGCATTGTACTTGGTCCACGTGACTGGGCCCAGCATAGATTGAGATGACCGAAACCAATTATGCAGCAGCCACAGGCCCATGAAGGCCATCAGTGCCAGGCAGACAGACCGAATGACTCTCTTTGATGCAAGGCAATTCAGCCAGTTCACGCTGACAGCGGCGGAGGCGCTTGAGCCACTGCTGGAACTTGGCGTCGCCTGCAGTTGGGTAAGTGGGGCGAATACCAACTGTTAATGAAATGCTATTTTGCACTAGACGAATTTAGTCCTCTTTAAACTGTCTTATCCAAAAAATAAGTTTGAAAATGAACTAATGCATATGATTCTTGCAGAGTAAGCAATTAAGTCCTATCTCTGAAATTATTATTTGAAAGCTATTAAGTACTAACCAATTTTTAATTTTTAATAATAATTGATTACACCTGCCCCAATTAGACCATATGTGCAACCGATAGCTCAGCAGCAGCTATTGCGCCGCGCATCTGAAGGCTGCATAGCATACAGCTGTTCAGTCCAAGGACTGGGGGGTCGCCACATGCAGCCTCAATTGGGTCTATGAAATTTGCTAGCAGGAAATCTGCTAGCCGAAATGTACGAAATTTTGACGATAGGAAACCGTCAAAATCATTTATAATTTTTTGTCCTATTTTACTCGTAGACATTTGATAATGTTTTATAGCATTATCAGCTGTAAGGCCGTAGTTCAGGTAGCTCAGGCAGCTGTAGTTCAGGTAGTTAAATTTAAACTTATCTATACACACAACTTTCAGTCTCAATGGCTGGTAATGGCAGTATATGGTATATAAGTTATATATTTACTCGTACGAATCAAAGCAGCTCAAATCGGAATCAAAAAAACAGCAAATAACATGCAACAGCTACGAGAGCAAGGCAGCTAGCAAAATTCCTGCTAGCAGATTTCGGCTAGCAAAATCCTCGCTAGCAAAATTCCTGCTAGCAAACTTCGGCTAGCAGATTTCAGCTAGCAGATTTCGGCTAGCAGATTTCGGCTAGCAAACTTCAGCTAGCACATTTCGGCTAGCAGATTTCAGCTAGCAGATTTCGGCTAGCAGATTTCGGCTAGCGGATTTTGGCTAGCAAACTTCGGCTAGCACATTTCGGCTAGCAAACTTCGGCTAGCAGATTTCGGCTAGCAGATTTCAGCTAGCAGATTTTGGCTAGCAGATTTCGGCTAGCAAACTTTGGCTAGCAGATTTCGGCTAGCGGATTTCGGCTAGCGGATTTCGGCTAGCAAACTTCGGCTAGCAGATTTCGGCTAGCAGATTTCGGCTAGCAAACTTCAGCTAGCACATTTCGGCTAGCAGATTTCAGCTAGCAGATTTCGGCTAGCGGATTTTGGCTAGCAAACTTCGGCTAGCACATTTCGGCTAGCAAACTTCGGCTAGCAGATTTCGGCTAGCAGATTTCGGCTAGCGGATTTCGGCTAGCAAACTTCGGCTAGCAGATTTCGGCTAGCAAACTTCGGCTAGCAGATTTCGGCTAGCACATTTCGGCTAGCAAACTTCGGCTAGCAGATTTCGGCTAGCACATTTCGGCTAGCAAACTTCGGCTAGCAGATTTCGGCTAGCAAACTTCGGCTAGCAGATTTCGGCTAGCAAACTTCGGCTAGCAGATTTCGGCTAGCAGATTTCGGCTAGCGGATTTCGGCTAGCAAACTTCGGCTAGCAGATTTTGTCTAGCAGATTTCGGCTAGCAGATTTCGGCAAGCAAACTTTGGCTAGCAGATCTCGTACTCCCTCCTCAATTACCCCAGCTAATGCTGGCACCCATTTTACAGCTGGCTAAACTGAAGCAGTGCAGAGTTAAGTGTCTTGCTAAAAGGACACAAATTGTTCCAGGGGGATTGGGAATCAAACCCAGACTTTCAAGTCCCCCATGTAAGTACTTTAATGGCACCTAAATGACTGAGTAATTAAACAATAAAATATTATTAGAAAGGCTAAAACATGGGAACAAAGTTTAAACCATAGTTATTTATTCATTCAAAGCATTGGACTATTAAGATATTTAACTCTGGGTTTTTTAGGCCATACGGTAGCTACTGGCTACCTAAAAAAGCCATTGGCAACTGGATTTGTGACATCAGAGGCCTAGTCAAAGCTTAAGTTAAATATATTCTAGCTTATTTTGTCTGGTCATTTTGTTGGCATTTGAATTGCCTAACACTGGCTGACAGTCAAATTTATGGCAAAGGCAATCAAACTGAGACAAGTCAATTGTCATAGACCCTATTATAGTGCCCAACTTGTAACACTGTGAGAAGAAAAAACATATGTAGTTATTTTTATGCCAGCCATTTATCCCAATTCATTTTCTATCTATTCTTACAAGTTATATTAGGCATTTATGCTAAGGCTAATTTTTTTCTACATTTATTCTATATTAAATATTGAATTGAAGATTTAGATTTCCCTGGGCCTAGGCCTAACTATGATGAAACAGACAATGGACTGGAAAGAAGCCCAATATACAATTAAATGGTTCACATAAGCCCTAGCTTAGGCTAAAAGTAAAACTAGAAAAAATAGCTAATTAATAAATTAGGAATAATGGGCCTAATTATAATATTTAGTTAAAGCCAAAAGGTCAAATAGTAGGCCTAAATATTAAAATAATTGTTCATATTCAATCAAACAATACTAAAGTCCAAAGAGATTCTATCAAAAAGTAAAAAAATATTGGTGATGGGAAATACTGACTTTAATTTTAACTATCACTAGAATAATTTATTAAATTATATTATTATTATTAGTAGGGACTTCAGTGAGTTATAAGAAGTGCGTGCCAATGGCAAAAAAGTAAGAAAAAAGTCCAATTTTTCAAGGGCGATTTTAAAGAAACTATAGAAGACAGGATGAAAGTAAAATATGCATTTAAAAGGTAAAAAGGAGCTCTTTCAAATGACACCAACTGCAAGTCTAGCTTTGTTATACTTTTTGCACTGTCTATTTTTAAAGTTGACCATTTTTTAGGAGGAATATAAAATTGAAGCCAAAATGAATAAAAAAACAGTGGTTCAGAAAATGCTTTTTCTTAGCTGCAATGTGTTTCTTATAATGGAAACAAAGGTTTTATAGTGTAAAGGGATAATTTAGAAACATTTTTCTGGTGTTAAAAAAAATTTTTTTTTCTTTTAATGCCCATATGGCTCTATGCAAAATTTCAAATCCAAAATTTTCCATGAAATCCTTTTCCTGCATTGTTTCTCTTTATATTTTTCATTACCTATTGACAATACAAGCACAGTAAAAAAAACCGCTTGCCAATAGCTATAGGCGCAAAAATTTTGTGGAGGTTTCTTTTTTTGATACGTTTACATGTAAAATACCCATTGAAACGTGTATTTCGTGTTTTTTGTGAGACTCTGCCTTCCGGCAAACTAGTTCTCTGTGTCATTTAACTAATTCTGCTATGCTGAACACGATAGGCAAAACCGTTTTTTAATAAACCCATGCGCAAAGCCTGTACAGCACATTACATTGCAGTTGGGGTGTCTGTCATGCATTAAAAATTTAGGGCAAGAAGTAGAATAGTATTATAGTAGGTAAAAACCTGAACAAAATGACACTAGCCTTGTATAAATTAAGCAAGCAGAACAGATGCTATTGTATTTTTAAAATTGCAATCATTGCGTATCTGGTTAAAATAGTCAAAATTTCATACACCCATCCTGTTTCAATTAGCTTAGCAACTTGGGCATATAAAATAATATTAAAATATATAATTCATACAATTAACACTAAAAAACTGAACAAAATGACACCAAGCACAGTCATTTTGGTTGGCTAGAAAATTAATTACAAGTGTTCAAAGACAAAAAGCCAACTTTTTGGCCAAAAATGATCACAAACCGTAATGTAAAAATTCCATTGGCTAAAGGCACAAATCGGGGTTACTAAAATAGCTGTAGTTTCCTTATTACTCAACCAAATCACTAAAGTTTGGCCATTTTGGAAATGGGAAAGTAAGATCTATCTAGTGAAATAGCAGCCTATAACAATTTCTGAAATTTAATTTTCTCACTGAAGTGCCTATTATTAGGTGTAAAAATATACTTTTTTTGCTTTTCTTATTAAGCCTAGTCATATTAATTGCCTATGACTATTGGCAATTGCGAAACGCTATGGCCTGCCCTCAGCGGCACAACACAGCTTAAACTACATGGCGCCGCATTTACTCAAGGACGACAAACTTGCTTGCACAACTTGAGCCCTGCGCTATAAGTTAAAAAAGAAAACTCTATTTTAGTTGACAGATAAAAATACTTTTAAATCTTAGTTAACAATTGACTCTGAGTAATTAGTGCAATCTGAAATACCGATTTACATTAATATACTTAACCTATTATTAAAATTAGGTAGTATTGTTTTTCTACGTAATAAAAGTGTTAAAATTAAAATGGTTGATTCTAAGAATATAACTTTTTTTTCTCTTACCACCTTATATTCTATAGATTCACCAGTCTGGCTTATAAATTTTTAATTAGGAACGACTGTTACATTTACTGATCTTTTTTTGTACCCACTTTAGCATTTTTGTTAACCCTCAAAGCCTTTTCAGGCAAAGTTCGCTAGTTAATATTAGGGGACTAATTTTTTTACATTTTTTTAGTTTTGTAGACAATTAGGCTCTCAACAATTCAAAGTGACATGGTTCTTCAAAAGTAGACATCGATCCTAGCTAGTTTCATTGTGAAATATTTGACTAAACTAAAGAAAAAGCACCCATATGTAGCTCTCCATAAGCAGTAGGCCATAGCAGTTATACCAAATATTATCAACTATTCACATTGTATTTAATGCACATCATTTTTAATACTAGGGCCTAAAGACAAAAGCTTAGCAAATCTATAAGCCTAGTTATGGCATCAAATGTAAAACCTTCATTGTCCTCAGACCGCATGTCTGCTTTTTGGGAAAGTGAGAAGTCATCACCATGCATTATACCCAGGTAGGTATGTTTTTATTCCTTAGGCCTACTTAAATATTTAGACTTATTTATTTAACAAATTAGGCCTAATTCTTTTTATTTTTAGGAACCATACTAAATTATACTATACTTCTATACTAAGTTACTTTTTATTGTTCTTTATTACATTTGTTAGGTTACCTGGATGGAATTCTTGCAGAAAAATCACAACGCGTCCCTATTGCAGCGCATGGCTTAAGTACGCCAGACGCCTACACAACCTGCGCCATGCTGTGAAATGACTTACCTGTGAAAAAAACCCTAAAGCAAAATTAACACAGTTTTGGGTAAACGGCAGGAGTAACTATGACTGTCTTATCAAGCCTAAATGCCTTGGCATCTAATTAGTACCGCGCCGCGCCATACTAATCGCCGCGCGCCGTACGCGCCGCGCCGCGCCGTATTAGATCCGCGCCGGACGCCGTCCGCCAAAATGCCCATGCGCTGCAATCAGGCAACGCGTTATGCGATTGCGCAAAAAATTCAATTTTGTGTAAAAAAATCCGGAAAAAATGCGTTGCAGAATTTCAGACTAAATTGCTAATTCTTAATATATGCAAAAGTGCACTTGAGATATTGGATTTTGCAAAAGATAATCCTACTAGCTATGATCACAAAGAAAAAAAGAATAAAAAGTAAAAACTAAATAAGGCACAAAAGTAAAAATTCGAAAAAATTCTATAAGAAGTAGAAACTCGTAACATTCTCTAATATACATATTTGGACAAAAATTCAAATCACTACATTTTCTTAGAATGCATTTTTCGTTATTGTCTTTCTTTATTTCGTTATTTTGTTATTTTGCGATGTGCTAAGTACCAAAATAAAAAATGTGACCAATAAAAAATATTTTGCGTGCCATAAAAAAATCACATAATTCTGTTTGACTTAAGAAATACAAGAATTCCATCCTGGTTAGGTTATACCTAGATTAATCTTACTTCCTAAAAATATATCAACCATAATAATAGCTTCTTTGGTAACAAAGCAGATTTGTAATATTTATATTTCTATTGCATGAATTTCTTAAATATTTTATGGTTTTTTGACATTGTAAGAGACACTTACTTTTTGTAAAAATAGTATTAATAAGGCAGGTCTTTAAACAAAATGAAGTACTTATTGACTAAATAGGGGCCTACTAATAAGAGAATTCCTTAGTCAATGGGAATGTAATTGACCAGAAAGAATATTAAATGATCCTATGGATAGTTTTGACTGCATTTAAAAATAATATTCTTTTGTAAGGAATTATATAAGAGGTAAAACTAATAAATAGAATTTAGAACTAGGCCCCCCAATGGGGGAAATTGTGCTATTTAGTATTTAAAATTAATTGCCAAGGTTTTGTAGGCCTAGCCATTCCAAAAATTTAAACTTCTGTTTCAAAAGGCAAGCACTTAGATTAATCTTTGTTGTCATGATAGTAGACAAGAATGACAAGCATTTTTGCATATTTTTGTTAAGTATAAATAAAGCCTTATTTAAAATTTTAATTGTATATTAGCACAAAAAATTATCAAGGCCTTCATTTTTTGCCATTGCCTTTTTATTATTAAATTGCCAAAATTATTATCATTTGTTACTAAATTGACTATTACCTAAGTCGATTAGTATCAACAAAATGACACATTTTAAAATTTGTCAAATAGTAAAAAAGTTGTTTAAAAAATTTACATTTTACAAATTAGATTTTCTTTACAAGATTTTACACTCAACCAAGTTAATTGCCCAATGTATCATTTCAGCTTCTTCTCTAAATTCTTCTCTAGAATAAATTTGATGTAATTACTAAAATTGCCAAAACCTTTATAACAGGAATGAGATCTATAGAGTTAGTCCAGCTAGCCTATAAACCCTCACTGAAGTCTATAAGTGATATATAATGGACTTCTTCAGATTTAGGTTAATAAATTAGTTGCACAGTTTTGATAAGACTATTATTTTGTCTCGTTATGTGTATTTTATAGTGCTGATTTCAAGTTTAAGCTTCATTTTTATGTAGCTTTATATAGCAAAAAGCCAACTGCTAATACATATGGAGAAATGTTTTAGTATAGAAAGTTTTAATAAGAATTGATTTTATTTTATATATTAACCTAAACTTGAATAGAAGCATAGAGACCTATTGAAGATTATATTGATTAATTCTATCTAGCCTATACTATATATGAATAAAGCTTCAACTGAAACCTGGCCATCTAAAACTTGTATAAAAATTATAATCCTATCAAAACTGCCACTAATTTATTAACTTATTAAATTATATTAATTCCTCAACTTTAGAATACTTATACTTTACCTTTTTGGTTTTATAGAAATGTTTGTTTTTTAAATATATTATTCTTAGAAAAAAAAGAAACTGCATTGCATGAAATTCCTATTAGAATTTAACTAATAGTGGTTGCCTCACCACTAAAATAGTTACTTTCAATTGTTTTTTATCATTTTGTGCACTTTCTATCTTGCAAAATTTAAAGACAAAATAGAAAATTATTTTACCAACCTAAACCTGAAAAAGTCCTAAATATGAATTTATAATAGAAAATTAATGTGATTTGCAACGTACCAAAATTGCTAATCTTTTAGATGATACTCCAATAAAAACTAACAATCTTTTTGCTCAATCTTAATTAAAACCATTGGACAAGGGTGGTTCTTGTGGTTTAGGCTACTGGTTTTGTCTACTTTAATATTTTTAGTGGATTATCTTGGTAGGTTGCTGCCACCAGGCTCTTGATGTTCCCTAATCCTAGGATATAGTATTTAAAGAACTGAGTCAAGACAACAAATAAAGTATTTTAAGTTTGACACACAGTTTACAAAAAATGATAATTGATAAAATGTTAATTATGCAAAAGTGTTTTCTTACATTAATTTCCCCTTTCTAAGTGCTTAGGCAAGACTCCCAGTTTTAAAGCAAGACTCCTCTTAGAGCAATTCTAAGTCCTATTCCCCTATCCCTTTTTTAACTTAAATTCCTTTTGATAGAATTTTTTTAAGTCAGAAACTGCACTCAGAAGACAAAATGGATGCTTTTCCCAAGAGCCCAACTGCTCTTTACTAGTAATGTAGTCCCAAAATTTGCAGTATATTTACATAGTAGTGTAAAAGCATATTTGTCCCATGTCTATTTCTACCCCTAAATTTTGCCCTATTACATCACTAAAAAAGTCATGTAAGTATAAGTTTAACCATTTTTGTCAGAACCAAAATTTTACTTCTAAGCTATATAGTAAAAGAATGAGGCTATGCCTATTGTAAGGTGTTATATAAATGTATTTGTTTTTTGATATTTTACAAGGGTTGTCCCAAAAATAGTGGGAAAACTGGCAATTGTAACTTTACCCCCTCCTCCTTGTTCTAATTAAAGGCATAACTTTTGAATGAATTGACATTTTTACCTTAAGTTGCATCAAATTCAAATATCACAGTCAGCCTCTGTACCAGTTTTTCCGCTATTTCTGGGACAGCCCCTGTAGTTAAAAATACTATAAAATTGAAAATAGACAAACAGAACTGTTAAAAAGGGATTTTTCCTAAAAGTATAGAATTTTTAGTAGTTTTGTAAATATCCTAACTAGCATCAATATTGTTTAATTTCTAATTAGTAACTCTGGATGAAGACTACATGAAATCTATAGGAGTAATGAAGAACCTGTTAGGAACCTGTTATACCATTAGTATTGCTAACTTGAGCCACCTGCATAACATTTCACTACCCAGGGTGCTGCTAATCCGCATTGATCGCATGTGCATCTATGCCAACAATGGCGATGAAGCCGGCCCAGTTTACTTGGCCATCCGCATGCATGCTGGCAGCAGGCGCACCCTCAGATCTCAGCAGATCACTGTGCCAGAGCGGGGTCAGGTGTTCGAGCATCCAATCACTGTGGAGATTCAATATCCGCACGCTATTAAGCGAGATAATCCTTTGCTGATTATGCTGCAACGGCGTAAGAAGTATAGAAATTTAGGCTTCAAGACAATGGGCCTAGCGCAGGTGAGAGTTTTATTGTTTAAGTGCCTATTTTCAGCGCTGAGAACTTTCGGCCAAATATTCCCAGATGAGTCTGCTAGTCAAATGGACTCAAATATCCCCAGACGAGTCTGCTAGTCAAATGGACTCAAATATCCCCAGACGAGTCTGTTAGTCAAATGGACTCAAATATCCCCAGATGAGTCTGTTAGTCAAATGGAATCAAATATCCCCAGATGAGTCTGTTAGTCAAATGGACTCAAATATCCCCAGACGATTCTGCTAGTCAAATGGACTCAAATATCCCCAGACGATTCTGCTAGTCAAATGGACTCAAATATCCCCAGACGAGTCTGTTAGTCAAATGGACTCAAATATCCCCAGACGAGTCTGTTAGTCAAATGGACTCAAATATCCCCAGACGAGTCTGTTAGTCAAATGGACTCAAATATCCCCAGACGATTCTGCTAGTCAAATGGACTCAAATATCCCCAGACGAGTCTGTTAGTCAAATGGACTCAAATATCCCCAGACGATTCTGCTAGTCAAATGGACTCAAATATCCCCAGACGAGTCTGTTAGTCAAATGGACTCAAATATCCCCAGACGAGTCTGTTAGTCAAATGGACTCAAATATCCCCAGACGAGTCTGTTAGTCAAATGCACTCAAATATCACCAGATGAGTCTGTTAGTCAAATGGACTCAAATATCCCCAGACGAGTCTGTTAGTCAAATGGACTCAAATATCCCCAGACGAGTCTGTTAGTCAAATGGACTCAAATATCCCCAGACGAGTCTGTTAGTCAAATGGACTCAAATATCCCCAGACGAGTCTGTTAGTCAAATGGACTCAAATATCCCCAGACGATTCTGCTAGTCAAATGGACTCAAATATCCCCAGACGAGTCTGTTAGTCAAATGGACTCAAATATCCCCAGACGAGTCTGTTAGTCAAATGGACTCAAATATCCCCAGATGAGTCTGTTAGTCAAATGGACTCAAATATCCCCAGATGAGTCTGCTAGTCAAATGGACTCAAATATCCTCAGATGAGTCTGTTAGTCAGATGGACTCCAATATCCCCAGATGAGTCTGCTAGTCAAATGAACTCAAATATCCTCAGATGAGTCTGTTAGTCAGATGGACTCCAATATCCCCAGATGAGTCTGTTAGTCAAATGGAATTAAATATCCTCAGATGAGTCTGTTAGTTCGTCAAATAGAATTAAATATCCCCAGTTGAGTCTGTTAGTCAAATACTATTTACTGGTAAGTTGGGATTGTTGATTAAGTATCCCTTAATAGGGACGCATTGCAGTTCGACAATCTCAATGACTCAACTCAAAATTAATGTAACTCATTCAAGCCTCCAAATCTTGAGCTACTTACAATGTTGCAGGTGAATCTGTCGGACGTGCTCCAGTGCCGCCTGCTGCAGCACCAGCTCGACCTGCTTCCGGAGTCCAGCAGCAAAGTTGACCAGTCCTCTATGTCCGGCAAGTCCTCCTCTGCCGCCGCCGCGGCCGCTGCAAACCGCCGCCCTGTCGGGTTTCTCCACGTGGTGCGGCTGGAGACGCTGCCACCGCCGCGCGATCTGGCCGCCTGTAGGAAGGACTTCGCCGCTGCCGTCGCCGGCGCCGTTGCGTCTGGCCGCTGGACAGATGAGGCCATCAGCGATGAGGACGAGACGGACCATGGCGTGGATGAAGACGAGGAGGATGAGAAGATTAAGAAGGACGCTGTTAATAAGGTGATGAAAGATACCAGTTGAATTTGTGTCTGTCAGTTACACCTGGTGTGTGTCAGTTACACCTGGTGTGTGTCAGTTACACCTGGTGCCTGTCAGTTACACCTGGTGTGTCAGTTACACCTGGTGTGTGTCAGTTACACCTGGTGCCTGTCAGTTACACCTGGTGTGTCAGTTACACCTGGTGTGTGTCAGTTACACCTGGTGTGTGTCAGTTACACCTGGTGTGTGTCAGTTACACCTGGTGTCTGTCAGTTACACCTGGTGTGTGTCAGTTACACCTGGTGTGTGTCAGTTACACCTGGTGTCTGTCAGTTACACCTGGTGTGTGTCAGTTACACCTGGTGTGTGTCAGTTACACCTGGTGTCTGTCAGTTACACCTGGTGTCTGTCAGTTACACCTGGTGTCTGTCAGTTACACCTGGTGTCTGTCAGTTACACCTGGTGTGTGTCAGTTACACCTGGTGTCTGTCAGTTACACCTGGTGTCTGTCAGTTACACCTGGTGTGTGTCAGTTACACCTGGTGTGTGTCAGTTACACCTGGTGTGTGTCAGTTACACCTGGTGTGTGTCAGTTACACCTGGTGTGTGTCAGTTACACCTGGTGTGTGTCAGTTACACCTGGTGTGTGTCAGTTACACCTGGTGTGTGTCAGTTACACCTGGTGTGTGTCAGTTACACCTGGTGCCTGTCAGTTACACCTGGTGTGTGTCAGTTACACCTTGTGTCTGTCAGTTACACCTGATGCCTGTCAGTTACACCTGGTGTGTGTCAGTTACACCTGGTGTCTGTCAGTTACACCTGATGCCTGTCAGTTACACCTGGTGTCTGTCAGTTACACCTCGTGAATGTCAGTTACTCCTGGTGCCTGTAAGTTACACCTTGTGTCTGTCAGTTACACCTTGTGTCTGTCAGCTACACCTTGTGTCTGTCAGTTACACCTTGTGTCTGTCAACTACACCTTGTATCTGTCAGTTACACCTTGTGTCTGTCAGCTACACCTTGTGTCTGTCAGCTACACCTTGTGTCTGTCAGCTACACCTGTGAGCCTATCTAATCGCACCCTAAAAGTGAACTCGTATTGAACTATTTCGCTTCTCATTTCAGCCAAAAGAATGGCGCCAGAAGTTCAAGCTTTTTATGGACGAAAATTTCTCTACCATATTGAAGCTTAAAAAGCTGAAGGGTGGCCAACAGTTTGAGGTGAGCGGAAAATGATACTGCAGTTTTTGCATTATTTATGATTTATGATTAGTTAGTTCCCTCATCTACTTAGTAAGTTTCTTTTGCCCTGTCGTTCCCAACTCAACCCATGCCCGTTTTCTCTCATCGATTTAGTGCCTTTTTCTTATCCCAGATTCAGGTTTTTCTGTTATACCATAACACTAGAAGCCTTATATTGCTACTACCATTAGATCTAAGAACGATATGTAGCGTGTTTAATAATTTTTATTATCTTCGATAAAACTAGAAACAAAAATGGAGATAAATTTTCGTATAGTGGATGGATATACTAGTTCATCAATTGTTTCTGAACTTTCTGAACTTTATGAATTCTGAGCTTACACATCGAGTGACACATCTATGAGCACATTGAGTGAAATATCTATGAGCACATTGAGTGACACATCTATGAGCACATTGAGTGGCACATCTATGAGCACATTGAGTGAAATATCTATGAGCACATTAAGTGACACATCTATAAACACGTTAAGTGACACATCTATGAGCACGTTGAGTGAAATATCTATGATTACATTGAGTGACACATCTATGAGCACATTGAGTGAAATATCTATGAGCACGTTAAGTGACACATCTATGAACACATTGAGTGACCAATCTATGAGCACATTGAGTGACCAATCTATGAGCACATTGAGTGAAATATCTATGAGCACATTAAGTGACACATCTATAGCACATTGAGTGACACATCTATGAGCACGTTGAGTGAAATATCTATGATTACATTGAGTGACACATCTATGAGCACATTGAGTGAAATATCTATGAGCACGTTAAGTGACACATCTATGAACACATTGAGTGACCAATCTATGAGCACATTGAGTGACCAATCTATGAGCACATTGAGTGAAATATCTATGAGCACATTAAGTGACACATCTATAGCACATTGAGTGACACATCTATGAGCATGTTGAGTGAAATATCTATGATTACATTGAGTGACACATCTATGAGCACATTGAGTGAAATATCTATGAGCACATTAAGTGACACATCTATGAGCACATTGAGTGACACATCTATGAGCACATTGAGTGAAATATCTATGAGCACATTGAGTGACACATCTATGAACACATTGAGTGACACATCTATGAGCACATTGGGTGAAATATCTATGAGCACGTTAAGTGACACATCTATGAACACATTGAGTGACACATCTATGAGCATGTTGAGTGAAATATCTATGATTACATTGAGTGACACATCTATGAGCACATTGAGTGACACATCTTTGAGCACATTGAGTGACACATCTATGAGCACATTAAGTGACACATCTATGAGCACATTGAGTGAAATATCTATGAGCACATTGAGTGACACATCTATGAACACATTGAGTGACACATCTATGAGCACATTGGGTGAAATATCTATGAGCACGTTAAGTGACACATCTATGAACACATTGAGTGACACATCTATGAGCATGTTGAGTGAAATATCTATGATTACATTGAGTGACACATCTATGAGCACATTGAGTGACACATCTTTGAGCACATTGAGTGACACATCTATGAGCACATTAAGTGACACATCTATGAGCACATTAAGTGACACATCTATGAGCACATTAAGTGACACATCTATGAGCACATTGAGTGACACATCTATGAGCACATTGAGTGACACATCCTCAATGGTTAGTAAGCTGCTAAATGGGCAAGCTGAGCTGAGCGGGAGTTGTCACAGTCTCGGCACAAACCAAAATTTTCATCCCCAATCTGTGCAGCTTGACTACCAGCCCGAGCTGCAAAACGAGTCGCTGTGGAACGACCTCGACGACGCGGAGCCTGACTCCGACTCCAGTCTGGACGACGACGACGAGCTCAGCGTACAATCGACGCCCAAGCCGAGCCTGCGGCGCTACTTTGGCTCGCAGGCATCTGACTGCGGCAAGCCGCTGGCTTCAACTGCTGCTGCACCTGGGCAGAAGCAGCACCAGCAGCAGCATCGCCGGTTGCTTGCTGACGAACCCGACACGATGGACGACCCACCAGCAACGGGTCAGTCGTTGTTGCAGCCTCCAGCGCCGCTACCGCCGTCGCAACCGACTCTCTCACCGACGCCGCTGATGTCGACAACGTCATCACAACAGGCGCCGTCGGTGACGGCCCGCGGCTCTTCTCTGCTACCGTTCGACAATCCGCTGACAGATGTAAGTTTTGCGTTTGCGAGCTGGGGTCATTGCACAGGCGTAGCCAGTGCGGCATCGCGCCCCTTGATGCTGGCGCCCCTTGGTGCTGGCGCCCCTTGGTGCTAAAGCCCCTTGGTGTTGGCGCCCCTTGGTGCTGGCGCCCCTTGGTGCTGGCGCCCCTTGGTGCTGGCGCCCCTTAGTACTGGCGCCTCTTGGTGCTGGCGCCCCTTGGTGCTGGCGCCCCTTGGTGCTGGCGCCTCTTGGTGCTGGCGCCCCTTGGTGCTGGCGCCCCTTGGTGCTGGCGCCCCTTGGTGCTGGCGCCCCTTGGTGCTGGCGCCCCTAAGTGCTGGCGCCCCTTGGTGCTAAAGCCCCTTGGTGCTGGCGCCCCTTGGTGCTGGCGCCCCTTGGTGCTGGCGCCCCTTGGTGCTGGCGCCTCTTGGTGCTGGCGCCCCTTGGTGCTGGCGCCCCTTAGTACTGGCGCCTCTTGGTGCTGGCGCCCCTTGGTGCTGGCGCCCCTTAGTACTGGCGCCTCTTGGTGCTGGCGCCCCTTGGTGCTGGCGCCCCTTGGTGCTGGCGCCCCTTAGTACTGGCGCCTCTTGGTGCTGGCGCCCCTTGGTGCTGGCGCCCCTTAGTACTGGCGCCTCTTGGTGCTGGCGCCCCTTCATAAAAAATTCGGTCACCCCCCAAATAAAAAATACTGGCTAAGCTATGCCTATGTATTTTAGCTCAAAGTTATAAGTCTGTGTCTATTTCTGTTAAGTCATCGTACCATATTAGCAATCGATCGTTTCTGCTCGTACAATATATTTTTTAGTTCAGCTAATGCCATTTTATCTCGTTTTTTTTAATCCTAACGAATTAGCAGTGCTGTCCTCAACAGATATGTTCAGTATCGTAGACTAGAACTAGAGACACTAGAGACGAAGAGTACAAAGCATAGTCACTTTTACTATTGCTACAAATGGTGCTTACTCGGTTGAAAAAGTGTCCCTAGAAATGTCCAATCCAGAATCAAAGCGCATCCTGACACAGTTTAGATTAGGACCGAGGACTGCGAGACCAAAGATCCCTAACGAGAATGGGACTAACCGAAAGTGCCGCCTGGGGGGGTAGAAAGTGAAGTTCACTTCCTGTTTATTATTTATCAGAGACAGGGGGCTGTGTGCACCCTGGTGCACTTTAAGCGACATTGTCACAACCGGCGAGAGGCATTGCTGCCCATTCCGCCGACTCCCCTGAGCAGGCACACAAGCGCGCGGATACGTACGCAGGCACACACTCACACAGGAGTGTACAGCGGCCCTAATTTTATATTATCGTTAGGCATGTACACTTCACTGTGCCTTGGGGTTTGGCCCCCAAGGCCGTTAATTGCACGAGCAGAGCCAAGCCGAGATGTCAATTCAGCCCCAAATTAATGCGACTGCACTTGGAATCGAGCCTGGGTCGCTGGCACACCAGAGCGCCGCGATGAACCACTGGGGCTACGGCCCTCACTTCCTGTTCAAGTGCAGTTGGACTTTTATAGTGCTCCCCGTGATAAATCTTGGATAAACAGGTTTGCCCCAGAAAATGTTGCATTGGTCTCCGTTTTTAAAAAAGTACATGCCGTACTTCGTCCACAGGCGCCGCCGCCGCCGCCGCCGCCGCAACATTTGGCACAACATCAGCCGAGGCGGCTGTCTTGCATCACCCCAACTGCCGCCTTCGCTGCCGTTAGTTTGCCCAATTGCCCTTCCCGTGTAGATTTTAAAATCGCAACAATTTTTATCGCTAATTGGATTTTTCAAAGAAAAAGAAGATTAGTTCTTTAAATTTTATGTCGCCATTGAATTGTTTTTAGACTTTTTGATTGCGTTAATTGCATGGTCTGATTTTAGATTTCACTGAAAAAATTAGCAAACACTTACGGGATCGTTTCAGGAGCTCAAAACTTCACACCGTCTAAAGGCAGAACCTTTCATAGCCTCGAATCTTCACCTGCTCGAATCTTCACCTGCTCGAATCTTCACCTGCTCGAATCTTCACCTGCTCGAATCTTCACCTGCTCGAATCTTCACCTGCTCGAATCTTCACCTGCTCGAATCTTCACCTGCTCGAATCTTCACCTGCTCGAATCTTCACCTGCTCAAATCTTCACCTGCTCGAATCTTCACAGGCTCGAATCTTCACCTGCTCGAATCTTCACCTGCTCGAATCTTCACCTGCTCGAATCTTCACAGGCTCGAATCTTTACCTGCTCGAATCTTCACCTGCTCGAATCTTCACCTGCTCGAATCTTCACAGGCTCGAATCTTCACCTGCTCGAATCTTCACCTGCTCGAATCTTCACAGGTTCGAATCTTCACAGGCTCGTATCTTCACGTGCTCGAATCTTCACCTGCTCGAATCTTCACAGGCTCGAATCTTCACCTGCTCGAATCTTCACAGGCTCGAATCTTTACCGGCTCGAATCTTCACCTGCTCGAATCTTCACAGGCTCGAATCTTCACCTGCTCAAATCTTCACCTGCTCAAATTAAAAGCTTACCACCCCGAAAAAGTCTCGCTTTATGTAGTCAGTTCCGCTAGTTGCCAATTTGAACAAAATTCAATCCTTATGAAGTTTCGATCTTATGAAATTCACTGTCTTCGACAATGTGAAATTTCTAGCTTGTTAAAGCACCCAAATTGACAATTTCTTGCCAGTGGTATGAATTTTCACTGACAATTTACGCTCGTAATGCTATTGTGGATTGAAAAACAGAAGCAATTCAAGACAAAGAATCTCTCCGATGCATCTAATTTTAGGACTTGAAAATACAACAATAAATTAAAAATTCAAACAATTAACTTCGGGTAATAAAATTGTTTACAGATCTAATTTAGTAAGATCATAAATTTTAACCGTTCCTACTGATGGTCTGAGAAAGTTTTTTATGATTGCAAATAATTAATCAATTAATCAAGGTGTTTTTACTTTAATAAGATAGGTAATCTGCAAGATTTGATTGCTGTATTAATAATTGACTTTCATTGTGTCTCAGTGTGCAAGCTTTAGACAATAAGTACACGGGGCTCTTTTCTAAACTTCTTTTTTGTCTTTTTAGCCGCGCAAGGAGTGCATCGAGGCCGTCCACCGTCTCCACGGCGAACCGCTGCCCGAGAGGCTCTGCATTGTCTGCACCGCTGAGGCTGGCGGCCGGGTGAGTGCCTCACTCACCTCACCTGAAATCAAGCGTCACCTGTTCACCCACCTCACCTGACACCAATCCTCACCTGTTCACCCACCTCATCTGACACCAATCCTCACCTGTTCACCCACCTCACCTGTTCACCCACCTCACCTGACACCAATCCTCACCTATTCACCCACCTCACCTGACACCAACCCTCACCTATTCACCCACCTCACCTGACACCAACCCTCACCTGTTCACCCACCTCACCTGACACCAATCCTCACCTATTCACCCACCTCACCTGGCACCAATCCTCACCTGTTCACCCACTCACCTGACACCAATCCTCACCTGTTCACCCACCTCACCTGACACCAATCCTCGCTTGTTTACCCACCTCACCTGACACCAATCCTCACCTGTTCACCCACCTCACCTGACACCAATCCTCACCTGTTCACCCACCTCACCTGACACCAACCCTCACCTGTTCACCCACCTCACCTGACACCAACCCTCACCTGTTCACCCACCTCACCTGACACCAATCCTCACCTATTCACCTACGTCACCTTACACCCCGACTCAATGAATCCCAAGTTCATTTGCCTCTCTCTACACCCACAAGGCGCTATTGGAAGCGCTGCAGTCGGAGATGAGGCTGCCCTGCGTGCCTACGGCCTCCCCGGCCGACTGCAGGCACGCCATCGGTCACGTGGCCGCTGCGCTGGCGCAGACGCCGAATCCAGCCGGCCGAGCCGGGGCGCCGCCGCCACCGGCGCTGCACAGAATCTGCCTTCTCGGCTCCGATCAGCACGCCAACGCTGTGCTCCGCGCCTACGTGGATCATTTCGGCTCCCGACCGCCTGGCTGGCAGTCCCGAGTTCGATTCCACTACGCCCCGTTGCCAGGCGGGCCGACCGCCTGTGCCCAGCTGTGCCGGCACCTTGCCGGCTGCGACCCCGCCTACGCCAAGCTGTTCCACGCAGACGATTGGCGGGACAGCTCGCCTAGCGAGGCGGCGCGTCGGATCTGGCGCTACCTGACTGGCGCCTCGGGCTTGCTGGGCCTACCAATTGGCGAGGTCATGCTGGCCACCGGCCTGCGCCACGCCGAGTCCTCTGAAGCCTCTGAAACGGCGGCCCAACAGCAGCAGCAGCAGCAGCAACAGGTGCCTGGTTCCGCTTCATCCGCCTCAGCAGCGACGTCCGGGTCTGCGGTAACTGCGACGGCGACTGCGGCGTCGGGCTCGGCGGTAGCATCTTCGACGGACGGGTCTGCGGGAGTCGGCGGTGTCGCTGTCGGTGCCGCGGCATCCGGCTCGATGGACGACACCGACGTAGTGGGGTTCGCCTCCTGCCCGTTGGGCGCGCAGACTTTCGTGCCGTTCGTTGTTGGGGTTCGCATCGGCCTGGCGGAACATCCGGACAGCGACGGAGAGCAGCAGCACCACCAGCTGCACCATCATCACCATCCGCATCATCACCAGACCTCTCCAGCCGCTGGCCACCTTCACGGCTCCGGCACTCCGCCGCAGAGCCCCAATTTGAACGACGGCGGCGGCGGCGGCGGTAGCGGCGGCGGCGAGTTTGTGGACCTCCAGTTGGACTACTGGACTGCGGGCAACGAGCGCAAGACCGCTCTTAAGCCGGCCTTCCGGGCGTTGTACATCAGTCGGCTGGCGCAGCCAGCTGCTGCGGATGACAAAACCTCTGCCTCTGGAGGCCCCAGCGGTGGCGCCGGAGCGGGTGGCTCGGTCAGCGCTAGAGGCCTCGTCATGACTGTGGTCAATCGGGAGAAAAAAACAGAAAAGTGAGCCCTGACTTATCGCCGCTTCATAGGGTAATCAGCTGGAGTAACTAAGGCTGCATCGGCGCGGCTGATTCGCGCCTCGTCCCCTGATTCGATTTCGTGCGCGGCCGCATTCGTTTGGGACTTGTGCAGGAAAAATTGGCCGGGGGATTGCTGACGATTGGAATGTCACCCTTTGCGTGTGTATGAGTGCGTGTCTGCATACAGTATTGGCGCGCTTGTATGTGCTTAAGACAGGAGTCAGCGGAATTTTCCAGAGATACTTAAAAGCTGCTGACTGTACGAGTAGTATTTTGTGCAAAAGTAAACAGCTGGAGCAACTATGACTTTAACTGTGTACTAAAATGCCTCGTCATGTAATTAATTTGCAGTAATGCGCCTCGGCAAGAAAGGCAAGGAGACCGAGGGTAAACGCGAAGTTGTAGAAAATCTATCTAGGCTAATTTGCACTAGCAAGAGCCAGAGTCATCCCATGAAAGGTAAGACAGAAGTCTCATATGTTAATGAAACCTTTTTCCTATTGCTGTGTCGTTAGGACTGTCTTAGTAATTTTTGTTCAGTTCATGTGCACTCGTCTTCTCTTTACTCTGTTTTCTCTGCCTCGTCCTCTCTGTCCAGTTCAGTCTTGTTATTCTTATCTCTCTCCCTAGCTGCCTTCTGATTGGCTGGCTCTTTAATCTCGTCTCTTTCCCCAGTCGCGCATTCCTACCCCTGCAGGGTGGGCCAATAGACACAGCGGGGAGACAAGGCTCGCCACAGCTATCTTGAAGACCAGTTAAGTGACAAAAAAATTGCCCAAAAAACGGGTTGTGTTTTCAAAAACAATGCACCACTAGAAGTTTTTATATAAATTTTCAAAATGATTTTGCGAGATATTTTTATTTTATTGCATGTTTTTACTTTTACAATGATTTCTGTGCTGAAATTATAGTATCTGTGGTCTGGTAGTTGAGGGTTACTTGTATAATGTATTGCATACGTATAATTTTTGATCAAACATATCAATACATAAATTAGTAAACTTCATTAAATGAAAAATGGTGAATAATATTAGACTTTCAATAACATTTTGATAGAAAATCACCTTTACCTTTAAAAATAGTTATCAACTAAAAGCAACTTGTTTACTGGTGCCGTGAGTTGTACACAATTGTGCATTTCAGCAGCTGCTTGCTGTACTGTGCACTCGTTTTCGCCACTTTGTAGCTGCTGTCCCAGAGGCGACTGAAGTCCGCATGCACAGCCTCACTTGCCTGCTCCGACCAGAATCCAAGGCCATGCAGAGCTGATCCAGGCATTTGCGGCTGGTTGCGAAGAAATGGAGCAACATGCTCAAAGACAGCATGGACTTTAGGGCTGACAGGAATGCCAACATCCTTGTAGGCCGCAGCAAATGCCTTTATTGCTGCATCGTAGCCGTCTAGAAGCACCAGTCCAAAACAAGTCCTACAGACTTCACGAAAGGTGCGAAGGGCTTGTACAATAGGCATGGCTGCTATGGCACCGCAGTCTTGCAGCATTTGCTCAAGTGAGTCGACACTGTTTAGCAGCTTGCTGCAGTGGTTGCCAGTAAACTGCCCACCTTGATATGGTGCCTGCCAGATGTTTAAACGATTAGCAAAGTCCTGTGCTCGTATTGTACAGTTGGAGATTGACTGTAATTGAGAATCAAGCTCCTTGAACAGCCGATTGACAATACCTAGCATCAAGTGCAACTCCATTGGAGGCACAACGTTGATCACCAAAGTCTTGTCTGGAAAATCAAGCAGCGGCATTCTAACACAATTCTTGAACCTGGCAGCCGAGTGCCTTGTGCTACTTGTCTGCTGCACCAGCTCTTGGTAGCTATTAGCATTCTGTCTTATGCTGCCAAATGACCGCAAGGGAACTTCATGATGCATGCTACAGAATTCTTTGCAGTTCAACTCGCACCATGGACAGGGGTGACTGCTGCTGGCACACTGGAGGCCAAGTAGTGTGTTAGCCATCTTCATGTCAACAGCAAGACTGAAGCGTACCTGTTGCAGTCTCAGAAGGTCCAGGACAGCCTTGATGTTGAAGTAGGACTCTCGAACATCTTCGACAATTGCAAGGATCAGCAGTTTTTTTCACTCCACTATCACAGAAACGAGAACTGCATGCGGCAACAGAATAGCTTGTTTTTGTTTTAGGTTGTTGCTCTGCTCCAATTTGCACAATAGTGAGACAGACCTTCAAGAAGTTGCCTCCTCCATCTATGCCAATTTTAACTTCAAAGTTTTCTTCTTCAATGCAGCAGTGGTACAGAAGGCTATCAATGAGTCCCTCCGGGTCCTTGCAGTATACAACGTGTCTCATCTCTGTTGCTGCATCCTTCCCAGTCTAATATTATTCACCATTTTTCATTTAATGAAGTTTACTAATTTATGTATTGATATGTTTGATCAAAAATTATACGTATGCAATACATTATACAAGTAACCCTCAACTACCAGACCACAGATACTATAATTTCAGCACAGAAATCATTGTAAAAGTAAAAACATGCAATAAAATAAAAATATCTCGCAAAATCATTTTGAAAATTTATATAAAAACTTCTAGTGGTGCATTGTTTTTGAAAACACAACCCGTCTTTTGGGCAATTTTTTTGTCACTTAACTGGTCTTCAAGATAGCTGTGTCGCCTTTTCTGCTACACGTCTACCCCTCCTTTTCTTATCTGCACTCAACCCCAACCCCCCCCCCCCTAATTTAATGTCTTATCTATACAACTCGTTTGGGCCCTGAGCCCGCGCAACTTACTAGTACTGTTTTATTACCAATTCCAACTAATACAAATATATAATTCAACGGTTGTCTATTCTTCTCTAACACGCTGAAACCAATTCCAGTTGTGGTGGACGGCGTCGACTGGTCTGGTGTGAAATTTTTCCAACTGTCATCGCAGTGGCAAACCAACGTTAAACAGATGCCAATTGCCGTGTTTCAGGCTGGCAAAACTGCTTCGGCTATGGGCCTTTAAATTGGACTGAATTAGTTACTTAGTGCTCAGTGTTTGTATCGGTTTTATTTAGCCGTTTATTGTTTAATGTTGTTGCTGCCTAATTGACATTTAATTACCGATGTTTTGGCACATTAGGTCAGGTGTCGTATCTAGCTATGCTAGGCGGCATTCAATACTGTTGCTATAGAACATGACATACCGTTGACATACCGTCCATACCGTTGGGACATTGCTATGCACATTGAATGTCGCTGCTGCCTGCTATAGTGGTGCTATGGCAGATAGCGTTGCTATGGTGGACACTAAACAGGCGTTGCTGTGGCGACACTAGATACTGTTGCTATGGGCATTGGATACCGCTTATATAGGCCTTTCTATATTTGTTTTCGTTCCATTTCTTTTAATAAGTTGCACACATTTTTGACTGTGGCTGCTGCGAAACCATGGTTACTGTTGCTATGCACAATTGGTCATTGTACTTTTGAGTTTTGATTCTTACAACATTCGCTGCAATTGAATTTTGATAGCTTAAAAAGTACACTTAGACCACTATGAGTATCTTCTGTCAGTTTATACCCAGCTCTCGGTTATACCCATTTTTTGTTAATTCTTGGCAGTTATAATTTTGTTAATCCAAAGTCGGTGAGTAAATGCTTGAGCTGTTGTCGTGGCTTTCGTCTGTCTTTCGCTTTCTTTTTTGTGTTTTTTTATTGGACACTTCTGGTGTAGCTTTTGATTTTATCCGTAGCAATCGTATTGTCGTATTATTTAATTATTCTATTCCCGTGTTGTGAGCGTAGGCTGACTGTTTTTAGTTGAGTTTTAAATCGCTTTTGCTTTTTCTAATTTAGCATGCCACAGCGGCTTATAAATTCCCTGCTTCATTTTATACTTGTCGCTTGCCATATAAGGTAAATTAAATTTTTCTGCGCTTTAATTTGCGCTTGGATTTTTTGTTATTACTTAAAACATAGTTTAGGTCAAAGAGCTAAGTCTAGGTCATAGATAGCTCGGTTTAGGTCATAAATAGTTCAGTTTAGGTCATGGATAGCTCGGCTTAGGTCATAGATAGTTTGGTTTAGGTCATAGATAGCTCGGTTTAGGTCAGATAGCTCGGTTTAGCTCATAGATAGTTCGGTTTAGCTCATAGATAGTTCAGTTTAGGTCATGAATAGCTCGGTTTAGGTCATAGATAGCTCGGTTTAGGTCATAGATAGCTCAGTTTAGGTCATGGATAGCTCGGCTTAGGTCATAGATAGTTTGGTTTAGGTCATAGATAGCTCGGTTTAGGTCAGATAGCTCGGTTTAGCTCATAGATAGTTCGGTTTAGCTCATAGATAGTTCAGTTTAGGTCATGAATAGCTCGGTTTAGGTCATAGATAGCTCGGTTTAGGTCATAGATAGCTCAGTTTAGGTCATAGATAGCTCAATTTAGGTCATTTACATCTCAGTTAAGGTCATAGAGATGGCTCAGTTTAGGTCATAGACATCTCAGATTCTCAGGTAAGGTCATAGATAGCTCAGTTTAGGTCAGAGACATCTCAGTTAAGGTCATAGATAGCTCAGTTTAGGTTAAATCTTCGTAAAAAATTAATTACCAAAAACTGCATTATGTCGAACGTTTTTCTGTCAGCTTGCGCTGACTCCGCCACTTCTACTTACAGTTAAGTGTAATAAAATAACGCACAACTTCAAATTTACCTGGAAGTTGCAGTGTCTGTTATGCAGCAGATACACACACATTCGTTGCTAGAAAATCTTCTTTACTTAACTGACGGTTGCTTGTGCAATCCTGATTTTTCTAAATGCATTCTATTGTTTAATTTCGAGTGTTTAAAAATAATATTAATTTATCTTTGAACTTCTTTGAAACTGAAGATATTTTGTTTGTCAGAATCATCACAAAAAAACGTTTTCCAAGAACGGTACAGCTTCAGTTATAAATCAACTAAAATTTACATCCAAGGTAATTTAAAAAAGTATTTCTTGCTTTTTGAAACAATGGCAACGTACAGTACTAATTATACTAAAGCTATTCAATTCATAATCTGTTTAAATTGTCTGATTGTTTTTAGCAGCAAATTCAGTTAACATTTGTGTTGTACCCGCTTTGTGTATTGTCGTTCAAAAATTATCATAAAATTATTAAAATTGTAAAATATAAAAATTATTACAATTGACTGCAAGTTTGTTAATTTGCTATTGTGGAATTTGTTCTTTCTTTCGGTCAGTAGCTGGTTTATAGGCTTGAAATGACACTCCTAGATCCTCTCTGGGTGCTAATGGCACTCCCAGATCCTCTCTGGGTGCTAATGGCACTCTCCCAGATCCTCCTTGGGTGCTAATGGCACTCTCCCAGATCCTCTCTTGGTGCTAATGGCACTCTCCAAGATCCTCTCTGGGTGCTAATGACACTCTCCCAGATCCTCTCTGGGTGCTAATGGCACTCTTCCAGATCCTCTCTGGGTGCTAATGGCACTCTCCCAGATACTCTCTGGGTGCTAATGACACCCTCCCAGATACTCTCTGGGTGCTAATGACACTCTCCCAGATCCTCTCTGGGTGCTAATGGCACTCTCCCAGATCCTCTCTGGGTGCTAATGGCACTCTTCCAGATCCTCTCTGGGTGCTAATGACACTCTTATCCAGATCCTCTCTGGGTGCTAATGGCACTCTCCCAGATACTCTCTGGGTGCTAATGACACTCTCCCAGATACTCTCTGGGTGCTAATGACACTCTCCCAGATCCTCTCTGGGTGCTAATGACACTCTCCCAGATCCTCTCTGGGTGCTAATGGCACTCTTCCAGATCCTCTCTGGGTGCTAATGACACTCTTATTCAGATCCTCTCTGGGTGCTAATGGCACTCTCCCAGATCCTCTCTGGATGCAAATGACACTCTCCCAGATTCTCTCTGGGTGCTAATGGCACTCTCCCAGATCCTCTCTGGGTGCTAATGGCACTCTCCCAGATCCTCTCTGGGTGCTAATGACACTCTCCCAGATACTCTCTGGGTGCTAATGACACTCTCCCAGATTCTCTCTGGGTGCTAATGGCACTCTCCCAGATCCTCTCTGGGTGCTAATAGCACTCTACCAGATCCTCTCTGGGTGCTAATGGCACTCTCCCAGATCCTTTCTGGGTGCTAATGGCACTCTCCCAGATCCTCTCTGGGTGCTAATAACACTCTCCCAGATCCTCTCTGGATGCAGATGACACTCTCCCAGATCCTCTCTGGGTGCTAATGACACTCCCAGATCCTCTCTGGGTGCTAATGGCACTCTTCCAGATCCTCTCTGGGTGCTAATGGCACTCTCCCAGATTCTCTTTGGGTGCTAATGGCGCTCTCCCAGCTCCTCTCTGGGTGCTAATGGCACTCTCCCAGATTCTCTTTGGGTGCTAATGACACTCTCCCAGATCCTCTCTGGATGCAAATGACACTCTCCCAGATTCTCTCTGGGTGCTAATGGCACTCTCCCAGATCCTCTCTGGGTGCTAATGGCACTCTCCCAGATCCTCTCTGGGTGCTAATGACACTCTCCCAGATACTCTCTGGGTGCTAATGACACTCTCCCAGATTCTCTCTGGGTGCTAATGGCACTCTCCCAGATCCTCTCTGGGTGCTAATAGCACTCTACCAGATCCTCTCTGGGTGCTAATGGCACTCTCCCAGATCTTTTCTGGGTGCTAATGGCACTCTCCCAGATCCTCTCTGGGTGCTAATGACACTCTCCCAGATCCTCTCTGGATGCAGATGACACTCTCCCAGATCCTCTCTGGGTGCTAATGGCACTCTCCCAGATCCTCTCTGGATGCAAATGACACTCTCCCAGATTCTCTCTGGGTGCTAATGGCACTCTCCCAGATCCTCTCTGGGTGCTAATGGCACTCTCCCAGATTCTCTTTGGGTGCTAATGACACTCTCCCAGATCCTCTCTGGATGCAAATGACACTCTCCCAGATTCTCTCTGGGTGCTAATGGCACTCGCCCAGATCCTCTCTGGGTGCTAATGGCACTCTCCCAGATCCTCTCTGGGTGCTAATGACACTCTCCCAGATACTCTCTGGGTGCTAATGACACTCTCCCAGATTCTCTCTGGGTGCTAATGGCACTCTCCCAGATCCTCTCTGGGTGCTAATAGCACTCTACCAGATCCTCTCTGGGTGCTAATGGCACTCTCCCAGATCCTTTCTGGGTGCTAATGGCACTCTCCCAGATCCTCTCTGGGTGCTAATGACACTCTCCCAGATCCTCTCTGGATGCAGATGACACTCTCCCAGATCCTCTCTGGGTGCTAATGGCACTCTCCCAGATCCTCTCTGGGTGCTAATGACACTCCCAGATCCTCTCTGGGTGCTAATGGCACTCTTCCAGATCCTCTCTGGGTGCTAATGGCACTCTCCCAGATTCTCTTTGGGTGCTAATGGCGCTCTCCCAGCTCCTCTCTGGGTGCTAATGGCACTCTCCCAGATTCTCTTTGGGTGCTAATGACACTCTCCCAGATCCTCTCTAGGATGCTAATGGAACTCTCCGAAATCCTCTCTAGGATGCTAATGTCACTCTCCCATATCCTCTCTGGGTGCTAATGGCACTCTCCCAGCTCATTCAACCCAGCTTCTAGTCTAGATGCTTAGGCCAATGGTGGGAGCTGGCAATCCAGATCGCTCACAACTGATCTACTAAATGCTCTCCAGTCTGCTATCGCGAGCCACTGCGGCTGTGCGCTGCGTCGTCTCCTGTTTCTAGCGCCGCTTGCTTCGGCGACAGCGGCGGCTGATCCCGCTGCCTCCGTCTGCCAGCGGCGCGGCTACCCTGGCGGCGTCAAGAAGGTGCCGGATTTGGAGGATCATCCGAAACGGCGCAAGGGCCGTCACGTTCACCCGATTCCCAACAGCCAATACCGCGGCTTCACTGTTAACGAGGGCTCCAGGGTAAAACCTTTTTTGGGGCCGATTGTTTTACCTTGAAGTCTTCTTTGGAATCTTTTGCTCCTCGCTATGGTCCCCTCAGCTGAAACTTATCACGGTCCCTCAGCTGCACCTCATCATAGTCCCTCAGCTGCACCTCATCATAGTCCCTCAGCTGCACCTCATCATAGTCCCTCAGCTGCACCTCATCATAGTCCCTCAGCTGCACCTTATTCTGATCCCTCAGCTGCACCTCATCATGATCCCTCAGGTGCACCTCATCATCATCCCTCAGCTGCACCTCATCATGATCCCTCAGCTGCACCTCATCATGATCCCTTAGCTGCACCTCATTTTGTTTCCTCAGCTGCACCTGATCATGGTCCCTCAGCTGCACCTCATCATGGTCCCTCAGCTGCACCTCATCATGGTCCCTCGGCCGAACCGCATAGTACCTAGCTTCCCCTCAACTCACCGCTCCACCACGCCAGGTGCGAACAAACGACGTCGTGTTGCGCCAAATTGGGCTTCAATTTTATCCTGGCGAGAATGTACGCTTGAACAGGGACAACTGGGACCTCGTGGCCGAGTCCGACGGCCGTCTGTTGCTGACCACCGAGCTGCTGGATCCGCTGCCGGACAGTCCGCTCTACGAGCTTGTGAAATCCGGCCAGGCATTTGAAAAAGTTTTTGTGCACGTGGTACGCATGCCGGAAGACGAGCTCAAGGCCGAGTACCAACTGGTGTCGCTTGTCTGACTGTATTTCGGTGCTACCACAATATCTTGTTGACTTTGTGCATTAAATATAGCCGCAGAAGGCGACTTGTTTTGCTAAAATGTATTTACATGTACTCGATACGAAGGCTTCACTGCTTTAGTCAGTTTTTCTTCGCATAACTTATTTCGGCACCTATTATCAATGGTTTAGAAATTCGATGGCTATCTTTGTCCTGGACTATAGTTCTCAGTGTAAGAAAGCTACTTAATACATGTAAATTAATTCACTACTGCAGTTGTCTAGTCGTTACTATTTACATGTATTATGAACTACATGTTTCATTTGAATGTGCAATCTCGAGCTGCATGCTTGTTGATTTGTTGATTATTTCCTTAACAAGCTATGTGGATAGTCATCAAAATACAGTTTTATGCATGTGGATGCAAAATATATGAAAACTTAATTAGTACTTAACTTTATGCTTGGAATAGTTTCATGATGGGTGTAATTGGTTTTAAAATAGGCGCAGTGGTGATAAAATACAATAATAAGCAAGCGTTATTTGATAGTGTGTATTAGTACTTTGGATTTATCAATATATGATGAATTTAAATATCTTCGCCACTAAAAATATATCTAAAGTATGTTTACCTAAAAAATCTAAAAAAGCCGAACTTGTACGCATTTTAACAAACAACACTATACAGGTAATGAAAACGACACATTTAATCTACTAAATGTAAACAGAAGTCAATGATATTTTTATTTTACTAGGTTTTTCAGATAATATACTTCTGCAGACGGTGCTTTGCAAAGTTTTTGGTTGCAGGTTTTTATTACTTTTTAATATAATTAATTTTTACCATCAGCGCAGCACAGCAGTGCAGATCTGTATCTTGTCTGAATATAAACTCCTAAATTTTTGTTTCGAATTGATTGCCTACATTTTGCGTTATTTAAGCAGCTAATAAAGAAATGGCCTCATTGGCTTCCAGGGTTTTTCTTCCTAAGCAGTGTAAGCTTACAATCATTTCTAATTTTTATGCACTACGCCTATGCCTAGGCCTATGCCTGTACCTACACTAACAGCAAATCACCAATTAATGCTTGCCCAGGCATGCAATATCTTATTTTTTGTTTAGTTTTATTAATTACTTTTAATTTAAGCATATTTGCAAAGTAAATATTTTGCTTAATATGCAACCAATGCAACCAATGTATCCATGATTCATATTAATTATTAATGCCAAAGCCTTCTACAAAGATTCCAGTTGTCTATTTTCCACTGTAACATCTTTCAAATATTTATTCTAGAATCCAAACGACCAAAGACAAAGTAGCATCCTTGCAATATAAGGAAACTTGTATTGTTTCCTGCAATGAAACTAGGAAACATAGTAGGTTTCAAAGATTCTTTAAAAGGCCTTTAATAAAGGTCCCTTGCCAATATGCAATCCTGATATTTAATTTCAGGCAAATTTAATTTTAAATAAAGTTTTTTTACAAATAAAATAGATCTAACTTTGCAATGCAAAAAATCAAATATGAGTTTAAGACAAATTTTTAAGGCATTTCAAAGGTTTTAGCTAAGGCGAAATCCCAGGGCCATAGTCACAATCATGCTGAGTGCATGCTTGAACAAAAATCAATAGGTACAAATGCATGCCAAAAAATGGAGTGCACACCTATTCTTAAAACTCAGTTGGTATTGTGATAATAAATGACCTTTTTACATTGTGACAATAAATGACCTTTTTTCATTGTGTAAAAGGCCTTTTTTGACAGATAATTTAGTTCATTTTCTGCTTCTTGGCAATACCATTTACATTAGAAAATTGATACATGCAAAGATTTGTTTAAATGCCTTATTACGCGCCTAAAAACCTGGAAAGTGGGAAATTTTTGCTTAAAAATGAACTTTTTTTCAAATTTTTTCTACTTTACAAAAACTCTTCTATGTGATTCTATGTGCCCATGTTATATAATTGTCTATGAGTGTAACCCTATCAAAGCCAACCAAGCAAACATTCAAACAGCCAGTCAATCACACACACACACACACGCACACAGCACATACAACACGCACCCCTACGCTAACCATAATGCATACAACAGCCTCATTTATTCTGGGGAACCGCTGCGCTCACATCAGTCTGGGTCACATCACCAGTCAGTCTGGGTCACATTACCAGTCAACTGGGTCACATCACCAGTCAATCTGGGTCACATCACCAGTCAATCTGGTCACATCACTAGTCAATGCAGTCACATCACCAGTCAACATGTTCATATCACCAGTCAGTCTGGGTCACATCACCAGTCAGTCTAGTCACATCACCAGTCAATGCGGTCACATCACCAGTCAACGTGTTTACATCACCAGTCAGTCTAGGTCACATCACCAGTCAGTCTGGGTCATATCACTAGTCAGTCTAGGTCATATCACCAGTCAGTCTGGGTCGCATCACCAGTCAACTAGGTCACATCACCAGTCAACTGGGTCATATCACCAGTCGGTCTGGGTCACATCACAAGTCAACATGGTCACATCACCAGTCAGTTGGGTCACATCACCAGTCAACTGGGTCACATCACCAGTCAGTCGGGTCACATCACCATTCAACTGGGTCACATCACCAGTCAACGTGGTCACATCACTAGTTAGTTGGGTCACATCACCAGTCAGTCGGGTCGCATCACAAGTCAACAAGGTCACATCACCAGTCAGTCGGGTCACATCACTAGTCAACTGGGTCACATCACCAGTCAGTCGGGTCACATCACCAGTCAACATGGTCACATCACTAGTCAACGTGGTCACATCACCAGTCAACATGGTTGCATCACCAGTCAGTCAGGTCACATCACCAGTCAACATGGTCACATCACCAGTCCCTAAGGTCAAAACACCAGTAGAGGTCATGACACTAGTAGAGGTCACATCACCAGTCACTAAGGTGATGTGACCATCCAATCCAATTAAATGTAGAAACAATCAAACAAAGCGGAGACTGGGTGAAATGCATGAAATGATCAAAACTCGCAAGCAAGAGAATAGCTTAACTAACCATAGATTGAAGAATTGGCCAGCTAGCTGACTGACTTGCATTCTGCCTTCGATTGATGCTTGCGCGTGCATGTTTTAATCAGTTAGCGGGCTATCCCCCATGCTTTCTATTTTGATACCAGCAAGAGCTAAATATAAACGGGGGATGACCCTAAACAGTATACAAGTGACCTTGTCATTGGCCAATACAGAGCAGCGAAAACCAACCCCCATAATAGAAGCCAATAGATGCATAAAATTGATGCTAAAATTGGCGAGCATGGTATATCCTAGGGTCTTTGCTTTTTAGGAACAAAAGGTATCAACATTTCAAAGAAAGATTGCAGTTCAAAGATGATAGGAGTGCAAAAAAAATAATATTTATAGATTGTGATTGTGCTATTTATTTTAAAACAATTTTAGTACCAGGACTCCATATAAATGTCAAATGGAAAAATGGAAAAAGTTCCTTTATTTTTGTAGTGCAAAAGTAAAGTTGCATAATTTTTTAATTTTGGTATATATAACAATCACATTTCCACTTTTAAAACACCTTTGGTCAACTTATGGTCAACTTCATAACTTGACCAATTTTCGAAAGTAATGTGTCTTTTAGGCAAATGAGATTTATCAACTAGAATAAAAATTGAAAAAATATAAGAAAATAATTTTTTTTTAAATCTTATAAGTCCTTATTCTTTGTTTAAGACTAGCAAAACTATATACAGTCTAGGTTTTTTGTAGTGTTCTGCCATAAGGAGGGTCCATGTACCGTAGCCATATGCAAAACTATGGCTTATTCCAATTCTCTGTATTCCATAGCCATAGGGACCCCTATTCCTATATTCCCCTATACCCCTATACCCCTATATTCCTATAGTTCCCATAGCTGTAGCCATAGTTTTAACAAAAAGTCTAGAAAACAAAATATTTTGAATCAAGAAGATAACCTAGTGCTTAAACAATTGCAAATTAAGTTAGAAAATAAAAGAAACACTCAATTGCCTTTGTAAGATTATATTTTGTCTTTTTTCAAAGCAATAATACTTTATCGTTACTGAGAGTACTAATGCTAAACTTTTTCACATTAATAAAAATTAAAGTTTGCTAGTGTTTTATTGTACTTTTTTTAGGTATATTTTAAAAGTTTCTAAGTTGATAATACAGTTTACTAAAAGTATCTTTGTTTTACTCTACCTGTTTCTAATATTTTTCAATTTTTTAACATTAATAACTATGGCTATAGGAATCTACAGAATGTGACAACAACTACCATATTTCTGTAGTCATAGCCGTAAGAGCAGCTAGCTACTGTAGGCATATTTGTAGCTTCCGTAGGCACCTATTTTACCATATTTGCCATAGCTATGGCTACAGCAAAATGCTAATTATTTGGCCTAAGTTCAAGGCTGGGATATTTTTATATATCATTATTTATATATCACCTAGCCTGATTCCTAATTCTTGATCCAACATGATTAGGAATCATGTTGGCAATACATATGTAAGTCATTAATGGCTAAAAGTAGTCATATGACTACTGTAGCAGAGCACTTAATACAATTCAAATAGAAAGAAAGAAATAGCGGTGACTTAAATTAACTATTAAATTTATTATTAATTATTCTAGGTTATTTATTTAGTTGTAGAACTTGACAAAAAATAATATAACTTATATTTAAAGTTACTAGGCCTAGGGGCACAGTCTTGGCAGTAGCAGAGTGACTAAGTCTAATATACTAAATATAATCTAATGTTAATTTGGTTTGGTTGGCTCTATAGCCTATAGAGCAAAATTATTTCAAATAGTCTTGTCTGGTATCACTGGACTAAGGTAACGAGACACGCCAAGCGTGAGGAGGGAGAGGAAGAGCCTACACCAAAAACACAAAACACCCGCACTCAAAACTGCAGCAAAACTGCTCCACTAAAACCTTCAATACTAACTTCAAAAAAGTGGTAACAAAAATAATAAAACAGTAGATGAAATAATAGACATAATTTTCCTATAACAAGTGCTTTCCCCCTACCCCCATAATTATTACAAAAAATCAATTTAAGTACACTAAAAAATCAGATAAAAACTAAAAAATATTATAACAACATTGTCACAACTACTATTCTGTCCAATATCAAGTTATATATGTGTTTCCAATAGAAATAGCTAGGTAAATTCCTAGGTTGCATCCTAGCATATGTTCATATAGGCCTAGTAAATAAAAAGTTGACAAACAATAATAGATAGTAAACTATTATTAGGATATCATTTTTATTATATTGGAGAAAAGGCTATCTATTAGCTATCATGTCCTTTATTAACTGCCTATAGCAATAGCAATAGCAATGTTGCTATTTCTTCATAAATTTATTTTAAAATTTACTATAAAGTCCTTTTATGAGTTGATTCATAAAACAAAATTTAATTTGTCAAAGGAAGTTGTTTTACTAATAGTTTTTGTCCTAACTTAAAAGATGATTAAAATATTATATAATAATATAAATATTATTAGATGAATATAAAAAATGTATAATATTAAAATGTATATTAAATGTATATTAAAATATTAATAGATGATAAAAGTATTATATAATATATAATACCATAGGCATGTTTTTATTATGAGTTGATAATATTATGTATAGACCATTGCCAACAAGTTTATGCTGACATCTTAATGATAAATATTGGGTGATATGCTATAGGTGAACTATGCAGTAGCTAAGCTAATGTGTTAATATATACTGGGTAGCCATTTTAAAATAAGCAAAGACAAATGATTCTTAAGTCAGTGTGGTTCAAATGTATTTAAAGTTAATTAAATGGGTTCAAAAGTTTGATTTAAAATAAGTAAAGTAAGCTATAAGTAGACTAGTAACAAATCAAAAATCAATTTAACAATCAGGGGCCTAGTCAAGGGGGACAATGGGGACATGTCCCCCTGGAGGGGTTGGTTTACTGCCTTTGTATTTCGCTTCCATTGCTTCCATTGGAGATGGATTTATGTCTCTGCCCCCCCTGACGTAAATCCTGGCTATGCGCCTAGTAGCAATGTATAAACTTAGCCTTTGTGTTGTACTGTTGCTCAGAATACAACCTTTTGTTGAAGAGGTTTTTGTCTAGCCTATGGCTTCAGTGAAGTTCTTAAGAATATGAATAGACTTTTTGACTTAATCTAGTATATTATATAAGGCACAATTACCGTCACATGGCCAATTTGGCTAATGTGATTGTATAACATTAAATTGAATATTGTACTCCAAAATTGGAGTTGTGCAATTCAAACCCATGAGGGCCATCCCTACACCCAAGGCATTGAAAGTTTGTCTGCCTGACTATTAGAAAGTCTGGGCCACTGTACACCTGTTAATCATGTATATGCTTTGTTCAATCCCCGGCAGTGTCCCTGAGCGCCCGGCTGCTGCACACCTCCCGCGCCGCCCTGGCCATCCCCAAGGGCCCGGAGCGCGAGGAGTTCATCGATCAAGGCTCGGCCAAGATACTGAAGTCCATGGAGGCCTGGAAGGAGCAGACCAAGACCGGTCTGAGCAGCGTTACCGAACGATTCGAACGGCTGCACGAGATTTACTACGGCAAGGACCGCGACTTCACCAACTATCCGCCAGTGAAGATGCAGCCGCACATGCCCAAAGTGCGGTTGGGCATCCTGCCGGACTCCTGGTTCCAGGCCTTCTACAACAAGACCGGAGTCCTAGGCCCCTACATCTTGGCCCTCGGCGTGCCCACCTTTCTAATCAGCAAAGAGTACTGGGTGCTGGACCCCGAGGGCATGGTGCTGCTCGTGTCCGTTCCAGCCCTTATTGCTTTCGTTAAGAAATACGGTCAACGGATTAAGGTTTGCGCTCAAATGTGTTTTTAAGTCAGCATCTTCGTTTCTTTGTTTACTTTACTCTTGTGACTTATTAACGACTCAAACGACTGCAATGTGACAGAGAGGTTAATTTTGAGTCGCAATAGTTGTAGAAACGTTAACGTCGCGAAAATTCGTTTAAAGAGTTGTTGTATTAGCGCTTAAATCTCTATTAACTTAATTAGACTAAATAGAGTTGTCATAAATGCTAAATGCGATTCTAATTCATAAAGTCATTCATAACGATGCGCTTTAGACGCAACTCAGTGATTCTATAGCGACTCTACGGCCCAGAGTGGTGTCAGAGTCGCGGACATTAAAACTCCAAAAATTGACTCTTAGACGATTCTTTGATAAACTTTTTGGCGACTTAAACAAGAGTTACACCTGTGTTACCTGCACTGTTTTAGTACTATTCCGAAGGTTAACCCTAATAATGTGTCGATCCCAAAGAATTCAGCCATTACTGTGTCATGTCATGTAGCGTGGTGCATCATGGCGCGTCAACTTAAAATTGTTGAGCCGAATCTCGAATTTGGACTCCAGATGCCATATTGGCTCTTTGTTAATTCCAAGCTGGATGCCATCTAATTTCAAGTTCCATACTTTCTAAATAATTAAACTTCACATTGCGCAAAACATCATTTTTTAATCCAATGATATAACCATCAACAAAAAGTAAATATTTTTATCAGCAATGACGCAATAGAGCACTGGTTAGGTTAAAGCAATGTGAAGTTTTGGTCTTATGAAATTAACTGTCAAGAGGAAATTGTCAAAATTTGAGTAATCTGTAAGCATAGAGTCTGCGGACTTTTGCAACTTGTGTCAGTCAGAGAGACTCGGTAGTGTAACAGGTAGGGTTGATAGATAGATAGATAAATGGTAGATAGATGATAGATAGATGATAGATAGATAGATAGATAGATAGATAGATAGATAGATAGATAGATAGATAGATGATAGATAGATAGATGATAGATAGATAGATAGATAGATAGATAGATAGATAGATGATAGATAGATAGATAGATGATAGATAGATAGATAGACAGATAGATGATAGATAGTTATATGATAGATAGATAGATAGATAGATAGATAGATAGATAGATAGATAGATAGATAGATAGATAGATAGATAGATGATAGATAGATAGATAGACAGATAGATGATAGATAGTTATATGATAGATAGATAGATAGATAGATAGATAGATAGATAGATAGATAGATAGATAGATAGATAGATAGATAGATAGATAGATAGATAGATAGATAGATAGATAGATAGATAGATAGATAAATAGATAGATAGATAGATAGATAGACAGATAGATGATAGATAGATAGATAGATAGATAGATAGATAGATGATAGATATATGATAGATAGATAGATAGGTAGATAGATAGATAGATGGATAGGTAGATAGATAGGTAGATAGATAGATAGATGGATGGATAGGTAGATAGATAGATAGATAGATAGGTAGATAGATAGATAGATGGATGGATAGGTAGATAGATAGATAGATAGATAGATGGATGGATAGGTAGATAGATAGATAGATGATAGATAGATAAATAGATAATAGATAGACAGATAGACAGATAGATGATAGATAGATAGATGATAGATAGACAGATGGATAGGTAGATAGATAGATAGATAGATAGATAGATAGATAGATGGATAGGTGGATAGATGATAGATAGATAAATAGATGATAGATAGATAGATGATAGATACAAACATACATACGTACATACAAAGATTCTAATGCTTAGAATGCAGCTTTGCAAAGTGTGTGCATGCATTTTACTTAAAGTAGGTCAGAAAGGATTATTATTAAGAAAATGCTCACTGAACCATTAAAAAACCGCGCAGGAAATGGAAGCCAAGAAGGCCAACGAGCTCGACGAGTCCGTCATTGTCCGCCCGATAGAGGCCGCCAAAGACTCCGGCAGGGATCTCGTGCGGCTCACCGAGTCCCAGCTACAGAGCTTCCCCATCGTTTTTGAGGAGGCTTTCAAAGCCAAGCGGGAGATTCTCGACCTCCAGCTGGAGGAGGAGTATCGCCGCCGCCTCGCAGAGGTCGCCCGCACCGTGGAGCGCCGGATGACCTACCACGTGGAGCTGGCCGCTGCCAAGAAGAGCTTCCAGCAGCAGCACCTGGTCCAGTGGGTGCTGGACGGCGTGACGAAGAGCATCACGCCGCAACAGGAGAAAGAGGCCATCCAGCAGTGCATCCGCGAACTGCGAGCTCTGGCGCCTAAGGCTGCTTGATAGATAGATGATGATGAATTCTAAACTCTAACTAGTGGGCTTTTTGCTTTGGAATATGATTGAATTTATCAGTTAGAAAACTCTGCCTATAAATCTGTTACAACTAAGACTATACTATTAGCTATTATTATCATTGTAGTGAATGTATTAAAAAACTCGCTGTGTACGACAAGTGCAGTGTCAGTTGAAAGAGAAGAGACTTGGAACCAACTGTTTAGAATAATATATACGAGTATCATCTCAACGGACTATAAACTCGAGGGTTCGTATTTTTTATCCTTGTGCTAATCTGTTTGTGGTGGAGAAATATAAGCGAGAACAGTACCTGAATTTGCTAACTTTAATTCAACACCTGGATATGTTCTACTGTTAGAAATAAAAGTCTAATTATCACATATTAACTTTATTAAGTTGTGCTGGTCTGCCTTTTTCATTTCTATATTTGTGTTTTTATACAGCGCCAAGTTTGATTTTTCCGGGTCAGACTTTTGGCCATAGACATCCTGAGCGGACTGGCTGCTGTGGGTTTCAACCGGAGAAGAATAGAAGTCAAGGACTTCTTAGTCAACTCGGAAAGGAAAACTCGCAAATTATGTTGAAAATGGTATCTTCTTTATTGTAGCCGTCATGGCCGTGGGCGCATCCATGTATGCACCAGCTTCCGACATCATTGTCTGTCCTTCGCTGCTCTTCTTAGCCTGTCCACTGTCCATCCGGTCTATTCTTTCTCTCTTTCTCATACTTGAGCTTTCGTTCCTTGATCTCCATAGATTCTGAAGAAGTTGGGGTGACGCTTGGTCGCCATGATCTCAGCTGTCACTTGAAGCATTGAAGATAGCGCCCCTCAGATAGGTCCCAAAAGTGCTTCTTACGACAGGTCCCGAGCAGTCGTAGAGTTAAGGTCAACCTTACGAAAGACCATAGACATACTAACGTTTCGAGAAACTACATATAATTAATAACGGTCTGTATGTGCAGGACTGTCAATGTTAAAGGTTCTGACTGACACCTCCCCCTTCTGTAGTTGTTGTTAAACGATCGGCTAAATTAAAATATGCGATTCGATCGGGTCCGTAAAAATTGTAAAAAAATCCGAAGAAAGGCAAAACGTTGCAGTTTATCGAATATGGATAGATTTTTTATCGCACAGTTTATTCTTTTAGTGTAATAGAGTAGTAATTATGTGTAGTTATAGTAGATCATACTAGTAAAAATATAGGTTGATTCTGTATAGAAATATAGCGATTCTTCGACTCTATATAAGAATCAATTGAGAGAAAAATGTTAAAAAGAAAAAGTAAAAAAGTTTAAATTTTCGATTTTGACAGCAGTTTCGTTTATAAAGAGATGCTTTAATTTTTGTCGTTTAAATGTATATAATTTGTCATAAAAAGCATGTCACATTAAAAACAAAGGGGGGGGGGTTTATAGCTCAAAGTTTAGCTACTTCTAGTAGTAAGATTCTAGAAAGATAACTTAATCACTGGCAAAGTCAGAATTTGTGTTATTTGTTTACTGATAAAACACAAATTCCTCAGGACTTTATTGGGTGATACTACGGGCTCGTATATTCAGTAATATCCCGTAAAAAATTTTTTTGTGTATGATTTATGAGATGAAACGTGCCCTTTTCGGGAGCTATTTTCATAAATTGTATAATTATACACAAATATCCCCTTCAAAGTGTATGTTTTATCTTCCACTAGTACACAATTTACTTCGAAGAGCAATCAAACTTATCACAATCAAGTTTCTTTTACTTTCGACCGAATTCTCGCTAAACTTGTTGAGTGCACCTCGGGAAAGGCGCAAAACCAAAACGAAACAAAATATTAGAAATTTCAAGATAAAAAAACTGAAAACTTCTTCCTACCTCCTAATTTACCCCAGGCCAAGAAGCGTCCCCAGAGTCACTTGCATCCCGCCGGAGTTGTTGCAGGTAACACAGGTAAAATACGAGAGAAAAGTGTACTGTGACGACTGTAACGCGACGAGATGTCACGGTAAAAGTCGCCTAAAGAGTCACTTTAAGGCGTTTGATTTTCTAAGACACTGATGAAACGAATCCCAGGTGACGCAAGTGACTCTAGGACACTTTTATAAATAAATCTGGAACCGTAGAGTCGCATTTCAGGAGTTCTAGAGTTGCTAAACTGCGTAGTGTAGATCTAGACTACTAAACTCTAATTGGCCTACTTTTGAGTTAGTAGAGAGTTAATCGCTAACGCAGCGACTTTTCCGTGTCTCGAATATAAAATAGAAAACGATCACGTGACGCGCGTTTTGTACTCCACACTCGCCTCTTCCGTTGCATTTGAGTCTTAGAATTTACAAGGCAAACTCTGGCCCGTGGGCCTCTCTATCAGGCCCTCACGGATCAGGTCCTTCGAAACTTTACAATATAGCCATCCCGCGCCCGCTCAATTGGAATTTATCTTCATTAACTCCTTTTTGTTTTCTCTCCCCTCCTCTAGCCCGCAGTCATGCATGCGCTAGGTTCTCTTTTGGCCCTTGATCAGGTAATAGAGTTTGTTAACCCCTGTGCTAAAGTCATAAGAGGGTTGTTTGCAATGAGTTCTTAGCAAATAAAGTCATGTTAACGTTTTCAACGAGTGCTCATGGTGTGCAGAAAGAGCCAGCCACAATAGATATGTCTACCTTCCCATCAGATTCGGTGTTGCCTCCATCCGTTCCTGAAACTTGCTTAGCTGAAGCAGCTGCATAGCTGGAGCCGCCGCCACCTGGACTGCCCGATGGGCCGCCGGAGCCGCCGCAGTAGCCACCGCCGCCGCCGCCTCCGGCCTTATTTGGTCCACCAGTTGTTCGGCCTCCACCGCCTCCACCACCGTAGCCACCAAAGCCGCCTCCTGATCCGCCATCACCTCCTGCCAAGTTACTTCCAACGGTGCCACACTGGCTGCCCCCGGGTGGAGTTCCAGGTGATTGCCATCCTGCACCGCCGGCGCCGCAGTTATTTCCGGACGGGTTGCTTCCCGCGTTTCCGGAGCAGCCGCCGGTCGAACTGTTTCCAGGGCTGCCTGTAGCCGAGCTGACGTCTCCTCCGCCTCCTCCTCCTCCGGCCGCCAGCAGCAGGACGGGACTGCCGCCACTCGTGTAGACGAAAGTGCCGCCTCCTCCGCCGCCGCCATTGCCATCGTTTCCGGGTTTTCCGACAACAATAGTCAACGTCTGAGAGCTGTTTAGGATAAAGTGGGCAATTTTTATAGCCCCGTTGCCACCGGCTGCACTTCCGGAACCTCCTTTGGCACCACGCGCTTCGAACCGATAGCAGGCATTGTCCACAGGGGGCGTGTAGTTCACCGGTGTTCCATGTTGTTTTGAACCCGAGGTTGGCACTGAAAATTTAAATTGACGATTCGAAGTTATGCAATAAATATAAATTCATTGGACAACAAAATTAGATGGACGCTGCACTAAAAATACATGTACTTAGTCTTTTCTCTGTAGCATTTTCAGAGAAAATGCAGCTTGATAAACTTTATAAACTTGATAAACAGACCCTTGATTCATTTGAAATTCGAAATTTCAATTTCAGTATGTAGGAAATTTCTAGCAAAAAATCCTGAAAAACTGAACATTGAGCTCTGCGGGCGCCCCTGTCTCCCCTGCTGGCGGGGATGTCATCCAAGAGGAGCCACAAGTTGAGCTGCCTGTCTTTCGTCCAGTTTCGGATAGCTCGTACCTCTTTTTTATTTAGCTTTAAGTAAGATAGCAATTTTTGTTGGGGGTGATTGAGGGAGTCTCTATGGACGAGCTCAGAACCAGTGGTTTAAAAACATTTCATCATGGAAAAGTTTAAGCCGTATGACTGCGAGACCATCCTTAAGCTTTTTCTGCGAGTATTTCCAGCTGAAGGCTCGGTTTAAATATAAACTTTTGCTTCTTAATACTTCCGTATGCTAAAATTCTTTTTATGCCTACCTGTTACTACCATTGGAGCAGGAGTTGTAGTGGTTGTCGTAGTGGTCGTAGTCGGAGTCGTGGTGGTCGTAGTCGGAGTCGTGGTGGTCGTAGTTGGAGTCGTGGTGGTTGTAGTAGTCGGAGTTGTGGTGGTTGTAGTAGTCGGAGTCGTGGTGGTCGTAGTTGGAGTCGTGGTGGTTGTAGTAGTCGGAGTCGTGGTGGTGGTCGTAGTCGGAGTCGTGGTTGTAGTCGGAGTCGTGGTGGTTGTAGTAGTCGGAGTCGTGGTGGTTGTAGTCGGAGTCGTAGTGGTCGTAGTCGGAGTCGTGGTGGTCGTAGTCGGAGTCGTGGTGGTGGTCGTAGTCGGAGTTGTAGTGGTCGTAGTCGGAGTCATGGTGGTCGTAGTCGGAGTCGTGGTGGTGGTCGTAGTCGGAGTTGTAGTGGTCGTAGTCGGAGTCGTAGTGGTCGTAGTCGGAGTCGTAGTGGTCGTAGTCGGAGTTGTAGTGGTCGTAGTAGGAGTCGTAGTGGTCGTAGTCGGAGTCGTGGTGGTGGTCGTAGTCGGAGTCGTGGTGGTCGTAGTTGGAGTCGTGGTGGTTGTAGTAGTCGGAGTCGTGGTGGTGGTCGGAGTCGGAGTCGTAGTGGTCGCCGTCGGGGTCGTGGTGGTGGTCGTAGTCGGAGTTGTAGTGGTCGGAGTCGCAGTCGGAGTCGAGGTCGTCAGAATTGAACTCGTAGTCGGAGTCACTGACGCAGTCTCACAGTCTGCTGCGCCTCGCAGCACCTGCGTGTTGCAGGCCGGTCCGCCGCTGTGTTGCCAGAAAAGCAGCAGGTCGCAGCTGTTTCCAAGAATGCATGACCTGTTGCTAGGCGAGTACTCATACACTGAGCACAGAGTCGTGTTGCTCGCGCATTCGACAGCGCACACTCGAGGATCGGCAACGCCAAGCAGTTTGCGCGGACTCTCAGCTGCAGTGGCAGCATTGTGGCACAGGTCCGGCCTCTTGTCGAAGACAAAAGATGTACCGTCGGCGAATGAAATCAGCACTGCCAAGGTTATGGCAACTTCGTGAAGTGTCATTCCAAGACGCTGACAGCAGGGCTTGGTTATCGAGGTAGATTGGTAGATGCTTCTAAGCCAGGAAAGTCGCTAAGCCAGTGAGTAATTGCAGCTCTAAATATAGTGTCTCAGCTGCATTTTCCTGTTGGCTGGCTGGGCTATCCAGCGAATAGAATTTGTTGTCCTCGTCTCCATGGAAACCATCCCAAGACAGTAGCTAATTAGCTTCGGAATATAGAGAGAAACTTTGCCTGTCATGCGGCAGTTGAGAGTAAATTGGTGGCATTATAAGCATTCTCGATGAGATGATGGCAAGTTGCAGGATGCTGCGGCCAAACGGGCCTCAACTCTGCATCAGTAATCAACTCATTCTGACTCAAGCCGATTTTGGGCGAACAAAGGGATTTTTTAACTTTTTTTTACTCTGGTTGTCAGAAAGCTTTTAATGAGCTTACTAAGTATTGCTGCTGAGTAGCTTTTGCAGTTGTGGCAAGCTCAAAATAGCTTTGTGCTGACTTGTCTTGAGCCTCGACAAGGAAGTGTCTGGATCCGTTTTTAATCTCTATTCGATCTTGATTTCAAATTTTTCGATATAAGTCAACAATATAAAAATGGCCTCGAGATTGTTTCATGAATAAAGTTTTCATTGCACTTCAACATGGAGGAGGAGGTGCGGGGCTCGTGTGGTGTTGGCAGAAGTGCATGTAGGCTAAGGGTTCTTTGAGTGGAAAGATGCCAATGAAGAAGAGTATGAAGTTTTGTGTTTTTGCTGCTTATCGTTTTGAAGTTGCAGGTACAGGTTTACAGGTAATGCATACATGTTGAGGGTTGTAGCCTAGTGGTTAGAGCGTCGGACTCACGACTTGAAGGTCAGGGGTTCGATTCCCGATCCAACTGGAACAATTTGCGTCCTTGAGCAAGACACTTACACTATAACTCTGCGTTGCTTCAGTTCACCCAGCTGTAAAATGGGTGCCATTAGCTAGCTGGGGTAATTGAGGGTGTGTGTGGGACCCCCAGTCCTTGGACTGAACAGCCGTGACCGTAACAGCAATAGCTGCGGCTGAGCTGTCGGTTGCACATCTGCCCATTAGGACAGGAGTAATCAATTATCATATTATTACATGGAAAATTTTGTCCTATCCTTATAGCGTTTTTCAAGGATTTATCCTTATTATCCTTATAGTGCCACAACCCCTACCATCAACTGTAGCTAAGGCTTCATCTTTTACAGTAAGATTTTCTAGCATTTTATTCGATCGAAAACAGTTAATTATAACTATTTGTAATGTGAATAAATTTGTGCTACAAATGCCAAACGTTTCCAAGCTGAGAAAATTTGAATGAATCTAATTTTTTGTTATAAAATAGCCACACTCCAGGCTTGGCCCCGCACCATAGGGACAAACGAGAGGCTCCTGATGGTAGCTCTTCTCCTATTTAGTTAGAAGAGAACCAGACTCCGTCTGGAGCAGCCTTTCATGCTGTCGTCCACTCCAACTCTCTCGCTGTTTCATTTGCCGTTTAAATTATTAATGAAATCGCATAGCATGGTTGGCTCACGCTTGCTTCCAGTTAAAACCGGCTTTAACAAACTCTTTTTTAACTGCCTGAGAAAACCTGGCAAAGTGTGGATGGCTGCTCGGAGCCTGCGCTGTATCAAGCTGATTCGAGAAGAGAGGTGAGAAGAGAGGTGAAGAGAGGAGATAAGAGGAGAGGAGAGGATAAGAGAGGTGAAGAGAGGAGAAGAGAGGGGAGAAGAGGAGAGGTAAGGGGAGAAAGAGGTGAGGAGAGGAGAGGAGAGGAGAGGTGAAGTGAGGAGAGGAGAGGGGAGGAGAGGGGAGAAGAGGAGAGGAGAGGAGAAGAGAGGTGAAGAGAGGAGAGGAGAGGGAGAAGAGGAGAGGTAAGGGGAGAAAAGAGGTGAAGAGAGGAGAGGAGAGGAGAGGTGAAGATAGGGGAGACGAGGAGAGGAGAGGGGAGAAGAGGAGAAGAGAGATAGGGAGAGGAGAGGTGAGGGGAGAAGAGAGGTGAGGAGAGGAGAAGAGAGGTGAGGAGAAGAGAGGTGAAGAGAGGAGATAAGAGGAGAGGAGAGGAGAGGTGAAGAGAGGAGAGGTGAGGAGAGGAGAGGTAAGGAGAGGAGAGGGGAGAAGAGGAGAGGAGAGGAGAGAAGAGAGATGTGGAGAGGAGAGGTGAGGGGAGAAGAGAGGTGAGGAGAGGAGAAGAGAGGTGAGGAGAGGAGAGGGGAGGAGAAGAGAGGTGAGGAGAGGAGAAGAGAGGTGAGGAGAGGAGAGGAGAGGAGAGGTGAGGAGAGGGGAGGTGAGGAGAGGAGAGGAGAGGAGAGGGGAGGAGAAGAGAGGTGAGGAGAGGAGAGATGAAGAGAGGAGAGGAGAAGAGAGGTGAGGAGAGGAGAGAAGAGGAGAGGAGAGGAGAGGGGAGAGAAGAGAGGTGAGGAGAGGAGAAGAGAGGTGAAGAGAGGAGATACGAGGAAATGAGAGGAGAGGTGAAGAGAGGAGATAAAAGGAGAGGAGAGGAGAGGTGAAGAGAGGAGAGGTGAGGAGAGCAGAGGTAAGGAGAGGAGAGGGGAGAAGAGGAGAGGAGAGGAGAGAAGAGAGATGTGGAGAGGAGAGGTGAGGGGATGGTATCTCCAACTGCCGCCAATCTCGTGCGGCAGTGCCCAATCCGTCCCTCAAGCTGCGGAGAATCCTTTTGAACGAAAATCGAAAATATATCCGCGCTCTCACTATGGCCTTCACAGGTCACGGTTGCTTTGCCAGGCACTGTTTCCTCCGAAGTGCCCGCCGGAGCGAACTCTGCCCTTTCTGCAACCTCGAGAACGAAGACGCCAAGCACTTCGTCTGCTACTGCCCGGCCTTCAACCGAGACCGGCTCAACCACCTCGGGCCCAACCCGTCCCTAGACGACGTTTGTCGGCCCGAGAACATCCCACGGCTCATCCGGTTCCTCCGGGCCACCAAGCGAGCCTCCGTCTTCCCCACCGAAGACAACGCTGCAGACAGGACCGGCAGACCTCCCTGACCGGCCCCGCGCCCTAGCCTATGCTGGTCTTTCAGGGATTAGCGGAATGGGCGACGCTCGCCTCCCCACTGCGTCTTCGGACCGCCCTGCAGCTAAGTCAAGTAAGTCAGAGGTGAGGGGAGAAGAGAGGTGAGGAGAGGGGAAGAGAGGTAAAAAGAGGTGAAGAGAGGAGAGGAGAAGAGAGGAGAGGAGAAGAGAGGTGAGGAGAGGAGAGATGAAGAGAGGAGAGGAGAAGAGAGGTGAGGAGAGGAGAAGAGAGGTGAGGAGAGGAGAGGTGAGGAGAGGAGAGGAGAGGGGAGGAGAAGAGAGGTGAAGAGAGGAGAGGTGAAGAGAGGTGAGGAGAGATGAAGAGAGGAGAGGAGAAGAGAGGTGAGGAGAGGAGAGGTGAGGAGAGGAGAGGAGAGGGGAGGAGAGTAGAGGGGAGGAGAAGAGAGGTGAAGAGAGGAGAGGTGAGTGGTCCTTGTACTCTACTACTGTTATAGTAAACAGTTAAGCAAATAGGCGAACAGTGAAATTTACGTTGTCAAGACCGCTGTGTCTACAATCTGAACGACCGTGCCTGCTCAAGACCGCTCGACTGCGATTACGACTACCCACCCCCGGAATTGAGGACCCGGCAGACGGAGTATCAAAGGAGAAAAGCGACTTGAACAAATCCGTGCAACTTTCCGGCTTTACGAGTGCCGAGTTAACGAAGGCGGGAATTCAAAGTTCTAGAAACCGCCCATACACCCCCACCAAATTTTCTTTTCTTTGCCCCCATCTCACATTTTTCCGCGAAAATCAGCCTTTAATAAATTTTCCAAGAAACGAAGTGTCCCGTCCTTCTTCTTCTAATGGTCCTTGGAAGTTGGGTTGACGCTTGGTCGCCATGATCTTAGCTGTCACTTGCAGCATTAAAGAATCGTCCCTCAGATTGATCCCGAGAGCAGTCGTAGAGTTAGGATCATTAACCTTACGAAAGACGTACCATAGACATGCGAACATTTCGAGAAACTGCATCTTTCGTAAAGTTGCGATCACTCTTACGCATAGTCAAACTGTGTGGCCATCACAACTTACGTCTATGGTCCATTGTATCATGCGTAATCTTAGCGATATAAGGTCGGGAGAGTGCTGGCCTGAAGAATAGAAAGTAGTCTGCAGGGCCGCACTGGCGCGCTTGTCTGTTTTCAGGAGTCAGCGATATGGGTAGAATTGCATGCCCCAGCTAGCGCTGGAATTGTGTGACGATGTCACCGCCGAAGGCGTTGCTCCGCCAAGGTGCCCGCAACCCTCGTGCAATTGATATAATTAATGACGGTCTGTATGTGCAGGACTGTTAATGTTAAAGGTTCTGACTGACACCTCCCCCCTTCTGTAGTTGTTGTTAAACGATCGGCTAAACTAAAATATGCGATACGATCGGGTCCGCAAAAAATTTTTAAAAAATCCGAAGAAAGGCAAAACGGTTCAGTTTATCGAATATGGATAGATTTTTTCGGTGTCACACAGTTTATTCATTTAGTGTCATTTAGTAGTAACTATGTAGTTTAGTAGGATCATACTAGTAAAAATATAGCTTGATTCTGTATAGAAAATATAGCGATATAAGAATCGATTGAGAGAAAAGGTAAAAACAGTTTAAATTTTCGATTTTGACAGCAGTTTTGTTTATAAAAAGTTGCTTTAATTTTTGTCGTTTAAATTTATACAGAAAAGAAAGTTTGTTAGTCAGAAAACATGTCACATTAAAAACATAGGGGAATTATAGCTCAAAGTTGAGCTACTTCTAGTAGTAAGATTCTAGAAAAATAACTTATTTTTCGATGGCTGAACTTGATTTCTCGCTAAACTTGTTGAGTGCACCTCGGGAAAAGGACAAATTAGCGAAAAGAAACAAAATATTGGAAATTTCAAGATTAAAACTTAAAACTTTCTACCTCCTAATTTAGTTTTACATGAAATCTGCATATGATATTGAACTCCAAATCTCAAGAGCTACAGCTGCACGACTGCTGAGATTAGATTCTACCTGACCCGATGAAAACGGTACCCAGGCCAAGGTCCCCAGAGTCACGCGTCACGCAAAAACCGGTAAAAAGGGTTAATAATAGGCAAAAAGTTAGTAGAAAGTTAAGCGCTAACGCAACGACTCTTACGTGACTCTTCTACGAATCTACAACGATCACGTGACGCACGTTTTTTGTACTCCACAATCGCCTCTCCGTTGCATTTGAGTTGTTAAAATTTACAAGAGTCACCTCAGCGTTGCTAGAGCAGGTAGGGGTCGGCAGACTCCCGCCCATGGGTCACATGAATTCCGCAAAGCCTCCTAAACTTTACAATATAGCCATCCCACTATTCTGTTTTCTCCCCCCTTCTCTGGCCCGCAGTCATGCGCTTAGGTTCTCTTGGTCCTTGAGGTAAAAAGAGTTTGCCAAACCCTGTGCTAAAGTCATAAGAGGGTTGCTTGCAATGAGTTCTTGGTGAATAAAGTCATGTTAACGTTTTCAACCGGTGCTCACGGTGTACAGACGGAGCTAGCCACGATAGATATGTCTAGCTTCCCATCAGATTCGGTGTTGCCTCCATCCGATCCTGAAACTTGCTTGGCTGAAGAAGCTGCATAGCTGGAGCCGCCGCCACCCGGATTGTCTTCTGCCCCACCGGAGCCGCCGCAGTAGCCACCGCCGCCGCCGCCTCCAGCTTTATTATTTCCATTTGTTCGGCCTCCACCGCCTCCCCCACCGTAGCCACCAAAGCCGCCTCCTGATCCGCCATCACCTCCTGCCAAATTGCTTCCAACTGAGCCACAATGGTTGCCCCCTGGTGAAGTTCCAGGTGATTGCCATCCGGCACCGCCGGCGCCACAGTTGTCTCCGGACGGGTTGCTTCCCGCGTTTTGATTGGCCAATCCGGAGCAGCCGCCGGTCGAACTGATTCCAGGGCTGCCTGTAGCCGAGTTGACGTCTGCTCCACCGCCTCCTCCTCCGGCCGCCAGCAGCAGGACGGGACTGCCGCCACTCGTGTAGACAAAAGTGCCGCCTCCTCCGCCGCCGCCATTGCCATTGTTTCCGGGTTTTCCGACAACAATAGTCAACGTCTGAGAGCTGGTCAAGACAAAGTGGGCAATTTTTATAGCCCCGTTGCCACCGGCTGCGCTTCCGCCGGAACCTCCTTTGGCGCCACGCGCTTCGAACCGATAGCAGGCATTGTCCACAGGGGGCGTGTAGTCACCGGTGTTCCATGTTGTTTTGAACCCGAGGTTGGCACTGAAAATTGAAATTGACGATTCGAAGTTATGCACTAAATATAAATTCATTGGACAACAAAATTAGATGGACGCTGCACTAAAAAATGCATGTACTGTAGTCTCCTGTGCAGCATTTTCAGAAACAATGTAGCTTGATAAACTTTTGTGTGCGCCTCGGACACAACAGACCCTAATTGATTCATTTGAAATTCGAAATTTCAATTTCAATATGTAGGAAATTTCTTGCTAAAAAATCCTGAAAAACTGAAGATTGAAAGTACGATGTTTGAGTCTTTGAAATATGCAAATGGCTTCATGAGCTCTGCGGGCGCCGCTGTCTCCCCTGCTGGCGGATGTCACATCCAAGAGGAGCCACAAGTTAAGCTGCCTGTCCTTTGTCCAGCTCTGGATATCTCTTTTTTATTTAGCTTTAACTAAGAGAGCAATTTTGTTGCGGGTGATTGAATGATTCTCTATGGACGCGCTCAGAACCAGTGGTTTAAAAACATTTCCTTATGGAAAAGCTTAAGCCGTATGACTGCGAGACCAACCTTAAGCTTTTTCTGCGAGTATTTCCAGCTGAATGCTCGGTTTAAAAAACTTTTGTTTCTTAATACTTCCGAATGTTAAAATTCATTTTATGCCTACCTGTTACTACCATTGGAGCAGGAGTTGTAGTGGTTGTCGTAGTGGTCGTAGTCGGGGTCGTAGTGGTTGTCGTAGTCGAAGTCGTAGTGGTCGTAGTCGGTGTGGTGGTTGTAGTCGGAGTCGTGGTGGTTGTCGGAGTCGTAGTGGTTGTCGGAGTCGTAGTGGTTGTCGGAGTAGTGGTGGTTGTGGTAGTCGGAGTCGTTGTGGTTGTCGGAGTCGTGGTAGTCGGAGTCGTGGTGGTAGTCGGAGTCGTGGTGGTTGTCGGAGTCGTGGTGGTTGTGGTAGTCGGAGTCGTGGTGGTTGTCGGAGTCGTTGTGGTTGTCGGAGTCGTGGTGGTTGTGGTAGTCGGAGTCGTGGTGGTTGTGGTAGTCGGAGTAGTGGTGGTTGTGGTAGTCGGAGTCGTTGTGGTTGTCGGAGTCGTGGTAGTCGGAGTCGTGGTGGTAGTCGGAGTCGTTGTGGTTGTTGGAGTCGTTGTGGTAGTCGGAGTCGTGGTGGTTGTCGGAGTCGTTGTGGTTGTCGGAGTCGTTGTGGTAGTTGGAGTCGTTGTGGTAGTCGGAGTCGTGGTGGTTGTCGGAGTCGTGGTGGTTGTCGGAGTCGTGGTGGTTGTGGTAGTCGGAGTCGTGGTGGTTGTCGGAGTCGTGGTGGTTGTCGGAGTAGTAGTGGTTGTGGTAGTTGGAGTAGTGGTGGTTGTGGTAGTCGGAGTCGTGGTGGTTGTCGGAGTAGCGGTGGTTGTGGTAGTCGGAGTCGTGGTTGTCGTAGCCGGAGTCGTTGTGGTTGTCATAGTCGGAGTCGTAGTTGTTATCGTAGTGGTCGGAGTCGTAATGGTCGTAGCCGCAGTCGGAACCGAGGTAGTCGAAGTTGGGGTCGTCAGAATTGAAGTCTTAGTCGGAGTCACTGACGCAGTCTCACAGTCTGCTGCGCCTCGCAGCACCTGCGTGTTGCAGGCCGGTCCGCCGCTGAGTTGCCAGAAATGCAGCAGGTCGCAGCTGTTTCCAATAATGCATGACCTGTTGCTAGGCGAGTACTCATACACTGAGCACAGAGTCGTGTTGCTCGCGCATTCGACAGCGCACACTCGAGAATCGACAACGCCGAGCAGTTTGCGCGGACCGCCAGCTGCAGTTGCAGCATTGTGGCACAGGTCCGGCCTCTTGTCGAAGACAAAAGAGATACCGTCAGCGAATGAAATCAGCACTGCCAAGGTTAGGGCAACTTCGTGAAGTGTCATTCCAAGACGCTGACAGCAGGGCTTGGTTGTCGAGGTAGATTGGTAGATGCTTCTAAGCCAGGAAAGTCGCTAAGCCAGTGAGCAATTGCAGCTCTAAATATAGTGTCTCAGCTGCATTTTCCTGTTGGCTGGCTGGGCTATCCAGCGATTTTGTTGTCCTCGTCTCCATGGAAACCATCCCACGACAGTAGCTAATTAGCTTCGGGATGGAGAGAAACTTTGCCCGTCATGCGGCAGCTGAGAGTAAATTGGTGGCATTGAGCATTCTCAATGGGATGGGAAGTTGCGGGATGCTGCGGCCAAACGGGCCTCCCCTCTGCATCAGTAATCAACTCATTCTGCCTCAAGCCGATTTTGGGTGAACAAAGGGATTTTTTAACTTTTTTTACTCGTCTGGTTGTCAGAACACTTTTAATGAGCTTAGTATCTACATTGCTGCTGAGTAGCTTTGGCAGTTGTGGCAAGCTCAAAATAGCTTTGTGCTGGCTTGTCTTGAGCCTCGACAAGGAGGTGTCTAGATCCGTTTTTAATCTCTATTCGATCTTGATTTCAAATTTTTCGATAAAATGCAACAATATAAAAATGGTCACTTTTTTGGCTTGTTTCCAGAAATAAAATGTCAGTTTCGCCTCAAGATTGTTTTATGAATTAAGTTTTCATGGAGGAGGAGGTGCGGGGCTCGTGTGGCGTGGGCAGAAGTGCGTGTGTAAGCTAAGGGTGCATTCTTTGAGTGGAAAGATGCCAAAGAAGAAGAGTATGAAGTTTTGTGTTTTTGCTGCTTATGGTTTTGAAGTTGCAGGTGCAGGTTTACAGGTAATGCATACATGCAGAAGGGCTGTAGCCCAGTGGTTAGAGCGTCGGACTCATGACTTGAAGGTCGGGGGTTCGATTCCCGATCCCACAGGAACAATTTGTGTCCTTGAGCAAGACACTTAACTCTGCATTGCTTCAGTTCACTCAGCTGTAAAATGGGTGCCAGCATTAGCTGGGGTAATTAAGGGTGTGTGGCGACTCCCCAGTCCTTGGACTGAACAGCCGTACGCAGCCTTCAGATGCGCCGCGCAATAGCTGCGGCTGAGCTGTCGGTTGCACATCTGCCCATTAGGGCAGGAGTAATCAATTATCATATTATTACATGGAAAATTTTGTCCTATCCTTATAGTGTTTTTCAAGGATTTATCCTTATTATCCTTATAGTGCCACAACCCCTACAATCAACTGTAGCTAAGGCTTCATCTTTTACAGTAAAATTTTCTAGCATTTTATTCGATCGAAAACAGTTAATTATAACTATTTGTAATGTGAATAAATTTGTGCTACAAATGCCAAACGTTTCCAAGCTGAGAAAATTTGAATGAATCTAATTTTTTGTTATAAAATAGCCACACTCCAGGCTTGGCCCCGCACCATAGGGACAAACGAGAGGCTCCTGATGGTAGCTCTTCTCCTATTTAGTTAGAAGAGAACCAGACTCCGTCTGGAGCAGCCTTTCATGCTGTCGTCCACTCCAACTCTCTCGCTGTTTCATTTGCCGTTTAAATTATTAATGAAATCGCATAGCATGGTTGGCTCACGCTTGCTTCCAGTTAAAACCGGCTTTAACAAACTCTTTTTTAACTGCCTGAGAAAACCTGGCAAAGTGTGGATGGCTGCTCGGAGCCTGCGCTGTATCAAGCTGATTCGAGAAGAGAGGTGAGAAGAGAGGTGAAGAGAGGAGATAAGAGGAGAGGAGAGGATAAGAGAGGTGAAGAGAGGAGAAGAGAGGGGAGAAGAGGAGAGGTAAGGGGAGAAAGAGGTGAGGAGAGGAGAGGAGAGGAGAGGTGAAGTGAGGAGAGGAGAGGGGAGGAGAGGGGAGAAGAGGAGAGGAGAGGAGAAGAGAGGTGAAGAGAGGAGAGGAGAGGGGAGAAGAGGAGAGGTAAGGGGAGAAAAGAGGTGAAGAGAGGAGAGGAGAGGAGAGGTGAAGAGAGGAGAGAAGAGGAGAGGTAAGGGGAGAAAGAGGTGAGGAGAGGAGAGGAGAGGAGAGGTGAAGTGAGGAGAGGAGAGGGGAGGAGAGGGGAGAAGAGGAGAGGAGAGGAGAAGAGAGGTGAAGAGAGGAGAGGAGAGGAGAGGTGAAGAGAGGAGAGAAGAGGAGAGGAGAGGGGAGAAGAGGAGAAGAGAGATAGGGAGAGGAGAGGTGAGGGGAGAAGAGAGGTGAGGAGAGGAGAAGAGAGGTGAGGAGAAGAGAGGTGAAGAGAGGAGATAAGAGGAGAGGAGAGGAGAGGTGAAGAGAGGAGAGGTGAGGAGAGGAGAGGTAAGGAGAGGAGAGGGGAGAAGAGGAGAGGAGAGGAGAGGTGAAGAGAGATGTGGAGAGGAGAGGTGAGGGGAGAAGAGAGGTGAGGAGAGGAGAAGAGAGGTGAGGAGAGGAGAGGGGAGGAGAAGAGAGGTGAGGAGAGGAGAAGAGAGGTGAGGAGAGGAGAGGTGAGGAGAGGAGAGGAGAGGGGAGGAGAAGAGAGGTGAAGAGAGGAGAGGAGAGGTGAGGAGAGGAGAGGTGAGGTGAGGAGAGGGGAGGAGAAGAGAGGTGAGGAGAGGAGAGGTGAGGAGAGGAGAGGAGAGGGGAGGAGAAGAGAGGTAAGAGAGGAGAGGTGAGTGGTCCTTGTACTCTACTACTGTTATAGTAAACAGTTAAGCAAATAGGCGAACAGTGAAATTTACGGTGTCAAGACCGCTGTGTCTACAATCTGAACGACCGTGCCTGCTCAAGACCGCTCGACTGCGATTACGACTACCCACCCCCGGAATTGAGGACCCGGCAGACGGAGTATCAAAGGAGAAAAGCGACTTGAACAAATCCGTGCAACTTTCCGGCTTTACGAGTGCCGAGTTAACGAAGGCGGGAATTCAAAGTTCTAGAAACCGCCCAAACACCCCCACCAAATTTTCTTTTCTTTGCCCCCATCTCACATTTTTCCGCGAAAATCAGCCTTTAATAAATTTTCCAAGAAACGAAGTGTCCCGTCCTTCTTCTTCTAATGTTCCTTGGAAGTTGGGTTGACGCTTGGTCGCCATGATCTTAGCTGTCACTTGCAGCATTAAAGAATCGTCCCTCAGATTGATCCCGAGAGCAGTCGTAGAGTTAGGATCATTAACCTTACGAAAGACGTACCATAGACATGCGAACATTTCGAGAAACTGCATCTTTCGCAAAATTGCAAGCTCATAAAATTGCGCTCACTTACGCAAGGCCGAACTGCGACATGTTTAAGCAAATCGTAAGTGTGAGCAACACAATTTACGTCTATGGTCCATTGTAAGTAGCTTTCGAGAAAGACCCCCGCAGCGTTTCATGCGTATTCTTAGCGATATAAGGTCGGGAGAGTGCTGGCCTGAAGAATAGAAAGTAGTCAGGTCCGCACTGGCGCGCTTGTCTGTTTTCAGGAGTCAGCGATATGGGTAGAATTGCATGCCCCAGCTAGCGCTGGAATTGTGTGACGATGTCACCGAAGGCGCTGCTCCGCCAAGGTGCCCGCAACCCTCGTGCAATTGATACAATTAATAACGGTCTGTATGTGCAGGACTGTTAATGTTACAGGTTCTGACTGACACCTCCCGCCTTCTGTAGTTGTTGTTAAACGATCGGCTAAATTAAAATATGCGATACGATCGGGTCCGTAAAAATTGTAAAAAATCCGAAGAAAGGCAAAACGAATATAAAAGTTTATCGAATATGGATAGATTTTTTCGGTGTCACACAGTTTATTCATTTAGTGTCATTTAGTAGTAACTATGTAGTTTAGTAGGATCATACTAGTAAAAATATAGCTTGATTCTGTATAGAAAATATAGCGATATAAGAATCGATTGAGAGAAAAGGTAAAAACAGTTTAAATTTTCGATTTTGACAGCAGTTTTGTTTATAAAAAGTTGCTTTAATTTTTGTCGTTTAAATTTATACAGAAAAGAAAGTTTGTTAGTCAGAAAACATGTCACATTAAAAACATAGGGGAATTATAGCTCAAAGTTGAGCTACTTCTAGTAGTAAGATTCTAGAAAAATAACTTATTTTTCGATGGCTGAACTTGATTTCTCGCTAAACTTGTTGAGTGCACCTCGGGAAAAGGACAAATTAGCGAAAAGAAACAAAATATTGGAAATTTCAAGATTAAAACTTAAAACTTTCTACCTCCTAATTTAGTTTTACATGAAATCTGCATATGATATTGAACTCCAAATCTCAAGAGCTACAGCTGCACGACTGCTGAGATTAGATTCTACCTGACCCGATGAAAACGGTACCCAGGCCAAGGTCCCCAGAGTCACGCGTCACGCAAAAACCGGTAAAAAGGGTTAATAATAGGCAAAAAGTTAGTAGAAAGTTAAGCGCTAACGCAACGACTCTTACGTGACTCTTCTACGAATCTACAACGATCACGTGACGCACGTTTTTTGTACTCCACAATCGCCTCTCCGTTGCATTTGAGTTGTTAAAATTTACAAGAGTCACCTCAGCGTTGCTAGAGCAGGTAGGGGTCGGCAGACTCCCGCCCATGGGTCACATGAATTCCGCAAAGCCTCCTAAACTTTACAATATAGCCATCCCACTATTCTGTTTTCTCCCCCCTTCTCTGGCCCGCAGTCATGCGCTTAGGTTCTCTTGGTCCTTGAGGTAAAAAGAGTTTGCCAAACCCTGTGCTAAAGTCATAAGAGGGTTGCTTGCAATGAGTTCTTGGTGAATAAAGTCATGTTAACGTTTTCAACCGGTGCTCACGGTGTACAGACGGAGCTAGCCACGATAGATATGTCTAGCTTCCCATCAGATTCGGTGTTGCCTCCATCCGATCCTGAAACTTGCTTGGCTGAAGAAGCTGCATAGCTGGAGCCGCCGCCACCCGGATTGTCTTCTGCCCCACCGGAGCCGCCGCAGTAGCCACCGCCGCCGCCGCCTCCAGCTTTATTATTTCCATTTGTTCGGCCTCCACCGCCTCCCCCACCGTAGCCACCAAAGCCGCCTCCTGATCCGCCATCACCTCCTGCCAAATTGCTTCCAACTGAGCCACAATGGTTGCCCCCTGGTGAAGTTCCAGGTGATTGCCATCCGGCACCGCCGGCGCCACAGTTGTCTCCGGACGGGTTGCTTCCCGCGTTTTGATTGGCCAATCCGGAGCAGCCGCCGGTCGAACTGATTCCAGGGCTGCCTGTAGCCGAGTTGACGTCTGCTCCACCGCCTCCTCCTCCGGCCGCCAGCAGCAGGACGGGACTGCCGCCACTCGTGTAGACAAAAGTGCCGCCTCCTCCGCCGCCGCCATTGCCATTGTTTCCGGGTTTTCCGACAACAATAGTCAACGTCTGAGAGCTGGTCAAGACAAAGTGGGCAATTTTTATAGCCCCGTTGCCACCGGCTGCGCTTCCGCCGGAACCTCCTTTGGCGCCACGCGCTTCGAACCGATAGCAGGCATTGTCCACAGGGGGCGTGTAGTCCACCGGTGTTCCATGTTGTTTTGAACCCGAGGTTGGCACTGAAAATTGAAATTGACGATTCGAAGTTATGCACTAAATATAAATTCATTGGACAACAAAATTAGATGGACGCTGCACTAAAAAATGCATGTACTGTAGTCTCCTGTGCAGCATTTTCAGAAACAATGTAGCTTGATAAACTTTTGTGTGCGCCTCGGACACAACAGACCCTAATTGATTCATTTGAAATTCGAAATTTCAATTTCAATATGTAGGAAATTTCTTGCTAAAAAATCCTGAAAAACTGAAGATTGAAAGTACGATGTTTGAGTCTTTGAAATATGCAAATGGCTTCATGAGCTCTGCGGGCGCCGCTGTCTCCCCTGCTGGCGGATGTCACATCCAAGAGGAGCCACAAGTTAAGCTGCCTGTCCTTTGTCCAGCTCTGGATATCTCTTTTTTATTTAGCTTTAACTAAGAGAGCAATTTTGTTGCGGGTGATTGAATGATTCTCTATGGACGCGCTCAGAACCAGTGGTTTAAAAACATTTCCTTATGGAAAAGCTTAAGCCGTATGACTGCGAGACCAACCTTAAGCTTTTTCTGCGAGTATTTCCAGCTGAATGCTCGGTTTAAAAAACTTTTGTTTCTTAATACTTCCGAATGTTAAAATTCATTTTATGCCTACCTGTTACTACCATTGGAGCAGGAGTTGTAGTGGTTGTCGTAGTGGTCGTAGTCGGGGTCGTAGTGGTTGTCGTAGTCGAAGTCGTAGTGGTCGTAGTCGGTGTGGTGGTTGTAGTCGGAGTCGTGGTGGTTGTCGGAGTCGTAGTGGTTGTCGGAGTCGTAGTGGTTGTCGGAGTAGTGGTGGTTGTGGTAGTCGGAGTCGTTGTGGTTGTCGGAGTCGTGGTAGTCGGAGTCGTGGTGGTAGTCGGAGTCGTGGTGGTTGTCGGAGTCGTGGTGGTTGTGGTAGTCGGAGTCGTGGTGGTTGTCGGAGTCGTTGTGGTTGTCGGAGTCGTGGTGGTTGTGGTAGTCGGAGTCGTGGTGGTTGTGGTAGTCGGAGTAGTGGTGGTTGTGGTAGTCGGAGTCGTTGTGGTTGTCGGAGTCGTGGTAGTCGGAGTCGTGGTGGTAGTCGGAGTCGTTGTGGTTGTTGGAGTCGTTGTGGTAGTCGGAGTCGTGGTGGTTGTCGGAGTCGTTGTGGTTGTCGGAGTCGTTGTGGTAGTTGGAGTCGTTGTGGTAGTCGGAGTCGTGGTGGTTGTCGGAGTCGTGGTGGTTGTCGGAGTCGTGGTGGTTGTGGTAGTCGGAGTCGTGGTGGTTGTCGGAGTCGTGGTGGTTGTCGGAGTAGTAGTGGTTGTGGTAGTTGGAGTAGTGGTGGTTGTGGTAGTCGGAGTCGTGGTGGTTGTCGGAGTAGCGGTGGTTGTGGTAGTCGGAGTCGTGGTTGTCGTAGCCGGAGTCGTTGTGGTTGTCATAGTCGGAGTCGTAGTTGTTATCGTAGTGGTCGGAGTCGTAATGGTCGTAGCCGCAGTCGGAACCGAGGTAGTCGAAGTTGGGGTCGTCAGAATTGAAGTCTTAGTCGGAGTCACTGACGCAGTCTCACAGTCTGCTGCGCCTCGCAGCACCTGCGTGTTGCAGGCCGGTCCGCCGCTGAGTTGCCAGAAATGCAGCAGGTCGCAGCTGTTTCCAAGAATGCATGACCTGTTGCTAGGCGAGTACTCATACACTGAGCACAGAGTCGTGTTGCTCGCGCATTCGACAGCGCACACTCGAGGATCGGCAACGCCAAGCAGTTTGCGCGGACTCTCAGCTGCAGTGGCAGCATTGTGGCACAGGTCCGGCCTCTTGTCGAAGACAAAAGAGATACCGTCAGCGAATGAAATCAGCACTGCCAAGGTTAGGGCAACTTCGTGAAGTGTCATTCCAAGACGCTGACAGCAGGGCTTGGTTGTCGAGGTAGATTGGTAGATGCTTCTAAGCCAGGAAAGTCGCTAAGCCAGTGAGCAGTTGCAGCTCTAAATATAGTGTCTCAGCTGCATTTTCCTGTTGGCTGGCTGGGCTATCCAGCGAATAGAATTTGTTGTCCTCGTCTCCATGGAAACCATCCCACGACAGTAGCTAATTAGCTTCGGGATGGAGAGAAACTTTGCCTGTCATGCGGCAGCTGAGAGTAAATTGGTGGCACTGAGCATTCTCAATGGGATGGGAAGTTGCGGGATGCTGCGGCCAAACGGGCCTCCCCTCTGCATCAGTAATCAACTCATTCTGCCTCAAGCCGATTTTGGGCGAACAAAGGGATTTTTTAACTTTTTTTACTCTGGTAGCTATAGTCAACGCTTTTAATGAGCTTAGTATCTACATTGCTGCTGAGTAGCTTTGGCAGTTGTGGCAAGCTCAAAATAGCTTTGTGCTGGCTTGTCTTGAGCCTCGACAAGGAGGTGTCTGGATCCGTTTTTAATCTCTATTCGATCTTGATTTCAGAATCCTGATCTGCGACTTGCGGCTCCGCGACCAGCTCTACCGACCGCCAAAGCAGCGCCCACGGCGCTACTATCGCGCACTGTTGGACACCCGCGTGAAGCGTCAATTCGCGGGCGCCTTCGTCGGCGCGCTTGGAGACCAGCGCGAGGCGGAGTATTCCGACATCAGCACCGCTGCTAGAGCCGCTGCAGAGCAGACGGTCCCGCTGATGCGGCCAGCGCAAAAATCGCTGCCTGTCTGGCAGAGCGACCCCATCATCAGGCAGGCGCGGCTCAACATCGAGCGACTCCGCAGAAACCGGAGGCCCACAGGCGACGCTGAAGACGCATTTGAGCGCCTTCTTGACGAGCGGCAGCAGGCAGCTGTTGACGACGCCATTTAGGTCCATCACTGCAGCCGGCCCCGACGTGAAGAGCCGCGCAGAGTGGACGGCCGTCCGGACTCTGACGGGGCGCAAAAAGCGCGTGGCGCTGAATCTGGCCGGCGACACCCCGGAGGAGCGCAGGAATGAATTGCGCGACTTCTTCGCCGGCATCGTGAACGCGCCTGCATCGCCGCTGCCCGCCAGCTTTGCGCTCCCACTGGACACGCCGCTCCCAGCTGAGGAGGACTTCTGCACCAGACCAGTCACCACGGAGGACGTTGTGCTGTACGCTCGAAAAACATCAGGCGGCAAGGCGCTCGGCCCCGACGAAGTCCCGGTCGAAGCGCTGCGGCTCCGCTGTGTGGCCTCCCAGGTCACAGGCGTCATGAACCGCGTGCTCGCCGGCGCTCCTGCGCCCACCGAGTGGACCGTCGCGCACATCGTGCCAATCCCGAAGAAGGCAGGGACAACGCGGAAAGAAGACCACCGCGGGATCTCGCTGATGTCCTGCACCGCGAAGCTCTTCAACCGGCTGCTGCTCGATCGTCTCCAGTCGGTGCTGGACCCGTACCTGCGGTACGAGCAGAACGGATTCCGGCCGCAACGCGGTACAGTGACACAGATCCTCGCACTCCGCCATGTCATCGAGGAGGCGCGCATCCGCCAGTCTACGCTGATCATTGTCTTCGTTGACTTCCGAAAGGCGTTTGACTCGGTGTTGAGAGCCGCTCTCCACTTCGTCCTTCGAGCCTACCGGGTGCCCCAGCAGCTAATCGACGCTGTCATGGCGCTGTATTGCGATACTCGAGCTGCTGTGGTGACGGCGGACGGCCTGTCTGACCTGTTCGACACTTCATCAGGAGTTCTGCAGGGAGACACCTTGGCGCCGTTCCTCTTCGTGCTGCTGCTGGACTGGGTGCTTCGGACCGCACTCCCCTCGGCTAATGACGGCTTCCTGCTGCGCAGACGCATCCGTCGCTGCCACGGTGAAAAGCGCCTAAGCGTGCTTGGCTACGCCGACGACCTCGCCCTCCTGTCCTCGTCCGTTGAAGGCGCCCAGCGCCAGATCGACAGGCTGGTTGAGGTGGCATCGAGCGTCGGTCTGATCGTCAACACGCTGAAGACCGAGGTGCTGACTGTGCCGGCCGACATCCCAGCGGACCTGACGTGCCGCGGCGCAGACGGGCAGACGACCAGGCTCGCACGCTGCCAGCGGTTCACCTACCTCAGCGGTCTGGTGCCCCACGTGGGAAGAGGACCTCCGGCGGCGCAGAGGACTTGCCTGGGCGGCCTTTCGTTCGATCCGAGCCGTCCTCGAGTCCGAAGCGCTGCCCGACCGCCAGAGGGCTCGGCTGTGGCAGGTGGTGGTCGAAACCGTCCTGCAACGCCGAGACGTGGACGCTGACGGCTACGCTAGAGCGGCATCTGGACTCGGCGCACTCAGGGCTGCTCCGTGCGGCCTTTCGAACTGACGAGAGCGTCGGGACCGAGGCCCTGTACGATCGGGCCATGCTGCAGCGCCCGTCCACCATCCTGCGCCGACGGCGACTCCAACTGGCGGGCCACGTGATCCGGGCCGAGGGCTACTGCCCCCAACCTGTTCAGGACGTCCTGCTGCTTACCTTGCAGGGTCTGTTCAGGCGGGGTCAGGCCCGAACCCGTCGATACGTGGACTGCCTGCTGTGCGACGCTGGGGCGCCCGACACTGCCAACGGAGCGGACTTTGTTCTCTGCCAGGCTCTGCGGCGCGCCATCTGACGCGCCCTGCTTTAACTGTGACTGTGCATGCGGGGTCGCGTATTTTGTTGTTGTTGTTGTTTGTTTCACGGAGGAGGTGCAGGGCTCGTGTGGCGTGGGCAGAAGTGCGTGTGTGTAGGCTAAGGGTTCATTCCTTGAGTGGAAAGATGCCAAAGAAGAAGAGTATGAAGTTTTGTGTTTTTGCTGCTTATCGTTTTAAAGTCACAGGTACAGGTTTACAGGTAATACATAGAGGGGTTGTTGTAGCCCAGTGGTTAGAGCGTCGGACTCATGACTTGAAGGTCGGGGGTTCGATTCCCGATCCCACTGGAACAATTTGCGTCCTTGAGCAAGACACGTAACTCTGCATTGCTTCAGTTCACCCAGCTGTAAAATGGGTGACAGCATTAGCTGGGGTAATTAAGGGTGTGCGTGGCGACCCCCCAGTCCTTGGACTGAACAGCCGTACGCAGCCTTCAGATGCGCCGCGCCGGCTGAACTGTAGGTTGCAAATCTGCCCTAGGCAGATGTGATCAATTATTATATTATTACATAGAATTTTTGTCCAATCCTTATAGTGTTTCTATAGGATTTGTGGTCTGCCACAACCCTACCAAACCAGCTGTAGGCTTCATCTTTTACAGTAAGATTTTCTAGCATTTTATTCGATCGAAAATAGTCAATTATTAGAACTATGTGTATTGTGAATAAAAATTTGTGCTAGAAATGCCAAACGTTTCCAAGCTGAGAAGTTGAATAAATCCAATTTTTGTTATAAAAAAATAGCCATTATACCCCAGGCTTGGACCCACACTAGGGCAAGCTATGGCTCCTGGTAGCTCTTCTACTGTATTTAGTTAGAAGAGAATCAGACTCCGTCTGCAGCCTTTCATGCCGTTGTCCCCCCCCCCCAACTCTCTCGCTGTTTCATTTGCCGTTTAAATTATTAACGACATCATCGCATAGCCAGGACTGCATGGTTGGCTCACGCTTGCTTCCAGTTAAAACCGGCTTTAACAAACTCTTTTTAACTGCCTGAGAAAATCTGCAGTCTGGATGGCTGCTCGGAGCCTGAGCTGCATCCAGCTGATTCGATCTGCTTGCACTTTTAGTTTATAGTATGTGTAATATAGTAATAAATAGAATGAGTCAAGCAGTGGTTTTTTAATCTAAAATACGTTTGCAACCATAAAAATTAAAAAATTTACTTTTTTGCGGAGTCGGTCAATCTTTTTTAGCTCAATAGCCAGAGAGAAAGAGAAAAAGACAGAGAGAAGAGGAAATAGAGAAGAAAGGACATTAGAGAGAATGTGAGAGAGGCAATGAGAGAGAATAAAGGAGAGAACGGTACAGGGTACAAGAGAGAGGAGAGGAGAGGAGAGGAGAGGAGAGGAGAGGAGAGGGGAGGTGAAGAGAAGGAGAAGAGAAGAGAGGTGAGGAGGTGAGAAGAGAGGTGGGGAGAGGAGAGGAGAGAAGAGGCTGAGAGTAGAGGAGAGAAGAGGAGAGGAGAGGAGAGGTGAAGAGAGGAGAGGAGAGAAGAGGAGAAAAGAGGAGACGAGAGGTGAAGAGAGGTGAAGAGAGAAGAGGAGAGAAGAAGAGAGGTGAGGAGAGGAGAGGAGAGAAGAGAGGTGAGGGGAGGAGAAGAGAGGTGAAGAGAGGAGAGGTGAGGAGAGAAGAGGGGAGAAGAGGAAAGGAGAGGAGAAGAGAGATGGGGAGAGACGAGGTGAGTGGAGAAGAGAGGGGAGGTGGGGAGAGGACAGGAGAGGTAAGGAGAAGAGAGGTGAAGAGAGAAGAGGAGAGAAGAGGAGAGGGTGAAGAGAGGAGAGGAGAGGAGAGAAGAGGAGAGGAGAGGAAAGGAGAGGAGAGTTGAAGGGAGGAGAAGATAGGTGAGGAGAGGAGAGGGGAGGGGAAGTGAAGGGAGGAGAAGAGAGGTGAAGAGAGGAGAGGTGAGGAGAGGAGAGGAGAGGAGAAGAGAGATGGGGAGAGGAGAGGTGAGGGGAGAAGAGAGGGGAGGTGGGGAGAGGACAGGAGAGGTGAGGAAAAGGATAGGAGAGAAGAGAGGTGAGGAGAGGAGATGAAAGGAGAGAAGGGAGGGGAGAGAGGAAAGAGAAAGACAGCTGAGAAGACACAAACATTGAGCAGGCTGCATCTCCACTGTGAACTGTCTGCTCCACCCGAGAGCCGGTTTAGAGAGGTTTCGCGGGCAGAAGTTGGCCAACTCCAGTTTAAAAAGTTAACTTTAAAACGGATTAACGCAATTGATGCCTTTAGCTAATTGTTAGCAATTTGCGGCTAATAGCTTTTTGTTTTATCTTTATCGAAATAAGCCTGACAAAATCGAGTTTTAAGGCGTCTTTAGAAAACTTTGTTGAAGCGAGACATCCACAGAAAGACATGCCGTATACAGCTTAAGGCAGGTAAAAATTAAACACAATTTCTATCTAAATTTGCTCGCGCACCTTATCGCTGCAGTGCTGCAGGAGAGGCAGAAACTCAGGTCGAGTTTTTGTCGATAAGACCGCGTTTTGAGTTGGTATTGTGTGCTCGAATCGCGTGAGCATCGAAATCGGACCTACATGTGGCTACAGGGCTAATGGCTAATGGTAAACTTTGTTATTGCGAAGTTGCATCGAGTCTGTACAGTACTGGCGGTCAGTGCTCAGCTTTGGTCTGTGCCTTTTTGCGAATTTTTCTAACACACAAATTACTTGCAATATTTGCTTAATGACTTTTGGCTATATATGCAGGTATTTATACAGCTCAGCCTGTTGCCAAATGCTTGCACTGCTTGCCACAAGTTAAAAGTTGCTGCAGCATACAAATTCACCCAATCTTGGGTGGCAACCAGCTAAGGAATTATACACACGGATAGATTATAAATCATGCTCGAGTTGGAGCAGTCAGCTCGCAGAGCTGCTGGTGGAGCGGTGAGTTGATCGAGTTTTAACCACTACAAGACTGGCTTTCTATTGTCTCGTCAGGCCCTTGGCGCCCTTAGTGCTAAAGCCCCTTGGTGCTAAAGCCCCTTGGTGCTAAAGCCCCTTGGTGCTAAAGCCCCTTGGTGCTAAAACCCCTTGGTGCTAAAGCCCCTTGGTGCTAAAGCCCCTGCATGGCGCCAAAGAAAGTCGGCAGAAACTGCTCTCTTTTTAGACCCAAGTTTTCTATGGCTATTATAGCTACATGTAAATGTACATTTGTAAATTTTTACGATGATTCATTTTTAAATCCTTTGTCCCCGACGCAAAACGCATATCAATGTAGCAACGTTCACTGATTCCTTCTACCTACGCGGTATATCGGGTTTAGGTTGGAGATTTTGGTCACTGAATCTACCGCCTTATAAGACCAATTAGGCAACAATTAGTGCATGCACCTGGAAATTCCTGAATCTCTTTCCACTACAAAAAATTATTTTACAACAGGAAACAAAACTGCTGATCGCTTTGCCGAGACCACTGAGACCCGGCAGCGATGTTATTGTGCACGGCAGTCTGCTGGGTTCTCGGTAAGATCCCTGAGGTTTAAAGTACATAAAATAAAGCTTTTTTGTTTTGTAATACGCTTATATGTACTTGTAGTACTATGTGAACCATCCGTTGCTATGGTGTAGGGATTAGTTCCCGTATCTAAGGTAAACCATCCGTTGCTATGGTGTAGGGATTAGTTCCCGTATCTAAGGTAAACCATCCGTTGCTATGGTGTAGGGATTAGTTCCCGTATCTAAGGTAAACCATCCGTTGCTATGGTGTAGGGATTAGTTCCCGTATCTAAAGTAAACCACCCGTTGCTATGGTGCAGGGATTAGTGTTCTGTTGTTGAATTAACGAACGCAGAAACAAGATAGATAATTATCCGGGCGCCCAGTGGCACCAAAAGAGGCTTGGCCAATAGGAGGGCGGCTCGTATATTATGCAAGCGGGGAAGGAAAGTTCTAGAAAGACCGGGAGAAGAAACTTCTGGAACTATGCGTAAAGAAGTCCTGCTGTGGAAGTTTCTAGAAACCCTGTCCCCGAACTATCCCTACGCATTGCATGCCTTTGCAATACACAACAATTAGTTCCCGTATCTAAGGTAAACCATTCGTTGCTATGGTGCAGGGATTAGGTCCCGTATCTAAGGTAAACCATTCGTTGCTATGGTGCAGGGATTAGGTCCCGTATCTAAGGCAAACCATTCGTTGCTATGGTGCAGGGATTAGGTCCCGTATCTAAGGTAAACCATTCGTTGCTATGGTGCAGGGATTAGGTCCCGTATCTAAGGTAAACCTTATTACAGATTCGTTGCAAAGATAGAACTTTGCCCCATTCCAGCGTGTCAGCAACTCTGCTGTCCACACAGGATACCGGAAGCCTTTGAGTAGAGCTGACTGACGCGCTTGATGACGTCACCAACCCAGCCGCAGTTTTCGAAGCCGCCCATCGAGGCCCCGGCGGCCGTCTGCTGGCGATGGAGCGGGGCAGCTGGGTGGGAATCGGTCGGCGCGCGCACGGAGTTGAGAGTGTTGGCCACTCGCTTCAGCAGGTGCAGGAGGTGTCGCAGTGCGGCTTCTCGCTGCGGTTCGGCATCGGAGAAACCTGCTACGAAGTGAGCCGATATTAGATCTTCCTGGTGCGATCAGGAAATGTACTTCTTTATTATTTATTAGAGGCAGGGAGCTGTGTGCACCCTGGTGCACTTTAAGCGACATTGTCACACAACCGGCGAGAGGCATTACTGCCCATTCCGCCGACTCCCCTGAGCAGGCACACAAGCGCGCGGACACGTACGCAGTCATACGCACAGGCACACACTCAGGAGTGTACAACAGCCCTGACTTTAGGTATCGTTAGGCATGTACACTTCACTGTGGCATGCGGGTTGGCCCTCAAAGGGCGTTAATTGCACGAGCAGAGCCAAGCTGAGATTCCAATTTAGCCCTAAATTAATGCGACTGCACTTGGAATCGAGCCTGGGCCGCTGGCACATCAGAGCGCCGGGCTAGACCGCTGGGATACGCCCCCCCCCCAGAAAAAGGGTCAAGCGTCGCTGTGTAACTAGTAACATCCTTGTCTAACAGTTTTTTATCTACAACACCAATGTACTGGGTACTACAATAGTTTAATAAGCGATTAACCCTGGTCTAACGGGTGACTAAAACCTTTTTAACAGGTTAACAATCCATGTCTAGCAGGACACTAATCTCACCCTTATCTACAGGGTGATAGGTGACGAACCGCACTTATTTCCAAAAGATGATAACCCACTTGTGTCTTGTAAAACATAACTAAGGGGTCTAACAGGTGATTAAGCCCTCGCTTGTCTAACAACCCCTGTCATGACCCCGTCAGAGAAAGGACTCAAACACAGCATTCGCTCCACTCTCGCATGCAGATCTGTATCCGAAGCGACGCCAGCGTCAATGAGAGCCAATTAGCCAGGTTCCTGCATCGCCACACTTTCAAGAACTTCACTAGACTTCTGCTGAGCGGAGCGGCCGACTTCAGAGAGATCGAATGCAGAGACGAAGACGCCAGTCTGTACTATAAGTTGTTCAGTAAGTGTCAGCTCTTTGCTCGCCACTTTTGTGACTAGCGATCGAGGCTGGGAGGGAATTGTCGTGCGATTCAAACCCTCGAGGGCCAACCGCAAGGCTCAGAGAGTGTACATGCCTGACGGTTATAACGGTTAGAAAGTCAGGGCTGTTGTACACACAGTAGGAGCGTGTGCACGAGTGCGTGCCCGCGTACAGAGAAATGGGCAGAATTTCCGTCAGACGACGATTGGTGAGTTGTCAGACGACGTCAACAAAGACGTTGCGCCAGAGGAGCTCTCCTGCGAATATTGATTTATCGGTTAAGTACCAAGGTTTTGATTCTGGGCGGCCACAGGGATTTGACCCTGGTCTTGTGCTGTAAATCATGCTTGGGAGGGCCGCTGAGGTATCCGAGGGCGCGTGGCATTACGCTGACCTCTGAGCACGCACACACTCACACAGGGTGTACAGCAGCCCAGATTTTCTCGTCGTCAGACAGTGTACACTCTCTGCGCCCTGGGTATTGGCTCTTGTGAGCTTGAATCGTGCAAAAGCTTCGAATGTGCTAGAAACATCAAGCGAACGTGTTCAAAGCAGTCAGATATCGGTAAAAACTGAAACTGCAATTTCCAGGCGAGCCATTCAGCAGCCAGCCGGATGCCTGGGGCGAACAGAGCCTCTGGCGGTGCCGACTGTCCCTGCCTCGAGTTGAGCACCCTCTCCAGACTCAGGCCGCAGATTGCTCAGCCGAGTCGCAGCTGACGCTCCAGATGTCAGTGGGGCTCAACGACAAAGACTTCCTGGCCGCTGCCAACCAGCAGCTGCTGTTGAAAGTGAAAGTCAACATCGAAGGTGTCGATGGTGACGACGTCGGCGACTCGCAGCCAGCCGTGGCGGCAGACACTCTGGTGCCGATGGCCGCCCCTCCGACGGGAGACTGTAACAGCGGTGCGGATCAGCTGTGCAAAGCGACCCTGACTCGGGCGGAACCTTCGGGCGTGAAGCCACCTGCTGAGAATTACTCAACGCTCGCTGGTCAATCAGGCGATGAATTTCATCCCCAAGTGCAGTCTTTGGACGAGTCGCTGATTCTGAGCCATGCGGAGCGGTGCGATGCGTCACTGAGCAGCGACCTGCTGTCACCGCCGCCCCTGACTGACGAGCCTGGCGACCCTAGCCAGCAGCATCAGCAGCTGCTGCAGCCAGTCAAACTGGCTGAGCTCAATGAAACCCCCAAAGCCAATGACAGCTCGCTGTCCATCGAACAGCTTGCATCGCCTCGAGAACCTGAGCTTCAAGATTCCAAAAAGGACAACGTCAGCAAGCTTCAGCAGTCTCCAGACAGTCGACAGCCGGCTCCGCAGTTGCTGCCGCCGCTGCGCAGAAGCCGCCGCACCGCTCCGACGATCTCACCGTTCGTGTGCCGCGCCGAGCGAGCCGCCACGCCAGAGTCCGTCGATCTGTCCGGTGCAACAAAGGAAAATACAAGCAGTGATATCGAAGAAGAACGATGGACTCTAGGCGATCAAGAGCACCAGCTGATGGCCGTAGAGTCCTATTTGTCCACTGCGGTGCATCCCAGGTACTACAGTGACAGCTTGGCTGCTGATCGCCCAGAGACCGACGGCAATCGAGAAGGCGCTCAGTTCGCGAGCTTGTCAATCGAGCTGCCAGACTTCAATAGCGATGGCAACGGAGCTTCGTCTGAGATTCTCGACGATGTGCTGGCAAAACGACGCGACCACAAGCGCCCCGATTCTGAAGATGAGTGCCTCTTGGCGCAGGCAACGCCACCGTCAGAGCACCAGGAGGCCTCAAGCACTCAACGGATATACCCAAAGAAGACTTGCGGGCTATTTGTCTACTAGCAGATACTCTAGTTGATGAAGCTCTCTTGAAAGCTGTCAGAAGACAAGAACAACAGACAGGTGAGATCGACGAGGTACAAAGCAATCAGCTGCCAGCGGAGGCAGTGTCAGGGCAGGAAAGCCCTGCCCTGGTTAGCGAGTATCGTCAGCAGGAGTTGAAAGCTGTCAAGCTTCAGCACAGAGAAGTGCCAGGTGAACTTCACTCTCAAACTGAGCCGCACGAAAAGGATGCGGACACAACCGAGCACCAGGACAGCGTGCTGTCAGTGGAACTGAACGCCCCACCTGAAGAGGACCATAAAGAGTCCTTGGCAGCGCTTAGCTACATGGATGAGGAACCAGCTGAAGCCAATGAAGACCAGTTTGCACCTGCCGCATATCAGCCAAGTGGCATGTCATTGAATCTTGAAGGGCCTGCTGAAATCCCTGATAAAGATTCGGCACCTGATAAGAAAGGCGCGCCGATATCTGAGCTTGAGCCACCTGCTGAGAAAAGTGAGGCTGAGCTACATGTACAAGACAGCTTACTGTCAGTGGAACTGAACGCCCCAGCTGCGGGATTCAATGAAAAGCCGTTGGAAGTGCTTAGCAGGGCAGATCAGCAGAGCAAAATAAAAGACAACGAAGATAAACCGACACCTGTGGCACATCAGAGCAGTGCGCTGTCACTGGAGCTTGAACCACCACCTGACATCCGCGATGACGAAGTGACACCTAGAGAGCATCTATCATCGGAGTTTGAACCTCATGCTAAAGCAGAAACCGAGAAGTTGATTCCGGCCAAGAAACCGCAGTGGAGGCTTGAACCACCATTTAAGACCAGTAAGAATGAGCTGGAAGAAGCTGAGCACCAGGACATCGCGTTGTCAGTGGAACTGGACCCACCAACCGCTGAACGGACCCATACCGAATCGCTAGCTGCTATGGGCTATCAGCAAATTATAGAAAAAGACAAGAATGAGGAACCAAATGAAGTAACCGAAGATATGCTAGAACCTGTAGCACAGCAGACGAGTGGCATATCATCAGAGCTGGGTCCACCACCTGAGATCCGAGATGAGGACTTGGCACATGTCACACACCAGACGAGCGGCATGTCATCGGACCTGAGACCTACATCTGAGACAAAAGATGAGGACTTGGCACCTGTTACACACCAGACGAGCGGCATGTCATCGGACCTGAGACCTACATCATCTGAGACAAAAGATGAGGACTTGGCACCTGTCACACACCAGGCAAGCGGCTTGTCATCGGACCTGAGACCTACATCTGAGACAAAAGATGAGGACTTGGCACCTGTTACACACCAGACGAGCGGCATGTCATCGGACCTGAGACCTCCATCTGAGACGCGAGATGAGGACTTGGCACCTGTCACACACCAGGCAAGCGGCTTGTCATCGGACCTGAGACCTCCATCTGAGACGCGAGATGAGGACTTGGCACCTGTCACACACCAGGCAAGCGGCTTGTCATCGGACCTGAGACCTCCATCTGAGACAAAAGATGAGGACTTGGCACCTGTCACACACCAGACGAGTGACATGTCATCGGACCTGAGACTTCCATCTGAGACAAAAGATGAGGACTTGGCACCTGTCACACACCAGACGAGTGACATGTCATCGGACCTGAGACCTACATCTGAGACAAAAGATGAGGACTTGGCACCTGTCACACACCAGGCAAGCGGCTTGTCATCGGACCTGAGACTTCCATCTGAGACAAAAGATGAGGACTTGGCACCTGTTACACACCAGACGAGCGGCATGTCATCGGACCTGAGACCTCCATCTGAGACGCGAGATGAGGACTTGGCACCTGTCACACACCAGGCAAGCGGCTTGTCATCGGACCTGAGACCTACATCTGAGACAAAAGATGAGGACTTGGCACCTGTCACACACCAGACGAGTGACATGTCATCGAACCTGAGACTTCCATCTGAGACAAAAGATGAGGACTTGGCACCTGTTACACACCAGACGAGCGGCATGTCATCGGACCTAAGACCTCCATCTGAGACGCGAGATGAGGACTTGGCACCTGTCACACACCAGGCAAGCGGCTTGTCATCGGACCTGAGACCTCCATCTGAGACAAAAGATGAGAACTTGGCACCTGTCACACACCAGACGAGTGACATGTCATCGGACCTGAGACTTCCATCTGAGACAAAAGATGAGGACTTGGCACCTGTCACACACCAGGCAAGCGGCTTGTCATCGGACCTAAGACCTACATCTGAGACAAAAGATGAGGACTTGGCACCTGTCACACACCAGGCAAGCGGCTTGTCATCGGACCTGAGACCTACATCTGAGACAAAAGATGAGGACTTGGCACCTGTTACACACCAGACGAGCGGCATGTCATCGGACCTGAGACCTCCATCTGAGACGCGAGATGAGGACTTGGCACCTGTCACACACCAGGCAAGCGGCTTGTCATCGGACCTGAGACCTCCATCTGAGACAAAAGATGAGGACTTGGCACCTGTTACACACCAGACGAGCGGCATGTCATCGGACCTGAGACCTCCATCTGAGACGCGAGATGAGGACTTGGCACCTGTCACACACCAGGCAAGCGGCTTGTCATCGGACCTGAGACCTCCATCTGAGACGCGAGATGAGGACTTGGCACCTGTCACACACCAGGCAAGCGGCTTGTCATCGGACCTGAGACCTCCATCTGAGACAAAAGATGAGGACTTGGCACCTGTCACACACCAGACGAGTGACATGTCATCGGACCTGAGACTTCCATCTGAGACAAAAGATGAGGACTTGGCACCTGTCACACACCAGACGAGCGGCATGTCATCGGACCTGAGAAGTCCATCTGAGACGCGAGATGAGGACTTGGCACCTGTCACACACCAGACGAGCGGCTTGTCATCGGACCTGAGACCTACATCTGAGACAAAAGATGAGGACTTGGCACCTGTCACACACCAGACGAGCGGCATGTCATCGGACCTGAGACCTCCATCTGAGACGCGAGATGAGGACTTGGCACCTGTCACACACCAGGCAAGCGGCATGTCATCGGACCTAAGACCTCCATCTGAGACGCGAGATGAGGACTTGGCACCTGTCACACACCAGGCAAGCGGCTTGTCATCGGACCTGAGACCTACATCTGAGACAAAAGATGAGGACTTGGCACCTGTCACACACCAGACGAGCGGCATGTCATCGGACCTGAGACCTCCATCTGAGACGCGAGATGAGGACTTGGCACCTGTCACACACCAGGCAAGCGGCATGTCATCGGACCTGAGACCTCCATCTGAGACGCGAGATGAGGACTTGGCACCTGTCACACACCAGGCAAGCGGCTTGTCATCGGACCTGAGACCTCCATCTGAGACAAAAGATGAGGACTTGGCACCTGTTACACACCAGACGAGCGGCATGTCATCGGACCTGAGACTTCCATCTGAGACGCGAGATGAGGACTTGGCACCTGTCACACACCAGGCAAGCGGCTTGTCATCGGACCTGAGACCTCCATCTGAGACAAAAGATGAGGACTTGGCACCTGTCACACACCAGACGAGTGACATGTCATCGGACCTGAGACTTCCATCTGAGACAAAAGATGAGGACTTGGCACCTGTCACACACCAGGCAAGCGGCTTGTCATCGGACCTAAGACCTACATCTGAGACAAAAGATGAGGACTTGGCACCTGTCACACACCAGGCAAGCGGCTTGTCATCGGACCTGAGACCTACATCTGAGACAAAAGATGAGGACTTGGCACCTGTTACACACCAGACGAGCGGCATGTCATCGGACCTGAGACCTCCATCTGAGACGCGAGATGAGGACTTGGCACCTGTCACACACCAGGCAAGCGGCTTGTCATCGGACCTGAGACCTCCATCTGAGACAAAAGATGAGGACTTGGCACCTGTTACACACCAGACGAGCGGCATGTCATCGGACCTGAGACCTCCATCTGAGACGCGAGATGAGGACTTGGCACCTGTTACACACCAGGCAAGCGGCTTGTCATCGGACCTGAGACCTCCATCTGAGACGCGAGATGAGGACTTGGCACCTGTCACACACCAGGCAAGCGGCTTGTCATCGGACCTGAGACCTCCATCTGAGACAAAAGATGAGGACTTGGCACCTGTCGCACATCATGTCGGTGGCGTAGAGCAAGGACTTAATCCGCCTTCTGGGAGTGCAGATACCCAAGATGAGCTCAGTGCGCTTTCATTGGAGCTTGAACCAGCTCACGAGAATCGAACCGATGCATTGGGAGCGATGTTTCACAAGCAAAGTGAAAGCTCGCCAGAAACTGGTGGACAGACTCAGTCCCATGAGGAAGAGCTCACTACTGAACCCGTCAAACACGAGTACACTGCAATGTCTCCTCATTCAGCAGAACATCGCGAACAGGCGTTGAAAGCAAAGCAACTGCAGCGAATCGACAACTCGCTGAACTCGGATCGTCCTGAAAACTCATCTCCGTCTAGCGAGGTGTCGGAATCGTCCGCAGACGAGCTTCGACCAGATCTACTTCGGGACTCGAATCAGCCACCAACTAACAGGAAGCATGCTAAGCATCCTTCGGAGCAGCGCGGCGGGGCCGCTACGCCACCCGTGATGGCGAATTTTGCCTGCCACGTCGAACGGGGAAACAGCTGCGCGTCCAGCGTCCGTTCGCGTTCAGACACCGACGAAGCTGGCGCAGATGCAGCTGCAACGAACTCGCCCAGGATCTCGAAGTTCAGCTGTCGGGTTTACCGCAACGGAGAACTGGTGGAAGCCAACCATATCAGTGAGGCTCCGCCTGCGGATGGAGCAGCAGCTCGGTCGAGCGTGTGCTCATCAGCATCAACCGCCGAGGAGCGAGAAGAGTGGGACGAGTTCAACGGACGCACGGTATCAGTGTGAGTTGCCTGCGCAGTTGGCTAAACGCTTTTCTAAACTCAATAGCAAATACCGGTACAAGAATCGCACACATGTACTCGTAGTTCGTAAGACCTAGCTCTTGCCCAATGCAAGGGTCTTGGTCCGCCTTTCCCTTACATGTAGGTGCATCCACCAAAGGTCAGGTCTACGAATCCAGAAACATCTGAAAAGGCGGTTTCCAAATCAACACTTTTTGTGTAATAAACCAGCTAGGGAGAGTTTTCCAGTTGGCTTCATGGAAAAGTTTCCTCAAAAATGGGGAAAACTTTTCTTCGACTAAAAGGTTCGGGAAGTCGCGGATAAGTTCAACTTGTACATGTAGTTCCCTAAGCTCCAACCCACCCACCACCAGAAAGCTTTTCAGTGTTTCTGTATCCTGGAAAAGCTCAGCAAGAGACTCAAAAATATTTCTCAATTTCTCGCTAAATCTCAGGACGCGGATCTCGCAGCCGATGCCGGAATGCCCGCAGTCTTGGAGTTCAACTCGTCGCGAGCGGCGCCCCCGACGAAGTCACCCGGTGTGCCAAGTCGGCGTCACCGACGGCAACCAGGTAAACGTTGCTTGGCTGCCAAGCCTGAGGCGCGGTCACGGAGGACAGCAGGTTGTTAAGGACGCCGAGTTGGACGTTGTCAGACAAACGTTGAAAGCACCGTTTCTGTCCTCCGTCGGATTAGAAATGTCTGATCGAGGCTGCGACGTGAGTTGTTGGGGGAATTAACATTAATATTTTTTTTCCTTCTTCGTGTCATTAAGTAAAAGATTAAACATTTGGGCTACTTATTATTCCCAAGGCGATGACTGCTTAACCCCAAACAAAACTGATTTCAGGTGGTTGTGAAGCAGACTTACCCAACAGTTTCAGCCGGTATTCGCGCGTGCTCGGGAGCTGATCATCCATCGGTTTAATGAGAGGACTCTGCATATATCAAGTTCTTATGCAAGCACTATATACACACATTTTGACAGCTGTAGGCTGAAACTGATTGGTTAACTCAATTGATTAGCCCTGAACTAAACATTGTAGCAAGCTTATTTTTTAGTTTTAAATACGCTCGTGTCAGCAGCATACGTTGTTTGTTATGTTACACACGTATTGCATGTACTACATCATAATTACAACTACAGTATAGAGCCTGGTTATCGATTGCTCCTTAATAAAATCAACTCTGAGTAACTACCTAGACAATCTGATTAAACACATTTTAGCCTTCTCATTGGAATTCCTTGAGTTCATAAAATCATGCACCAAAAATTAGAGTATGTACTCAGGAGTACTTATCTTCTTAAGTAAAGTAAGAAGGCAGTCAATTTGTCTTTACTAGTTTAAAAATAAGCCTCATCAGAACTCGCCTGGCCGAGTGTTGCGGTCGGGTAAGAAAGTTTATTTCTCTATGCCGCCAGTAAACTCTGCTCTTCTTAACATGTGCATATATTCATAATAATTTGGTTTTTTGTTGGCAAAACTTAGCAATAACAAGGCCAAGAGGGTATGAAACAGTTTTGAGTTATACGTACTTATTACCCAAGAATAGAAAAACTAGATAATTTTTTTTGAAATTGAGTAAAAAACATAATTAATAAAAAAAGCGAATAGGAATTAACTTGAGTAATTACAAACACACGATTTAGCCTCCGCTGCTAGACTGATAAAACAGGCAAATTAAACAATGATCTAATAATTAAAAAAAACACTTGGCAGCACCGACTGGATGAAACAAAAAGGGCGCAGCATGGCTGTGAGGAGTGTGGAAAATTGTGTGTGACAGCAGATTTCTGTGCGAATGATCTGGAAGCACTGGCATGATTGAGTAGATTTTGAGTAAGGGGGAGGGGGTGAGTGGCTGGTAACTTGATGATTTATACCTGTAATACCAACAAAAGAAACCTGAAGCCCCTTTAATCTCTCATTTTTTAATTATAGATACTATACTACCTAGTTGGGTCACTCGGCAGATTTGCGTATAAGCTACTTATAGTTCAGTAGTAAGTTAAAATAGTAAGCATTTTAATGTATTTTATATAGATTAACCCCGAACATCGAGCGACTGTCTGACACGTGAATCTGAAGTTACACTACTGTTAATCTACCGCTGGAATTACTTTACACATTGTTTGGTCTTTGAAATCCTCTCTCTCATAATATATGAGTATTTATTACGTTTTAAGTTGGTTTGTTTTGCCAGAGAAATTCAACGAAAACGGAGACGCGCAATCTCGCCTTGGAATAAAATCTTTAAAAACCGGCAGCAGCACAAATCTTGTGACCAGTGGAACACTGAACACTGTTGCCAGCTCTAGTCGGAGAGGAGCGCCTGCAGAGACTTCGGCGTGCTCGGATTATTCAGCGTCCTGGTGCTGTACTTGAGCACGTTGAGCAGCGCCTCGCACAGCTGCTTTTCGCCCGGCTGCTGCGCCTGGTGATGCTGGTCGGGGCGCAGCACCCGGATGCAAGCCCGGATGTCCACCAGGGAGCCGCGAGCGAACACTCCCAATGGGTGCACATAGTCGTAGAGGACGCACACGCCCACCATGACGCGAAGGCAGAGTGGCACCGTTTCCTGGTAATGGGGATTGTGGGATTTAAAAGTACGTTTCAACTGAGGAACAGTGAGGATTTCCAGATCCCAACTCTAAACTAAGGAACAATGGGGATTTCCAGATCCCAACTGTAAACTGAGGAACAATGGGAGATTTCCAGATCCCAACTGTAAACTGAGGAACAATGGGGATTTCCAGATCCCAACTGTAAACTGAGGAACAATGGGAGATTTCCAGATCCCAACTGTAAACTGAGGAACAATGGGAGATTTCCAGATCCCAACTGTAAACTGAGGACCAAAAATATATCCATATCTTAACTGAACTAAGAAACGTCAGTTTCCAACCCCCATCAAACAGCAGATACGCACCTCCGGCTTCTTAAGCCTCTGCCGCAGATCTGGATTAGCCACCAAGCCGCGGCAAATGTCAGCGATGGCGGCTAAGCACTCCGAAGTGGTGTTCACTGGCAGATTTTTGTGCGCCGACATAAAAGCGCCGGTGCATTCAGTGAGCAGGCGCATCATTGGCGTGTGCTGTGCATAGAAAATGCTCATCTTGCTTACTTCTTCGTCAGATAGGGCGCCTTCGGTCTGCGGACGTGTTTTTGGTAAAATGGTTTACAAAGAGTTTCGACTGCTTCTCAGTTAGCATTTTCGCGACTGCACATTGCGTATTTCAGTAGATTTTCAGCAACTGTTCAATGCGTATTTCAGTGAGTATTCAGCAACTGTTTATTGCGTATTTCAGTAGATTTTCAGCAACTGGTCAATGCATTATTTCAGTAGATTTTCAGCAACTGTTCAATGCGTATTTCAGTAGATTTTCAGCAACTGTTCAATGCGTTATTTCAGTAGATTTTCAGCATTTGGTCAATGCGTATTTCAGTAGATTTTCAGCAACTGTTCAATGCGTATTTCAGTAGATTTTCAGCAACTGTTCAATGCGTTATTTCAGTAGATTTTCAGCAACTGTTCAATGCGTATTTCAGTAGATTTTCAGCAACTGTTCAATGCGTTATTTCAGTAGATTTTCAGCAACTGTTCAATGCGTTATTTCAGTAGATTTTCAGCAACTGTTCAATGCGTTATTTCAGTAGATTTTCAGCAACTGTTCAATGCGTATTTCAGTAGATTTTCAGCAACTGTTCAATGCGTTATTTCAGTAGATTTTCAGCAACTGTTCAATGCGTATTTCAGTAGATTTTCAGCAACTGTTCAATGCGTTATTTCAGTAGATTTTCAACAACTGTTCAATGCGTATTTCAGTAGATTTTCAGCAACAGTTCAATGCGTATTTCAGTAGATTTTCAGCAACTGTTCAATGCGTATTTCAGTAGATTTTCAGCAACTGTTCAATGCGTATTTCAGTAGATTTTCAGCAACTGTTCAATGCGTTATTTCAGTAGATTTTCAGCAACTGTTCAATGCGTTATTTCAGTAGATTTTCAGCAACTGTTCAATGCGTTATTTCAGTAGATTTTCAGCAACTGTTCAATGCGTATTTCAGTAGATTTTCAGCAACTGTTCAATGCGTTATTTCAGTAGATTTTCAGCAACTGTTCAATGCGTATTTCAGTAGATTTTCAGCAACTGTTCAATGCGTTATTTCAGTAGATTTTCAACAACTGTTCAATGCGTATTTCAGTAGATTTTCAGCAACAGTTCAATGCGTATTTCAGTAGATTTTCAGCAACTGTTCAATGCGTTATTTCAGTAGATTTTCAACAACTGTTCAATGCGTTATTTCAGTAGATTTTCAGCAACTGTTCAATGCGTATTTCAGTAGATTTTCAGCAACTGTTCAATGCGTATTTCAGTAGATTTTCAGCAACAGTTCAATGCGTTATTTCAGTAGATTTTCAGCAACTGTTCAATGCGTATTTCAGTAGATTTTCAGCAACTGTTCAATGCGTATTTCAGTAGATTTTCAGCAACTGTTCAATGCGTTATTTCAGTAGATTTTCAGCAACTGTTCAATGCGTATTTCAGTGAGTATTCAGCAACTGTTCAATGCGTATTTCAGTGAGTATTCAGCAACAGTTCAGTGCCTATCGGTTGTACTGAAAAGTTTAATCAATTATTATAAGTCCGCATTTTCGTTGCTTTTGCACCTGTCCGTTTGACAGACAAAGATTTCACCAGCCTTGCCGTTAAAACGCGTATCAAGAGAAGCTTTGCTAATGCGCCATTCGTTACTCCGATAAGACAGCCTTGCTTGCAGCTGGCTAAAAGTGTTCACAGAGCTAATAATACTTCGTATCAGCAAAATTCCAACTGTTAAAACTGCAGAAACAACTTGTCTGTAAAAAATAGTCATCTTGGCTAAATGAAGAGCAAACAATTAATACTTTGAACGCATGCACGCATTCGGCTGTGTACACCTCAGTTGCATTCGGTGAAGCTAAATTGAAGATTGCACAGCCGGAAATAGAATCACGGCAGGAACTATTATTTACTTGAAGCGCTCCTGGCTCTCTTTCTCTCTCTCTCTCTCTTCACAGCTCCAAGGTAGCACTGACGCATCCAGTCAAGATTAGGTGAATCCTTGGGACCACTTGCGAGGCATATTTGCGCGCATTGCATCACGAAATTATTGTGCTGGTTTATTTACAAACTTCTATTCAACTGTGCACGGCTTGTTAAGTCAAGGTAGATAGCAAGAAACATTTGAGGTAGAAGGCAACAGCACGGCTGGCCTCGGCGCTTTGCGGACTAATTTATGCTAAACGGAATTTACTGCACAGACTTCTTCATAATACAATATCATTATACCGACTGATAGTTCTTGCTCAGAGTAGGCAAGCATTAATTGATGAACAGATATGAGAGATAGAATACACTGATACTTAGATAGATAGATAGATAGATAGATAGATAGATAGATAGATAGATAGACAGATACATAGACAGATATATTTAGATAGATAGATAGATAGATAGACAGATAGATGGATAGATAGACAGATATATATATATATATAGATAGATAGATAGATAGATAGATAGATAGATAGATTAGATAGATAGATAGATAGATAGATAGATAGATAGATAGATTAGATTAGATAGATAGATAGATAGATAGATAGATAGATAGATAGATAGATAGATAGATAGATAGATAGATAGAAACAGATAGCCAGACGGACAGGCAGACAAAGACAAACCTTGTGGCGCCGGTGCACCCGCTTATAATAGCTGAGATCGTTGGTCATGGTGGGAGTCTTCATTTTGACCTCGTCAAACTTGATAACAAAGTCAATGATGAGGGCGAACTGCGTGAACAGAGCCTGCTGCTGCTCAAGATGCTCTTTAGCGGTCTTCTCAGCTGAGCACAACGACTCAAGCAGGCTGCTGATGAGGGTCTCCAACTCCTGGCCGAAGCTGTAGGCCTCCTGCAGGCGGCGGACGAGGTCCTGCACGCTGGCCCAGGCCCGTTCCTGCAGCTCCTCATTGTTGGGATCTGTGAGAGCATTCCGAATCTCGTTAGCGGCGCCTGGATACTCGCGCATCGAGCGCATGATCTCGTCTGTGCGGGCCAGCACGGCCACGGCGCTGGCATAGTGAGCCTGCTCGGCCTCGGTCGGCTCGGCGACTGGAGGGCGAGAATATGCGGTTGAGCGATTGTGCCCTATTGTGTCTGCTTTTTTAATCTGATGCTGTTTCAAATATATATATATTGAGCCGATGGACACAATGAAAGATAATAAAAAAGCATTAGGAGACAGACAAAAATTACAGACACAGACAGACAGACAGACAGACAGATAGACAGACAGACAGACAGACAGACAGACAGACAGACAGACAGACAGACAGATAGACAGACAGACAGACAGACAGACAGACAGACAGACAGACAGACGAAGACAGACAGACAGACAGACAGACAGACAGACAGACAGACAGACAGACGAAGACAGAAATATGATTCAGTCAGAACTCAGGCCCTCAGCAACTCACACTCCATATCGATGAAGACATCGGAGGACCTGTCGGCGCCGCCGTCCGATCTGGTCAGCAGTCGAATCAGGTTTCCCATTGGCGGCGCTGGCAGTCAGTCAGGTGACGTGGCGAGCTGGAGCGCAGGAATAAAATAAACAACTAAATAACTATCCAATAAAAGGCAGTAATATTTTAGGGCTGACTAAATTGACTAAAATAGTGTTTGAAAAACACACAGAGAGCGAGAGAGGTCTGGACAACAGGCAAAACCAAACAGTTAATAAGTTTAAATATAGAGATCTGTGCGCAACGGTTGGGGCAGAAAATGAAACCTGAACGATCCGAATGCGTTCGGGTTGGCCAAAGCACAGGGCTTAGCGAGATGCCAGTAGGTACAAGGAGACAGATGTAAGTAGACAGTCGCAGGCAGAACATCCACGATGCAGTGCAGTTTTAAGTAGAGGCAAGTACAGCACCACCGTACAGTGCTGCGCATAGCTTGGCGAATTTGCTGCACAAAACTCGCTGACAAAAGACAGAGATGAAAGAAGTTTAGAAACTTAATTGTACAGTCAGAACAACATCCACCGATGCCAAGCGAACCCGCCTTGCCCCCCGCATTAGGCAGAAAGCCGACTGGACTCCAGGCCAGCTTCCACGCAGGCGCCAACAGTGAATTTCTTTAGAAACAGTTGTGAAGTTCTGAGTTCGGTTTCTCTGCGACTTGAAAAAAGACTCAAAAGAAAAAAACTGTTTACTTTATCTATGACGAATGCCCCACCCCTTGCAAAGCCTGTACATTTGTATTTACTGTCTAAGGGCAAATCTCAGCGCTAAACAGATTACACATCCTTAACCTTTAACAAAAACAACTTGAATAATGCTAGTACTCTGATACGGGATCTGTGGGTTTGGAGGTCAGTGCTGAGAACTTGGTATGTGTGGAATCTGTCGAGTTAGAGCTCTGTGATGAGCACTCTGTGGTGTGGAATCTGTGGAGTTATAGCTCTGTGATGAGCACTCTGTGGTGTGGAATCTGTCGAGTTAGAGCTCCGTGATGAGCACTCTGTGGTGTGGAATCTGTCGAGTTAGAGCTCTGTGATGAGCACTCTGTGATGTGGAATCTGTGGAGTTAGAGATCTGTGATGAGCACTCTGTGGTGTGGAATCTGTGGAGTTAGAGATCTGTGATGAGCACTCTGTGATGTGGAATCTGTGGAGTTAGAGATCTGTGATGAGCACTCTGTGGTGTGGAATCTGTGGAGTTAGAGATCTGTGATGAGCACTCTGTGATGTGGAATCTGTGGAGTTAGAGATCTGTGATGAGCACTCTGTGGTGTGGAATCTGTGGAGTTAGAGATCTGTGATGAGCACTCTGTGATGTGGAATCTGTGGAGTTAGAGATCTGTGATGAGCACTCTGTGATGTGGAATCTGTGGAGTTAGAGATCTGTGATGAGCACTCTGTGGTGTGGAATCTGTGGGGCTAGAGCTCAATTATGAGCACTCTGTGGTGTGGAATCTGTGGGGCTAGAGCTCAATTATGAGCACTCTGTGGTGTGGAATCCGTGGGGCTAGACCTGAATGATGAGCTTAGTGTGAAAATGAAAATCAACTTGGGCCTTTTTCTCACAATATATATTGCCAGATCTCACTATGTTATCTGGGCTCATTGGCTTTTTTATCTGTGATAATCTGTCAAATACCAGAAGTTATTATGGGGAGAAATTCTATCATAGATATTCTCAGTAGCTTATTAAATATTACCAGTTAGCATTTCAGGATATTGCTTGGCTTAATGTATTAGGCACCTTACTACTTATACATCTCATATACTACTTTTAGCCTTTGGCATTTTTAAGATTAGATCATAGCACCTATAATATTGCTTTAGTATATATTTTAATATCCTTTTATAGAACTTCTCCTGAAAATATTTTTATATTCTTTATCCAAGCTACTTTTACAATATATATATACTAGCCTTATATGAGTGTATTTAGCCCCTATATGTATTGCACAATTGTTGAAGCCTACAAGATGTGTCAGAAGTCTGTATTGATTGCATTTGTAGACTTTTGCAAAGCTTTTGATTTGATCTTCCAACTGGCAAAGATTTGATCTTCCCTGGCACTTTCATCTGCACTATCATGGACCTCTACGTGGACATGTGTACCTCTTTGTCTAGACTACCAATGGCCCAACCAAAGAATTCCCAACCACCTTTGGAGTGCTTCAGGGGGTCAGGGGGACACCTTGCCTCCCTTTTCTTCATTCTTGCAATCAACTATGTCCTATGGCTATCTTTGCAAGAAGAAGACAGATACATCTTAGCCTCCAGGAGGGGCCATTGGTAACCCACCATCATTCTTGCCACTTTAGCTTATGCTAATGACATTGCTCTAGTATGCAAGGATAAGCTTGCAGCCCAGCACACCTTAGACAAACTCTGCCTAGAAGCCTTGGGTGTCAGCCTCATTGTCAATGGGAGAAAAAAGTGATGCACATTGGTATTAGCATTGCACCTAAAAATTAGCATTGCAAAATAATCTCAACCTACCAAGACTTCTTCTGCTACCTGGGTCCATTGATCTTGAATCTTGAAGATATCATCACAGGCCAGAAAGTACAAGCCTGGCATGTTGCTATTAAGATCAGCCTATCTTCAGCTCCGCAGTGCCTGATACCCACAAGATCAAGTTGCTCCATGTCACAGTCAAACCAATCCTACTCTACAGACTAGAAGCTGTACCAGCAACTACTACCCAGGAAAATGTGCTAAATGGCATCTACTAGGCACTTCTTTGCTATACACTTAGTATCAAATTCTGCGAGACCATCTCAAATTCCAATCTCGACTAGCATATTGGCCTTCTGCCTCTTAGTGTTATCCTGCAATGGCGGCAATAAACCGTTGCTAGCCACATTCTGCAACAGCATAGTTGCAATGAAGCCAACCCTCTTGCAATGGTGGCTGCTTCACTTTTTCTTGATCAAAATTTAGTAGCTACTCTAATTATATATATAGACTATACCAAACTTGAACTTAATCATTTTTATGCTAACTGCATATATACATACATTGATTGGGATTCAGAACTTTGGTCCTACCTGCTATCTCAGCAATCTGTATATGCCAAGCTATATACCATAGGATATACCAGGCCTCTCAGCTCTCTGTATGCCAATGGTATATACTAGATCCCTTTATCCATAGTAAGGAAGATGGCCTTTTTTACAAAAATGTCTAGTACAAAAAAGGATTAGACATATGTCACACAAGCACATTCCAGCACAACAACAAGCAAGAAGGAAAAATTCTAGTATACATGATGTATGTACATACTCCCAAAGTCTAGGCTTTAACAAATAAACGTTATTATTTTTGCCTTAAAATGGAATTCCTTTAAATGGAAACATCAATTTTATTTAAAAGCAGCCTTCTTGAGATGCTAGAGCATTTGTATAAGGAGGCAAAGTACAACAAACTGAAAAAACACCTGTTGTACATATTTAGTCTAATTTATAGATCATATATTTATTATGAATGGGACACCAATTTAAACTAAAGGCCTATGTTAAAAAATTTGATCCAAAATTAAAAAGCTGAAAAATGATATTTTTAAACTAGTAACAATTGTTAAAAGTTTAAGTTTATTAGTTGAAGAACATATAGATATTCTTTTTGAAATAATAGGAAAAATATAAGCCTATAATAGGGCCTAGTAGCTAATATAAACTTTTATGCAGGCAGAAATATCTAGAAATTTATATATCTTAATATCTAAATCTACATTAGCGGCTAGCCTAGGCCTCCTATATATAGTATAATAGCAAATCTCAGTATCTTAGTATCTTAATAGTACTTTGTAGTCTATATAATATAGGGCCTAGCCTATTGGTGAAAATATAGGGCCTATATAACTATAAGCTTATAATTTTGTTTAGGCCTAGGGGCCTATTTGAATTATAGTTTTGCTAGCCATATATTATTAGTTTATTAATTTATACTTAATAATCTTTTATTTTATAAATTAAATTTAAACTATTAATTTTATAACTGAATAACCTATATCAATATATTATGCATATGGCCATATTATAAAGCTTTATATATTATAGCATATCTATAATATACTACCTAGGTCCTATAGCACATCATTTGATATTAGATTAGATGCGTAGTTACCTCAGGTAGGCTAGGCTCTAGTTTTTATTAGTAAACAACAATTCTGAAGTTCTGGCCTTCTGTTGCTGACAATACTAATGGAATTGGTAATGGGCATAGTAGTGATGGAGCCTCTTCACGGCAATCGATTCTCGAAGCAGAATCGGTTCAAATTTCCAAGAAAAAAAGCAGTATAACTATTTAACTTTGTTGAATGTTTGACTGCCTTAACAGCCTCACTTTGCACAATTTTTCACTTTCTTCTTGGCTATTGCCATTCAATAATCACAATTTTAAAGCACTAATATCCCTCTAGTCTAGGAGACTAAAAGTTATACTTTACAAATTGCTTCTGGTTCTAGAACCAGAACAAGCAATATGAAGAGCCTCATGATATGATAGTCACAATAATTTTAAATTTATTTGACATTTTTTACGTTTAAGGCCTCCAAAATTACTGGCTCACGCGTTTAAGACGTATTCATACACATCAAGGACGAGTGAGTGACGACTCTACTTGAGTCGACCTTCGGACCTTGGTACACATCCGCATAAATGAATCAAACTTTCGAAACCCACTAGTGAAAATAAAAAACAACTAAACTGACTATTGTGGCCGGTGGGTTGCCATTGCCACTGTGTGAGAAGACTAATTTTTTGCATGGAATTTTTTAATTTTGTCTACTGTCTGACGGCTTGACGTCAGGAATTTTCCCGTTTGTGGCCCAATTCAATTTTCTTGTCCCCATTTCGGTTCCCTATTTTCTATTCATTGGCCCTTTTGCGTCCTTTTTTGGTTTTGTTAGTTTTTCGCTACTTATCCGGTGTCTTTTTTGCGCTTGTCCATCGCATGTTTAATTTGTGCCCACCCTTTTGCCCAAAGCCTGCCCCATTGCTTGGATCGCCTTTTGAGGCCTATTTTAACCCCCCCCCCCCGATTTTTCGAGTGCTCTCCCCTCTCCCCTCCTCCTTCCACACCTTAGCCTAACGTCGTGACCCTTAACTTTTACTTTGCTTAACTTTGATATACTTAACCACAGCAACTTGCGTTTAACTCAGTTTTATTAGTTCTCCTACGTAGCCCCGCGCCTCGGCGCCCACGAATCTATCTCCGTCGTTAGATAATAACTTAGAAATTTAGTATAGGTGGATTTTAGTAAACAATACCCTGCTACCTAACTAATAAATCACAATAATAATAATAACCGTTTGGCAACATTCATTCGTTGATCAATAAGAGCCCATATAGCTTTATCTTGAGTCATTTGCCCGTGGGGCGTAAAATAACCAAATCGTTCTCATCTCTACGCGAGCTCTGAGGAATTAACGTTTCGTAATACTACGTATACAGTGGTGGCAGCGCTACTCTACTGACAGTAATCAACCAACTGATGGGTTTTGACCTCTCGGCCCCCTTTTGGGGAAGCCTTCGGGCCTCAGGTCTCAGGACGCTTTTATCGACATGAGTTAAGGTCGTGTGGACAAACCCCAGAGTCTAGCTGCCTTTGGGCCTAGGCATCACGTACGTATATTCGAACTGCAAGACAACCCACGGCAGAAAATATGCGGCCTATATATAGACAAACGTACAGGGCTGCCGCAGATCTTCGCAGATAGTAGACGAGCTGCAACTGACATGTCGAAAGTTACGTCGCCAGTGCGTCAGCGTCTCGGCTCAAAATCGTAAAATTGTCCGTAGTGTCCTGCATGTCAGATTTAGAGGAATTGTGCCGCTTCACCCCATCTGTAGAGCGTTGGTGGTATGTGGACCAGGGCCCATCACTTTGGCATCGGTCGCAACGGCAGAGACGGCGGCTTGAATGACATCGTCAACAGCATCAGCACCAGAGCATCCTCCATGCAAATCCTATATACATGTACCTTCTCACTCGGTATCACGAACAGCTCGATCATTTTATAATTATGTACATGTGTACGCTAAATAGAGCGTTCATGTCTCAAAGGCAATTTTGTGTGTGTGTGTGTGTGTGTGTGTGTGTGTGTGTGTGTGTGTGTGTGTGTGTGTGTGTTGCATCCGGGGAGCTGAGCTAATATAAAATTTACAAGTACATGTACATGCGCGTACATGTACTTAAATGTCCTAGCATGAACTGTACGTGTACAGTGAAACATTCAAACTCTTATAAGCTCAAACTAACACGGGCATATAAACGTATGCATGTACATATGTAGCACACAAGGTATAGAAATAATCTGTACATGTCATAGATGAACCTACCTAGCTCTTGCCTTGTTATGTACTCTACATGTACATACATGCAGGGCCTATACAGTATCAATAGGTTTACTGTACAGTGTAGCAGTTGACAGTTCCAACGGATGTTTAAGTATAATATGCTCGCAAATGTACATAGCAAGGCTCCGTAAGTATATCTTGACAAGGCCCAGGGTATGCCGCAGAACACAGGCTGAACTTGATCGCAGTAAATAGAACTTGTGCGTTAGCCTGGGTTGCCAGGATTGAATATCAGCTGATTTTATCAGCAGCATTAGTGCGTTGCTGCATGGGTCACCAGCGACTACTGTGCGAGCGCACACGTGTGTGTAAAAGCTACATGCATTTTACAGCTTGTATACAGTCTCAATTGCAGTCCAGTTTAAACCGTGCAGAGTGATGTTTCTAGGGTTCCAAATTGATTAAGAAGCGCTGCAGTTTGCGGCACAGTTCGACAGCTATAAGACAGAGCTACTCGTAGATTATGGAAGATTTTCGTCTAGTGCCGTTAGTAACTCTGGCGGCCTTCCTGCTGCTCTGTTGTCGGTCTTCATCTGCTCGACCGGAGGCCTCTACCTGTGGCTACAACGCCTGCCCGAAGCCCGTGCCAGGTAGGGTCAACGTCCACCTGGTGCCGCACACGCACGACGATGTTGGCTGGCTGATGACAGTTGACCAGTACTATTACTATCAGGTGCAGTTCATTCTGGACACTGTGGTGGAAGAGCTGCTCATTAATCCGGATAGAAAGTTTACGTACGTTGAGATAGCCTACTTCTTCAGGTGGTGGCGAGAGCAGAGCGCCGATAAGCAGGCTAAGGTGAGCGTCATTTTATACCTGATCGATTTACTGAGAGCCGGGGCAAATTTTCCATTCAAACTTCGCAGGCTTTCATTTTTACGCTGGTTTCTTGCCAACTTTGAGGGAATTTGAATGTGAAATTTGGGGTGGTTAAAGTACTTTAAGTACCTGTTTTGCTCGAAATTGGGGATTCGAAAATTGGAGGTGTGACGTTCCGGGATCTGCAGTTTGGAGATGTGAAGATTGGAGATGTGAAGATTGTGGGATGTGAAAATTAGGGATGTGAAGCTTGGGGATGTGAAGATTGGGGGGTGTGAAGATTGGGGATGTGAAGTTTGGGGATGTGAAATTTGGGGATGTGAAGATTGGGGATGTGAAGATTGGGAATGTGAGGATTGCATGGGGATGTGAAGCTTGAGAATATGAAGATTAGGGACGTAAGATTGTGGGATGTGAAAATTGAAGATGTGAAGGTTGTGGATGTGAAGATTGAGGGATGTGAAGATTGAGGGATGTGAAGATTGTGGGATGTGAAGATTAGAGATGTGAAGATTGGGGGGTGTAAAGATTGAGAGGATATTAAGTTTGGTGATAATAAGTTTAAGAATATGAAGCTTGGGAAATGTGAAGCTTAGGGGATCTGACATTTTCGAATAAGAATGTTGTGGTTTTGAACTCACCAGAAAGGTAAATGAGTACCATTTTAGCTATTTATCGCTCCCGCCAACACACAGGTGAAACAGCTGGTGCAGAACGGCCAGCTGCAGTTTGCCCAGGGCGGCTGGTCCATGGACGACGAGGCGGCAACCCACTACGTGGACATCATCGACCAGCACACGCAGGGACTCCGGTTTCTCAACGACACTTTCGGCGACTGCGGCAGGCCTCGGGTTGCCTGGCAGGTGGATCCGTTCGGGCACAGCAAAGAGCACGCCGCAATGATGGCGCTGATGGGCTACGACGGGCTGTACTTTGGCCGCATCGACTATCAGGATCAGGCGATTAGGCGGAAGACGCGGCGCATGGAGATGGTAGGCTGATCAAAGATCTTCGGATAGTCGGGGGAACGATCGAGAGTCAGACACGGACAGTGAGAGTCAGACACGGACAGTGAGAGTCAGACACGGACAGTGAGAGTCAGACACGGACAGTGAGAGTCAGACACGGACAGTGAGAGTCAGACACGGACAGTGAGAGTCAGACACGGACAGTGAGAGTCAGACACGGACAGTGAGAGTCAGACACGGACAGTGAGAGTCAGACACGGACAGTGAGAGTCAGACACGGACAGTGAGAGTCAGACACGGACAGTGAGAGTCAGACACGGACAGTGAGAGTCAGACACGGACAGTGAGAGTCAGACACGGACAGTGAGAGTCAGACACGGACAGTGAGAGTCAGACACGGACAGTGAGAGTCAGACACGGACAGTGAGAGTCAGACACGGACAGTGAGAGTCAGACACGGACAGTGAGTCAGACACGGACAGTCAGAGACTGAGAGTCGGTGGGAATGAGACACACCGAGAGTCAATCACACCTAAGTGACAGTCGTCCGACAACAACAGGTGTGGCGGGCCAGCCAGGATATCGGCAGTCCTCAGACGGATCTGTTTTCTGGCAAGCTGTACGATGGCTACTGCCAGCCAGGAGGCTTCAGCTTCGAGACGGGCGACCAGCCCGTGCAGGACGACCCGCAGCTCTACGACTTCAATGTGGAGCAGAAGGTCAAACAGTTCGTCGACATGGTGAACACTCGCCGGCAGGTGTACAGCTCCGATCATCTCATGCTGACTATGGGTTGCGATTTTCAATACCAGAATGCCCGCAAGAACTTCAAAATATTCGACAAGCTGATCAAGGCGGTGAACAACCGTACTGCAGCGCACAATGTCACAGTGTACTACAGTACGCCAAGCTGCTATACAAAATCAGTGCACGATCAGAACCTGCTGTGGACGGTAAAGAGTGACGACTTCTATCCGTACGGATTCGATGCTCACTCGTTCTTGACTGGCTTCTTCACCAGCCGGGCCGCTCTCAAGCGCTACGTGCGAACCGCTTCGAACCAGTTCCAGGCCGTCAAGCAGACAGCCTGCCTGGCTGGCCTGCAGCGGGATGGCGCGGAGGCTGAGGAGAGAATTGATCCGCTGCGCCAGGCGTTGGGCGTTGTGCAGCATCACGATGGAGTGTCCGGTGAGTATTGGATAGGGTGCAGGCGTTTTAGTGAATAGAATTGGTAGCAGGGTGTAGAATCTGGGGCAGGGTGTAGAATCTGGGGCAGGGTGTAGAATCTGGCGCAGGGTGTAGAATCTGGGGCAGGGTGTAGAATCTGGGGCAGGGTGTAGAATCTGGCGCAGGGTGTAGAATCTGGGGCAGGGTGTAGAATTGAGGGCAGGGTGTAGAATCTGGGGCAGGGTGTAGAATCTGGGCAGGGTGGAATTAGGAGCAGAGTGTAGAGTTGAGGATAGGGTGTAGAGTTGACGGCAGGGTGTAGAGTTGACGGCAGGATGTAGAGTTGACGGCAGGGTGTAGAGTTGACGGCAGGGTGTAGAGTTGACGGCAGGGTTAGAGTTGACGGCAGGGTGTAGAGTTGACGGCAGGGTGTAGAGTTGACGGCAGGGTGTAGAGTTGACGGCAGGGTGTAGAGTTGACGGCAGGGTGTAGAGTTGACGGCAGGGTGTAGAGTTGACGGCAGGGTGTAGAGTTGACGGCAGGGTGTAGAGTTGACGGCAGGGTGTAGAGTTGACGGCAGGGTGTAGAGTTGACGGCAGGGTGTAGAGTTGACGGCAGGGTGTAGAGTTGACGGCAGGGTGTAGAGTTGACGGCAGGGTGTAGAGTTGACGGCAGGGTGTAGAGTTGACGGCAGGGTGTAGAGTTGACGGCAGGGTGTAGAGTTGACGGCAGGGTGTAGAGTTGACGGCAGGGTGTAGAGTTGACGGCAGGGTGTAGAGTTGACGGCAGGGTGTAGAGTTGACGGCAGGGTGTAGAGTTGACGGCAGGGTGTAGAGTTGAGAGCAGGGTGTAGAGTTGAGAGCAGGTTGTAGAGTTGACGGCAGGGTGTGGTATTGAGGGCAGGACAGGGTTTATTCGAATTGGTGATATTGTAGAAAACACCCTCTACATATGTATGATTGTTCAGTATAAAATAATACAGTACTTCTGTATTACCAATCCATCGGATCACATGTGCACACATTGATGGGGTCGCTGTTTTACAGGCACGGAGAGGCAGCTAGTTGCCTACGACTATGCGCTGCGAATCTCCAACGGAATCGACCGGGCCTACCCGGTGCTGCAATCTGCTTTGGCGAATCTCACCGGAGACAGCGCCGCCTACTCAGGCATGTCTACCTGCGGCCTGGCTAATATCTCCTATTGCCCGTTCACCGACTCCAACACCGACTTCTACCTGCACTTTTATAACCCGGTGAGTCACCCGGTGTGGCACCTGGCCAGAATACCGGTTACCGGGCGCTACTACGTCGTTAGCGACGAGCATGGCCAGGCGGTGATGTCGCAGACTATCCCGGTGAATAATGGTACTCTGCGAGTACCTGAACGGGCAGGTGCGAAATCCACCTGCGAGCTGGTGTTCAACGTGTCAGCCATTCCAGCCATGGGATTCGCTGTCTACCGAGTGGCTGCCGCGGCCCCCGGCTCTCCAGGCGTCTCAACGTTCACCCCGATCCGGCTGCTGTTCGGGGGCTACCGCAGGGGCAAGATCTCGGCATCGAAGAGGAAGGCGGACTGGCTGAGTCAGCACGCTGGCTGCGGAGTGCCCAGCATGGCTTATTATTACGGATATCCGGGCAACAATTCTAGAGCAGAGTTCAGAGCCTCCGGCGCTTATGTGTTTCGGTGAGATCTTCAATGACCTATGTATGCTTTTCTTACCCTAGTCACACCTGTCACCTTAAAAAAATCGAACCCACTTTCAGGCCAACAAGGCAGACCCCGGAGCAGTTCTCACTCGAGCAAATCGCTGGCGTATTCGGCCCGGTGGTGAACGAAACTCACCTGCTCTGGTCCGACTGGGCCTACCAGGTGTTGCGCAAATTTTCCAACAATGGCGACTCGCTGCAGTACAACGAGAACGAGCTCACAGTGGGCCCGATTCCCTACGACGCCAACACCGGGCGAGAGGTCATTGTGCGCTACGACTCACAGCTGAGCAGCTCGGCTACTTTCTATACCGACGCAAACGGTCGGCAGGTGATGCGTCGAGTGCGCGATTACCGACCAAGCTGGCCGCTGCAGCAGACGGAGAAGGTGGCCGGGAACTATTATCCCGTCCCTAGCCAGATCTTCATCAACCAGAGCGACGGCGCCTCTTTCACGGTGCTCACTGACAGAAGCGAAGGCGGCAGCAGCATCAATGACGGGCAGATTGAGGTGAACAATGCAAGGCAGTCTTTATTTACTCACCTGACCTGTCACACAGAGCTCGCGCGAGCACATTCACAATAGTGTGTGTACTAGTCGCCCTGACTTTCTTTAACATCAGTAAATGTACACTGATGTACATGTATCTCAGTAATGCATTTTGCAGCGAAAACCGGCCTTTTGGTTTGGTTGTCCATATGTACACCCTGTGTGAGCGTGTGTACGTATCCGTGTGTAAAGGACCACTAGAAGTTAACGTTGTGTCACGGTATCCCGCTGAAAATGTTACCGTGGACGAGAATCGCCAAAGAATCACTTGTGACTCTAGCGACTCTGGGGCGACTCATGCGACTTTTTAGAGACTCAAACGACTGTAATGAAACGGAGAGGCTACTGTTGAGTCACGAGCGCATCACGTGAGTTGCAAGAGTTGTAAAAGAGTCGCCTAAGAGTCGTTGTGTTGGCGCATAATGTTCTACAAACTCAAGCAGACAGTTGCGAAATGGAATTTTAATTCATAAAGCGACGCAGATGAGCATTGGATGCAATTCAGTGATTCTAGCTCGTACAGCGACTCTAGCACGCGTCAGATACGAGACATGATCTACGGCCCTAGAGTAATGAAAGGTCATGAAACATGGAAATGTTCTGAGAGTACATGAAAGATCATTACAGAAGCTCCCGGAGTGGTTTCAGAGTCGCAGACAATAAAAATCCTCAAACTGACTCTTAGGTGACTCTTTAACGACCTTTTGGTCGACTTTTACTGCGACATCTCGTCGTTTTTTAGTCGTCTAGAGTCACTTCTTTTCTATTTTACCTGTGATACCTGCAAAGACTCTGGAACGGCTCTGGGGCGATGCAAGGGACTCTGATCGAGATGCTTCTTAGCCTAGGTACGACTCGTCGGGTATGACTGCAAAAAACATTGCGCATAGTCATTACTCTACTATACGCCTGCCGTTCCCGCATGTACGCTCGTAAATATACATGTGCATGTAAAGACGAACTTTGGGTCATCTTAAAGAGAACAAAATGTCAAACTACCTGACGAAAAATTATCATTTTAAGTGCAACTGATCCTGAGTCATGAGCATTTAAAGTTTAGCTGCAATGCTTACAAGCGGACCTTCAAATATAATTTTGCAATATTTAAGCGTGCTACGTTCTGCTACAAGCTGGCAACGATCTAGAGGTCTTTGATGTGTGTGTGCTCAGGGGTCAGCGAAATGACACTGCGGGTTGGCTGTTTATTTTCGGCAGTGCTTAAAGCATCCCTGCAAGCTAGTAGCAAACTATATGTACATGTACACATGTACACTTTTAATCACTGTCTTCCTTTTTCATCCGCATTTCGAATTATCAGATCATGCTTCATCGAATCACGGCTCGCGACGACGCTCTAGGCCTCGGCGAAGCGCTGCAAGAGAAAGGCAGCGATGGTCGCGGCCTGGTTGTCAAGGTAACGCACTGGTTCGCAGCTGACCAATCGCTGTCGTCCGCTAGTCGTCGCCGACGCGAGCTGGCCAATCGCCGCTACCGAGAGCCGCTGATTGGCTACCTGACCGCGGAGCCCAAGGTCAAAAGATGGAGCGGACTGCGTCGGCCCCTGCCTGAGAATGTCCAGGTGGTGACTCTGGACGACTGGCGCGGGCCGAACACAAAGCTGCTTCGACTGGAGCATCTGTACCAGACAGGTGAGCACCCCGCACTGTCCCAGCCCGTCACCGTGGCTCTCGGCCAGATGTTCGCCACCTTCGACATACTCGGTGCAATGGAGCTGAGTCTGGCTGCCAACCAGTATTTGGCGTCAATGCAGCGGCTGCAGTGGCGGACGACCGCAGCCGGAGGCTCGGCCGACCAGAACGCTGCCAGAGAGGCAGTCGAGAGGCGACAGCTCGACCAGAACCTGACAGTGACGCTGCGACCGATGCAACTTCGCACCTTTGTAGTGCAGGTGCAGTACTTGTGAACCCATCGATACCGTGTCGGTGCTGCTTCGATGGCTAAAAAACTTTGCTTCTTTGATAAAAACTACCGCGATGACAGTTGTTAAAAACTGTCTGTGTTTGCAGGTTTTGCCTGGGTTGTTCCTAAATTGCTTCTGGGTTGATCCTGAGTTGCCAGTTAAGTTTTAAAGTGTTAGTGCACTGGCTACATGTCTAAGCGTGTGTAAAATAATTGCGTCAAATGCGCTTATTCTCGCGTAAAGTGGCGTGCGGAAATCACGTAAAAAGTGGCAAAAATTGCGCATTTTACGTACCGGTACATGTACGTCGGCTGCGTGCGTTCTATGCGCGAGATCTACGCGTGTAGAACGTAAGTGTTACACGCCGGAGTTCTGAGATAGGAGTCTGGGACGCTTCTTGATCCTTGGTAGCGTTTTCAATCATGCATTAATTGCAGAGAGTTTCTCAATCCGTTTTCTATCAAATTTTCACTTACTTATAACAATATGTTTCGTCTTTTAACTCGGTCAGAAGTTCCTAACCGCAATATCATAAAAAATTCTCTGATCAAATTTTTCGACTTTTTCGAGTCAAATATTCAAATGATTTTTCTAAAAATCTAAGCCCTATACTTATTCACAGATCAATTATTATTGCGATCAAAGAACTCGTAACTGTTTCAATACCTGCATCTTATTCACCATTTTGAAACTACCTGTCTGAAGCATCAATACATTGATAAGCATTACACTACCCATTGACACGCAAATTGGACAATATATGGTATTGTCCATAAGCGAACGCAGTTTAATGAGTAATTACTCAGTATATAGCAGATTTTGTGGCGAAAAGAAATTAAATGACAAGCGTACGAACGCTCGTACGCAGTTATCATGCAGAATATTCTTGTCGTTATAACCAACGGTAGAATAATTTGATTGAGGTCGACATTATATAGGCCACTCCACACCCCAGATGGTTCATTAAGCACTGTCTTTATGTCAATTTGACTCGCAATCCTATACATTCACGTCCTACAATTCAACATCCAAGTCCAGCAATCCAACATCCCCGTCCTGCAATCCAGAACATCCACGCAATCCAACATCCACGTCCTACAATTCAACACCCACGTTCTACAATCTAACATCCGCGTCCTGCAATCCAACATCCACGTCCTGCAATCCAACATCCACGTCCTGCAATCCAACATCCACGTCCTGAAATCCAACATCCACGCGTCCTGCAATCCACAACATCCACGCCATCCAATATCCACGTCCTGCAATCCAACATCCACATCTTACAATCCAATATCCCACGTCTTACAATCCAACATCCACATCCACAAATTAATGTGATCCCGCACAGAATCGGGCCCAAGACTTTGGCACGTGAGTCAGATCAGATACTCTGTCCTCTATGTCACGCATTTCAAGTACTTCAGATATACATGCCTATCGCTTGTGGCCATCTCCTGCAGACAGCGGCTCGTACCTCCCTGACCAGCGCCAGCCCTGAATGGTGATGAGCAGCTCCTATATATTCGAAACCCTATATACTGCATGGACGAAAGCCATTCCGGATGTCGTTGGCTGCATTCTAAAGTGCAACACCGCCGCTAACAACTGACTGGCGGTGCTTTTTAACCGACAGATTCGGCTCGGTTACCTGCTAAAGCTCGCTTTGGTGCCGCAGAGCACCGTATAGAGGGAGAGTTCTATGCTCGTGGCTAAAATTCTTTCTTACATATTCTTCTCATCGATATTCACTAAACATGCCTTTGTGATGCTTAGTTTGATTGGTTTGCAAAATATTGGACCTTGGGTCTTTTGAAACTTTGCAATAGCAATCTGGCCCGCTCAAGGTTTGTGTCTCTTCTCTTCTCTCTCCCCTCTCTCTTCTCTACCCTCTCTCCTCTCTCCCCCTCTCTTCTCTCCCTCTCTCCTCTCTCCCCTCTTTTTCTCTCCCCTCTCTCCTCTCTCCCCCTCTCTTCTCTCCCCTCTCTCCTCTCTCCCCCTCTCTTCTCTTCCCTCTCTACCCTCTCTCCTCTCTCCCCTCTCTCCCCTCTCTTCTCTCCCCTCTCTCCTCTCTCCCCCTCTCTTCTCTTCCATCTCTACCCTCTCTCCTCTCTCCCCTCTCTTCTCTCCCCTATTTACCCTCTCTCCTCTCTACCTCTTTATTCTCTACCTTCTCCTCTCTCTCTCTCCTCTCTCTCTCTCTCTCTCTCTCTCCCTTCTCTCGTCTCTCCCCACTTTCTCCTCTTGTCTTCTTTCTTATCTCTTCTCCCTCATCACTTATCTTCCATTCCTTCTCCTTTCCTCTCTCATCTGGACCGCAGCCATGAGCTGGATTCTTCATCTGGCCCTCGAGATAAAAAGTTTGTCAACCCCGGTTTATATTTACCTGTCATAGATTCACCTGTCATGGACTTCTCTATCGCGGATTTTCTTGTCTTTGATTAATTTCGGGCTTACTGTAAAAAATTGAACTGATTTTACATCAAATACAGACCGGTGATAACACTTTAACCTGCTCAGTCTCAGATGCGCCATTAACACGGACTCAATCTATTTTCAGCGTCACGTCAAGTGAAAAAAAACTTTTGAGCCCGGCGGGGTTAAAAATCGCTCAAATCAATGTAATGTACAGTTGGTTCAGACCTGTTTTAAACTATTGTAATAACTAATTACCTCTGCTCGTCTGTTTTTGACCCCATTAACTAGCCTTCACTCTGCCAGTGTACATCGTAGATGACTGTACTTGCGGCCTCTGCTCTTGAAGCCTTGCCAGGCGTAGTTACAGCTATCTACATACGCACTCCCGTGGCCCTATAAAGCCTATATAATGAGAGAGTTCTTACCCTAGCGCCAGCGCACGCACAGCAGCAGCCAAATGAATCATCGCTTTCAAAGAGTAGAGTATACAAGACTGCGTATTTTCTGCTAGATCCTCCTTGACCCTCTGACAAGGAAATGCCGATTCCAATTCCTCGGCAGTGTCACTGCAAAGTTGGTAAGCAATAAAAAATTAATACTGCTGATAATATTATACAGATGTGAAAGTGAAGCAAGTCCTAATATGGCAGAGACCAGACCGGAGGCGAAGAAGCAGAGCAAACTGCAGGCTCTGTGGGATGGCGTACAGCTTAGGACGATGAGTGGGGCTGAGGGGAAGCTGAGGGGGGGGGGAGAAATTGAGGGATGCGTCCTCGTCTGTTCCTTGTCTCTCCCTCCTGTTCTTCCTCTCATCCTTGCGTACATCCCTGACTGGCCCTCCTCTCGCGGGTCCTGGCCCACAAACCAATAGTTATAATTAGACGGCGAATGTTGGGGCAAGAAATTTGTGCCTCTTTCCAAACTAGAAAAAAATGGCACCCCAGTTCCCACCCCCTCGCGATCGATAGCAAGGGCTTCCCTTCCCTTCCTGACCCTCAGTACCGCTGTATTCATTGTTGCCTTTTGTGGTGGGACACGGATTAATAACAATTTAACCAACTTTATGTGCAATTTTTGTGTGAAAGTTCTTCAGCTAGTTTTTTCATTCTGATCTATATGGAGAGCTCGCTCTTTATGAGATTACTCCAAAAGCTCAACATGCGCGCAGTCTTGGCATCACTGGAAAATTGGTTGTTATAGCTGGTAGACACAGCACTAAGGAACCCACGAAAGACCGCTGCTGGGAAAAAATCAAGCCGCCAATTCCTATCTTGCTCAAAACATTTTTCAAGGCAATGGGTGAGCAAGGGGCTCGCTCTACTACTACTCCTTGCCGTATGGGGACTAGTAGTAGCATCAGTAGTAGTAGTGGTAGTAGTACGAGCTATTAGTAGTATTAGTAGTATTAGTAGTAGTAGTAGTAGTAGTAGTAGTAGTAGTAGTAGTAGTAGTAGTAGTAGTAGTAGTAGTAGTAGTAGTAGTAGTAGTAGTAGTAGTAGTAGTAGTAGTAGTAGTAGTAGTAGTAGTAGTAGTAGTAGTAGTAGTAGTAGTAGTAGTAGTAGTAGTAGTAGTAGTAGTAGTAGTAGTAGTAGTAGTAGTAGTAGTAGTAGTAGTAGTAGTAGTAGTAGTAGTAGTAGTAGTAGTAGTAGTAGTAGTAGTAGTAGTAGTAGTAGTAGTAGTAGTAGTAGTAGTAGTAGTAGTAGTAGTAGTAGTAGTAGTAGTAGTAGTAGTAGTAGTAGTAGTAGTAGTAGTAGTAGTAGTAGTAGTAGTAGTAGTAGTAGTAGTAGTAGTAGTAGTAGTAGTAGTAGTAGTAGTAGTAGTAGTAGTAGTAGTAGTAGTAGTAGTAGTAGTAGTAGTAGTAGTAGTAGTAGTAGTAGTAGTAGTAGTAGTAGTAGTAGTAGTAGTAGTAGTAGTAGTAGTAGTAGTAGTAGTAGTAGTAGTAGTAGTAGTAGTAGTAGTAGTAGTAGTAGTAGTAATATTAGTAGTAGTAGCCAGTCAAACTAACGCATGTAGATACTGCTGAGTGAACCATCAAGTGTATTCACTGTTATGATAAATGCCAAGTCATGTTTGCGAGCGAGCGAGAAAACTCTTAGACCAAGACACTGGGTAAACACCGATATATATATTTGAGAACTTCACTGTACATAGAAGGGGTGGGGGCCAGTGTACACAGATGTACACGAAATTGCGAGAGTAAATATTAGTGCACACAAGCCACACACAACACCTCCCAACATTAGTTAACGATAATCCTACGAGTTCGAAGTGTAAAAGTAACGGAACATTAAAATAAGATATTTGTTCTTGCATTGCAAAGTCGCACGAGATAACATTTACATATTTGTAGCAAAGCAGGAATAAATCAAGGAATATTCCAACAATAAAGTTTCTCGCATTTATAGTATAGGGGCCAGTACGCCATTACAGTCAATACAGTCAATCGCAACCAATTATCAGTTCACTGGGTTGGTTCACCACGAGGCCTGGTACCGCTTTGGCTGTTGTACGAGTCGACCTCGCCTGGTTCGGAATCCAGGCTGTTTCGAACCGGAGCACTCCGACTGATCAGGCTGCTCAGGTGTCGGCTGCACAGGTGCCGGCTGCACAGGTGTCGGCTGCACAGGTGCCGGCTGCTCAGGTGCCGGCTGCTCAGGTGCCGGCTGCACAGGTGCCGGCTGCTCAGGTGTCGGCTGCACAGGTGCCGGCTGCTCAGGTGCCGGCTGCACAGGTGCCGGCTGCTCAGGTGCCGGCTGCACAGGTGCCGGCTGCACAGGTGCCGGCTGCACAGGTGCCGGCTGCTCAGGTGCCGGCTGCACAGGTGCCGGCTGCACAGGTGCCGGCTGCACAGGTGCCGGCTGCACAGGTGCCGGCTGCACAGGTGCCGGCTGCACAGGTGCCGGCTGCACAGGTGCCGGCTGCTCAGGTGCCGGCTGCACAGGTGCCGGCTGCACATCCGCTTCCATCTCGCCATCCTCGCCGGCCTCCGGGTAGCTCTCTTGGAACGGAACGCCAATCTGACGAGGCCGGATGAACCGCCGATTACGCCAGAGCAGCTGTCCCGACTCGGTGCGAAGCCAGTAGGACCTTGGGCTGCCGTCAACTTCGTTGTCTAGCTCGGCAGCCGCCCAATCTCGACGACCGCATTGAAGCCAGACCGGTTCGCCGACCTTCAAGCGTTGCAGTGCGCGGGCACCGCGATTGTAGAGTTGAGCTGCTTGGGTCCGTTGCTTCTCGAAGGCTTCAATGCTGGCGTGCACGTGGGTCTCCCGAGGCCGCAGATCCTGCACCGCTGTAGGCAAATCGCACCGGAGTTTGCGGCCGAACGCCATCTCTGCGGGACTTGGAAAGCCGCAACCGACTGGCGTGTTGCGATAGTGCAGAAGGGCCATGGCCAGGCTCTGTCTCCTGACACTTCCTCATCATATTCTTGGCTGTCTGCACATATCGCTCTGCTCTGCCGTTCGACTGCGGGTAGGTTGGACTCGACGTGCGGTGCTCCACTTGAAATATTTTGATGAACTGGCGGAATTCCCCGGCCGAGAACTGCGGCCCGTTATCGCTGATGAGCTTCTCAGGCACACCAAAGTTCTGGAAATGGTCTTGGAGCACCTGCACCACAGCGTTGCTGGTCGTCGAGCGCAGTCGGGTGACGCTCATCCAGTGGCTGTAGGCGTCCACGTACACCAGATAGGTTGCACATATCTGAGTACACCGCGGTACTCGAACAGGTCGGTAGAGCAAACTTGAAACGGGAACTCAGGCATATCAACGGTCATCAGAGTCTCCTTCGACTGCGCCTTCATGTTCCGCTGACAGGCCTCGCACTGGCTAGCAGTCCGCTCGATGCAGTTGCGCATTCCTGGCCAGTAGAAGTAGTCTTTGGCTTTAAGGTCCATCTTGACGATACCAGGGTGTCCAGCGTGCAGGATGCTGAGGATGGAGCTTCTGGCACTGCCAGCTGGAACGTAGATGCGGTCTTTCAAACACAGCAGTCCTGATACGAGAGTCAGATCGTGCCGAAGGTCCCAAAAGGCCTTCAAATCTTCAGGCAACCGCGCTCTTTGCTCCAGCCAGCCGGCTAGAATTATACTCTGTAGACGCTGACTTGTCTGATCTGCTGTCGTAGCCTTCTTGATCATGTCCAGGATCTCACGGTCACCACTGAAGCACCGCTCTACAGCCAACACTTGTCCATCTAAAGCTTCCTCCAGCAAAAGTGTCAAGCTGTCTGTCTGTCCATGAGCTCGGCTCAGCGTGTCGGCAACGTACAACTTCTTTCCTGGGGTGTACCTCACCCGGATGTCGTATGGCTGAAGCTGAAGCAATAGACGCTGGATCCGCGGCGTGGTGTCACAGAACTGCTTCTTAAAGATGGCCTCTAGCGACTTGTGGTCGCTTTGAACATGGACAGTGCGGCCCCAGAGGTAGCGGTGAAATTTCTTACAGCCGTAGACAATTGCTAGGAGCTCCTTCTCAATTTGAGCATAAGACTGTTGAGCACTTGTCATTGCCGACAACGCAAACTCAACCGGACGATCCTCTTGGAGTAGCACAGCCCCTATGCCGCTCTTACTGGCATCTACAGACACAGTGACTGGCTTGGTGACATCGAATGTGACCAACACTCTGTCTGAGCAGAGCTCAGTGATGATTGCATCGTACGCCTCATCATGCTGATGCGTCCAACTCCAGATAACTTCCTTCTTTAGCAGATGTCTAAGGGGCTCTGCAGTGGTGGACAGATGTGGACAAAACTTGGCCAGATACGTGACGCAGCCGAGAAATCTGCGAAGCTGCTCCTTCTTTGACGTGAGGCCTTCAACGTCATTTGGCCTCGTAATCTCCTTGATTGCTTTGATTTTCATCGGGTCAGCACGCAATCCTTCAGAGCTCAGCACATCTCCCAGGTAGTTGAGTTCTTGGACGCCAACTCGCTCTTCTGTGGATTCAGCGTCACCTTGGCTCGCTTGCACTGCTCCAGGAGCTCTCGCATTGCCTGATCATGCTCCTCGATAGTCTTGCCCCAAACGATGATGTCATCAAAGAAGTTCTTGGTGTTCTTCACGTGGTTGGTGACGTTCTCTTCCATTCTTTTCTGGAAGGCCTCCGGGATTGACGAGAGACCGTACGGCACGCGCTTCCAGCGATATCGGCCAAATGGTGTGTGGAATGTCGTCAGAAAAGAACTTTCGTCGTCGAGTTTCAGCTGATGAAAGCTCTCGTTCGCGTCGAATGAGCTGTACAGGATGGCTCCAGCAGTCGCAGCTCGCACCTCCTCGGCAGTCGGAATTGGATGGTACTCACGAACGATGAACCTATTCAGGTATGTCTGATCCAGGCACAGCCGCATGGATCCGTCCTTCTTCCAGACGATGGCCACATTAGAGACCCATTGTGTCGGCTCATCAACTGGCACAATGGTGCCTTCTTTCTCCAGTCTTTCGAGCTCACATTTGAGTGGTTGATACGCAGCGAACGGCAACTTGCGAGGAGGCTGCACTTTTGGCGCGGCGTTGTCAGCAAGCCGGATGGTGTACGGTTGCTCCATGCAGCCAACACCGTTGAATACTTCAGGGTATGTGGCTTTCACCTGAGAGGCTGTGAGTTCTGACACCTGCTGTTTTTGCACTTTGCTGATGCTGCTGCTCTGGCTCTGCACAGCAAATAGTTTCTTGACTAACTGAAGCTCCTCAATTGCTGATTTCCAGCCTATAATCGGTGTAGAGCTCTCGCCGATGACTACAAACTGAAGTCTGACATTCTTACGGCAGGGCGATGACACTGTCAAGTACGTGGTGCCGATCACGTCCAATAGCTGCTTATTGTAGGTGGTCAGTGTCCAGGACGTAGGCTCAATTGCTGCTGCTGGGGCGAGCTGGATCAGATGTCTCAGAGGAATCACATTAACATCCGCCCCAGTGTCTACCTTGAAGTGCAGCTTTCTTCCGGAGTCCGTGACTGACAGGCAGACCATCATTGACGAGGCATCTGTTTGCAACTTGGGCTGGCGAGCACTCGGCTTCTCAACCGTGATGATTGCTGCTGCCGGAGCATCGCCGGCACAGTCAGACTTGGAGTCCTCCACCAGCTCGTTGACCTTCGCTGAGCGGCACACGGACGAAAAATGATTCGTGCGACCACAATTATTGCAGGTCTTACCGTAGGCCGGGCACTTGCGCCGCTCATGCTGCTGTCCGCAGAATCCGCAGCTCCGAGCCTATCTGGCGTGGCCGACTGTCGCCTTGGCTCGGTTTTGCACTGCATCGACAGACGCTGGCGCGGCTGCAGGCGCTGCTCGGCTGATCTGCGCAGTGGCCAGGGTCCGAGCCTGCCGCTTCAAAGTCTCGGATGCTCGACCCACCTGGATGGCGCGATCCAAAGTCAGCTTCGTCTCTCGCAGAAATCTTTCCCTCAGAGCTCTCGTTGACTCCGATGACGATCTGGTCTCGAAGGACGCTGTTCTCGATTGTCTCCTCGTTAGCTGGCTTGCTGTGATTGCAGCGTTTGATGATCTGACGGAGGGAGCTGACAAACTGGTCAAATTCCTCAGCTTCTCCTTGCACTTTTGTTCGGAGCTGGTAGCGCTCAAATGTTTCGTTTGACAGAGGCTCGCAGTAGTCTTTGAATGCCTCGACTACTTCGTCGTACGTAGCTACTTTGTCTGCAGGAAACGTAGAGTAGATATCTTGACCGTCGGATCCGAGGGCGGTTAGCAGAATGGCGACCTTTACATCGTTGCTTTCTTCAGTTCTCTTCGTAGCTTTCATATAGAAATCGAACGCTTTGATCCACTTTCGCCAGTTGTCCGCCCTATTGGTGTTGAAAACCATAGGCTCTGGCGGCCTCAATCCTTCCATGCTTGCCAGACTGGATAGGTAGTTTAGACTATTTTTGAGAACTTCACTGTCCATAGAAGGGGTGGGGGCCAGTGTACACAGATGTACACGAAATTGCGAGAGTAAATATTAGTGCACACAAGCCACACACAAAATTTACTATTTACGATTAGGGATTACTTGTAGGCAATCAGTTACCGTCGGCCTGAACTTTTAAGCCAGATCATAAATGACACGCATTTCTTTTCCAGGCGCGGTTCGAACAGCCCTATTGGTTCTCCTAGTGGTGGTCATCGGATTATTGCAACTACGAAGTCAGACTGAACCAGAAGGTACCGGACAGGCGCTGGCAAAGCCGCGGACAGAAACTATGTCCCCAGCTAGTTTTGGTCCGAAAGAGCTCCCAAGAAGTTCAAAATCGCCATCACGACAGGCCCCCTTGCGGGATGGGCAGCCGTGCGGCGAGCTGCCTGCCCGGTTCCCCGACTCCATTCCGCCTCTGGTGCACTGGACCAGCAAGGATGGTAGAATTGCCACCAAACTCCTTCCGACTGTGCGCTCCTGGAGACGACTGCTCGATATCGACATCAGCAACAGATCGGCTTCAGGCCAGCTGATCTTCAATAATCGCTGGCACTTCATGCACTGGGACGACAGGCAGATCTCGGAGCTGATAGCCAAGCACCACCCGCGCCTGAGCCGCAGCTACGGCAAGCTGGCATCCGGCTTGGAGAGGTCCGACATTGGCAGGCTGGCCGTGTTGCACCATGTTGGCGGCCTCTACGTCGACCTGGACGTGGAGCTTCTGCGGGACCCGACGCCACTGCTGAGACCGGCGCAGCTGCGCGGACCTTCCCGCCTGGCTGAGAATTTCAGCTGCGAATCGGCCGTATGGAGCCAGGAGCCGCCAGCTCATCCGATCTTCGTGTACAACAGGAGCTCAATCATCTCCAATGCTGTGATGATGAGCCGAGCGAACCAGACCTTTCTAACCTTCGTTCTCAACAACTGGCCGGATTGGTTTGAGCGCGTCTGGGCCGAGAAGTCCCGCAGGAAGGACACCCAGGCGGTACAAGTCACGGGACCCGCCATGCTGCAGGAGTTCTACAACAATTACACAGCATTGAAGCCGAGGGAGCCGGCCCTAGACTGGTGCGCCAACATGCTGGCTGACCCGGACGTCTTTCAGCCAATCAGCGATCACTACTACGGACCGAAGCGGATGAAACACGTGTGCGTTAAGGATGCTGCCAGGATGAACGAGCTGCAGCGGCTTCTGTGCCAGCGCATGGCCAGGGAGAAGTTCAAAGAGAAGCAGGTGCCAAAGAGCGCCTACACTGTGCACAAGTTCATGCATCTGAGCTATGAGAACCGGTTACGGAGGCTTCAGACTAGTGCAATCTCATCTGTTTTGCCCATTCTCACCTGCGAAATTTGACTATAGTAGCTGTACAACTTGCTTTTGCCACAGGGCAACCCGCTGCTGCGTGAGGTCAACATAGTAATACACATGTACTTCAGCAGAATCTGTGGATTTTCTCAGCATCACCCCCCCATCATCACTCTGTCTCAGCATCATTCCCCATCAGCATCACTCAGTCTCAGCATCATTCCCTATCAGCATCACTCAGTCTCAGCATCATTCCCCCTCATCACTCAGTCTCAGCTAGCATCATTCCCCATCAGCATCATTCCCCATCAGCATCATCATTGATGAAAAATCATTCGCTAATACTCGTATCGACAACGAAAGCGTTCTTGTGCGCAATAAACGAGCTATATATTAAAAGAACTCTATGAAGCTAGTGAATTTTAATAAAAACAAAAGCACTGACTGACTGACTGACTGACTGACTGACTGACTGACTGACTGACTGACTGACTGACTGACTGACTTGAGTGAGTGGGTGACTGACTGACTGACTGACTGACTGACTGACTGACTGACTGACTGACTGACTGACTGACTTGAGTGAGTGGGTGACTGACTGACTGACTGACTGACTGACTGACTGACTGACTGACTGACTGACTGACTGACTGACTTGAGTGAGTGGGTGACTGACTGTGTGACTGACTGACTGACTGACTGACTTGAGTGAGTGGGTGACTGACTGACTGACTGACTGACTGACTGACTGACTGACTGACTGACTGACTGACTGACTGACTGACTGACTGACTGACTGACTGACTGACTTGAGTGAGTGGGTGACTGACTGACTGACTGACTGACTGACTGACTGACTTGAGTGAGTGGGTGACTGACTGACTGACTGACTGACTGACTGACTGACTGACTGACTGACTGACTGACTGACTGACTGACTGACTGACTGACTGACTTGAGTGAGTGGGTGACTGACTGACTGACTGACTGACTGACTGACTGACTTGAGTGAGTGGGTGACTGACTGACTGACTGACTGACTGACTGACTGACTGACTGACTGACTGACTGACTGACTGACTGTGTGACTGACTGACTGACTTGAGTGAGTGGGTGACTGACTGACTGACTGACTGACTGACTGACTGACTGACTGACTGACTGACTGACTGACTGACTGACTGACTGACTGACTGACTGACTGACTGACTGACTGACTGACTGACTGACTGACTGACTGACTGACTGACTGACTGACTGACTGACTGACTGACTGACTGACTGACTGACTGACTGACTGACTGACTGACTGACTGACTGACTGACTGACTGACTGACTGACTGACTGACTGACTGACTGACTGACTGACTGACTGACTGACTGACTGACTGACTGACTGACTGACTGACTGACTGACTGACTGACTGACTGACTGCTTGTATTGTGCTTAGGAGTCAGGGGAATGGGCAGAAATGCGTCAGTGCTGGTTCATGGAGACGATGTCGCCAGGGTGCATGAGTTTTTCCAGTTTTTTTGAAGAGCAAACGAAGAGACGTCTGTGGCTGAACATTTATTTCATTCAGGAATAAAAATGAACTGCGAAATTGTATTATCCACACTTTAAAGCCTTTGCCTTGGCCAACTTCCATTCCTATAGACTGCATGCACCCTGTGACTGCTTTAGCAACTGGGGCATATTCCAATTTCGCCTTCCAGCTTCGCGGGCATCAGGTGGCAGATGTCGCACGCACTCACCTGTTAGACAGCTGTGTGCAAAACTGGGCACGAATTGCCCGCCTAGCTTACGGAATCACCTACTGAATTAATGGCAGGTGCTTGGCAGGGGGGGGGCTGATTCCCTCTCCCTGCCCTGCACCGTATGGCATTGTGGCTTTTATGAAAAGCTTTTTAAAAAAGCTTGCATCGGGTAATCAAGGAGACCGCGTTTCCTATAGAATCTGGCGTGGCTATCCCGCTGATCCCGCGGCGCTATATTTTTACCTACATGTTACCTACACGAGCGTATGCTCCCTATATTAACTATGATGTTACCTACTGTATATGTTACCGATGTTAACCCCAATATGTTACCTACATGTTACCTATGTTTACCTATATGTTACCGATATGTTACTATTATGTTACCTATATGTTATCTATAATCTATAGGAACCTATGTGTTACCTATATGCTACCTATATGTTACTATTACGTTAACTATATGCTACCCATATGTTACCTATATGTTAGCAAAATGTTACCTATATGTTACCTATATGTTACCTATACGTTATCTATGTTACCTATATGTTACCAAAATGTTACCAATATGTTACCTATATGTTACCTATATGTTAACTATATGCTACCTATATGCTACCTATATGTTACCTATATGTTACCTATATGCTACCTATATGCTACCTATATGTTACCTATATGTTAACTATATGCTACCTATATGTTACCAATATGTTACCTATATGTTACCTATATGTTACCTATACGTTATCTATGTTACCTATATGTTACCTATATGCTACCTATATGTTACCTATATGCTACCTATATGTTACCTATATGCTACCTATATGTTACCTATATGCTACATCTATGCTACCTATATGTTACCTATATGCTACCCATATATGTTACCCATATGCAAGAGCTCCCATACTCCAGACTCTATTCTGTTCGCGGTCTCCTGGACTCGGGGGGAACAGACCTTTTTGGAGGGGGGGTAGGAATTTAAAAAAGTGAACGGCGAGGAAAGATATGTAGAGCCAGGCAGTCAGCTTCCAGCGTAGTAGTCACCTGATGACTGCCGAACAGCCCCAGAAGTCCCTGGGTTTTGTCGGTAAGTGAGGACCTGGGTGGGAGGGGGGCGCACGCGCAGAAAAATAGCTGCAAATGCTGGCTGCGGATCTCCCCAGGCAATTCTCCCACGGCTATCGCTGCGAGGCCTGAAGATTTCTCGTGTCCTCACCAACATCCGCAGCATTAGGATTTTCTTAACACCCTTTCATGCGCGCTTTCCTTCTTCTGCAGGCTCCCAAGAATTTGCTGTGGTTTGTCTCCTACCTCATTTCCCAAGCAGCTGGATTGACAGCGGCAGGTGCCTTTTATGGGAACCCAAAGCGCAGCGGACAAAAGGTGCGAAGCACTGCGGATTTGCGGGCCAGATAAGGTGCTGCTAAACCCCGATAATCTTTCTCGGGAACTTTGTCTCGAAGCAAATAGCGACACTTTAAAGTGAAAGTTCGATTCGGGAAATGAATAAGGGGCTTGGGACCGGCAGGATGCAGAAATTGACAGGAAAAATAGAGTGGCAGCAACTTCTGCAGCAGATTTGATAATAGCCTTCCCAGCACTTTTTCTCGAAACCGGAACTCAATTAACCCCATCACTATCTGATCCCCTCAACTCACTCTCTGATATCCTCAACTCACTCTCTGATATCCTCAACTCACTCTGATATCCTCAACTCACTCTTTGATATCCTCAACTCACTCTCTGATATCCTCAACTCACTCTCTGATATCCTCAACTCACTCTGATATCCTCAACTCACTCTCTGATATCCTCAACTCACTCTCTGATATCCTCAACTCACTCTCTGATATCCTCAACTCACTCTCTGATATCCTCAACTCACTCTCTGATATCCTCAACTCACTCTCTGATATCCTCAACTCACTCTCTGATATCCTCAACTCACTCTCTGATATCCTCAACTCACTCTCTGATATCCTCAACTCACTCTCTGATATCCTCAACTCACTCTCTGATATCCTCAACTCACTCTCTGATATCCTCAACTCACTCTCTGATATCCTCAACTCACTCTCTGATATCCTCAACTCACTCTCTGATATCCTCAACTCACTCTCTGATATCCTCAACTCACTCTCTGATATCCTCAACTCACTCTCTGATATCCTCAACTCACTCTCTGGTATCCTCAACTCACTCTCTGATATCCTCAACTCACTCTCTGATATCCTCAACTCACTCTCTGATATCCTCAACTCACTCTCTGATATCCTCAACTCACTCTCTGATATCCTCAACTCACTCTCTGATATCCTCAACTCACTCTCTGATATCCTCAACTCACTCTTTGATATCCTCAACTCACTCTCTGATCCCCTCAACTCACTCTCTGATATCCTCAACTCACTCTCTGATATCCTCAACTCACTCTTTGATATCCTCAACTCACTCTCTGATATCCTCAACTCACTCTCTGATATCCTCAACTCACTCTCTGATATCCTCAACTCACTCTCTGATATCCTCAACTCACTCTCTGATATCCTCAACTCACTCTCTGATATCCTTAACTCACTCTCTGATATCCTCAACTCACTCTCTGATATCCTCAACTCACTCTCTGATATCCTCAACTCACTCTCTGATATCCTCAACTCACTCTCTGATATCCTCAACTCACTCTCTGATATCCTTAACTCTTTCTCATTAATTCAGTGCATAATCCCTCAATGTTCGAATCGCATGCCCCCCAAATTTCCGCATGTACAGTGACAACGCTACACTTGACATTTTGTTTATTTGCACAGAATCGACTGAAGGTCTTTGTGGTCTAAAATACGCCGAACAGCTACAAGTTATTCATGAATTGAATCGCTTAGTGCGCCGTGTTCTCCTTCCCGTTAAAACAAAGACTTCTTAATAGCTTTTCCCTTGCCAGGTGATGTCAATTATAACCGTATCAAATCGAACGTGCCCGAAAAAGGTTTCTGACGAATTGCAGCTGCAATACCGAACACGAACTGACATGGGCCCAGCCATGCAGCCTCACTCATGACTTACCCCCTAGCAACAGCAAATCCGCGAAGGACACCCCTGCTCTGCAAGTGTGTCTGCAGCCAGCCAATAGGTGACTGCGGTAGGGGTAATTCTGGTAATAAAAACACTGTCGGTCCCTTCGTGCAGATACTTACCTGGTAGTTTGCGCAAAATTCATTCACTTCCAACTTTGTTTCCTTGATCCCTGCAATACTAATTGCTGTGTTCCCGATTCAGAACTGCATGGGAACAGCCGGCATGCGTCTCTTAGTGCTCACTGCTGCTCTGCTGCAGCTGGCCTGCGGACAGATTGACTACGCCAAGTGAGTTCTGTACCTGTCTGCCTGCCTGTCTGTCTGTCTGTGTGTCTGCCTGCCTGTCTGTCTGTCTGTCTGTCTGTCTGTCTGTCTGTCTGTCTGTCTGTCTGTCTGTCTGTCTGTCTCCTGTCTGTCTGTCTGTCTGTCTGTCTGTCTGTCTGTCTGTCTGTCTGTCTGTCTGTCTGTCTGTCTGTCTGTCTCCTGTCTGTCTGTCTGCCTGTCTGTCTGTCTGTCTGTCTGTCTGTCTGTCTCCTGTCTGTCTGTCTCCTGTCTGTCTGTCTCCTGTCTGTCTGTCTGCCTGCCTGTCTGTCTGTCTGTCTGTCTGTCTGTCTCCTGTCTGTCTGTCTCCTGTCTGTCTGTCTGTCTGTCTGTCTGTCTGTCTGTCTGTCTGTCTGTCTGTGTAAATTTTGACAGTAACATAATCAAACGCGAACACCTATGCAGATAGGAGTACAGAGAGTCTTATAGATGATAGAAAAGGTGACACAAGGTATTAGTTGAAATCAAAACAAACAACAAATCATAGTTATGTTGACCCCGACAAATCTAACAAAAATTTTTAGCCTCCGCAGTCCCAGGATTCGTTCCTGTCGAGTTTTCCCGCGCTTAATTAGCGCGAATGTCTAATCGGGAAGTGCCGGGGTCGGATAAATTTTGCGGCCTCATCATCGAGGAGAGGCTGGATGGGGTATAAAATATGCGGGTCTGGCCGATCCCCCTCTTCATCACTTTAATTCTTGCTGCTCCTAGAAGGTTCTGCTTATTGGACAAACACAACAATTTCTAGCGCCGCCAGGGAGCGCTGCTGATGGGTCCTTGGTGAACACAGACAGCTGTAAGGGGGAAGGCGTGGGGCAGGCAACTCTGACTACCAGCGCTAGGACCTGGCAGCTCCGGACCTGATCCTGGTGATCCATCATGCGCCATGCTGAGGCAGCTGCCATGTTAATCCGCTTGGATGCTGGTTCGTTACCGGCACTTATCGAATAGACACGGAACCAATTATTGCAGCTTTTTACCTGCCTATCTACCCGCCTATCTACCTGCCTATCTACCTGCCTATCTACCTGCCTATCTACCCGCCTATCTACCTGCCTATCTACCTGCCTATCTACCTGCCTATCTACCTGCCTATCTATCTATCTATCTTTCTTTCTATCTATCTATCTATCTATCTATCTATCTATCTATCTATCTATCTATCTATCTATCTATCTATCTATCTATCTATCTATCTATCTATCTATCTATCTATCTATCTATCTATCTATCTATCTATCTATCTATCTATCTATCTATCTATCTATCTATCTATCTATCTATCTATCTATCGATCTATCTATCTACCCAGGGCCGCCAGCACCGAGTCAGTCAAGGAGCACATCAGGGCACTGTACATGAACATGGATGTACCCGAGATCGGTCCTGGAGACGGTGGTGGCGTGCTGAACGTGTCGCTAAGCATTGGCAGCATTCTGAAGCTGGCTGATCACGTGAGCTTTCCTGTTATCTAGTCTCATGCTGCAGCGCATAAACTCTCAATGAGATTCGCTAAAACAATTCCACAGCACCTGGATCTGGCCTTCACGTTGGATCTGCGCTGGCGCCACAAATTCCTGGACGTTCTGGTGGACAGCATGGAGGCCATCCCGCTGAATCGCCAGAAGCTTTGGACGCCCCAGTTTGTCTTCGTGAATGTTCAATCGGTCACCGAGGATCAGAGCTCCCTGTCGCTCAAGCTGGCCGGAATGGACCCGTCAAGAAGGGCTGTGGTGTATAAGGTTTGGTGAGTAGCACCCACTCGGACAGACACTCAATAGGACAGATACCCCACTAGGACAGACACCCCACTCGGACAGACACTCAATAGAACAGATACCCCACTCGGATAGACACCCCACTCGGACAGACACCCCACTCGGACAGACACTCAATAGAACAGATACCCCACTCGGACAGACACCCCACTCGGACAGACACTCAATAGAACAGATACCCCACTCGGATAGACACCCCACTCGGACAGACACCCCACTCGGACAGTTACCCCACTCGGACAGACACCCCACTCGGACAAACACCCCACTCGGACAGACAGCCCACTCGGACAGACACCCCACTCGGACAGACACCCCACTCGGACAGACACCCCACTCGGACAGACACTCCACTCGGACAGACACCCCACTCGGACAGACACCCCACTCGGACAGACACCCCACTCGGACAGACACTCCACTCGGACAGACACCCCACTCGGACAGACACCCCACTCGGACAGACACCCCACTCGGACAGACACCCCACTCGGACAGACACCCCACTCGGACAGACACCCCACTCGGACAGACACTCCACTCGGACAGACACCCCTCTCGGACAGACCCCTCTCGGACAGACACTCCACTCGGACAGACACCCCACTCGGACAGATACCCCACTCGGACAGACACCCCACTCGGACAGACACCCCACTCGGACAGACACCCCACTCGGACAGACACTCCACTCGGACAGACACCCCTCTCGGACAGACACCCCACTCGGACAGACACCCCACTCGGACAGACACCCCACTCGGACAGAGACTCCACTCGGACAGACACTCCACTCGGACAGACACCCCACTCGGACAGACACCCCACTCGGACAGACACCCCACTCGGACAGAGACTCCACTCGGACAGACACTCCACTCGGACAGACACTCCACCAGAACAGACACCCCACTCGGACAGACACCCACTGCCCGGCACTCCCGCAGGCACAGAGCCAGGATCCGATGCGATGGTCCCGCAATGCAGCATCCATTTGGCGACATCCTTTGCGTGCTCATCTTCGAAGAAGGTGAGCTCTGACAAGCTTTGAATTTAGAATTTATGATTACTAAATTGAGCAATACATTCGGACTATCGGCTTGATTTTAGCAAACCCGGAGAACCAGCGCTCCATCCACATGAGCCTGGGCAGGCGGCACCAGCTCAACTGCACCCGGGTGGACGATCAGAGATACTCGTTCGTCTACCGGCTGTCCAAGCCGTTCACCGACAATGGTAGCTAGCTAGGTCATGCGTTTCACTCAGTTATGCATTCACACAAGGTGGCGCTCTGATGTTCCAGCGGCCCAGGCTCGATTCCAAGTGCAGTCGCATTAATTTAGGGCTAAATTGGAATCTCGGCTTGGCTCTGCTCGTGCAGTAAACGGCCTTGAGGACCGACCCCCAAGCCATAGTGAAGTGTACATGCCTGTAGATAAATAAAGTTGGGGCCGCTGTGCACTCCTGAGTGTGTGTGCCTGCTCAGAGGAGTCGGCGGAATGGGCAGTAATGCCTCTCGCCGGTTGTGTGACAATTTCGCTTAAAGTGAGACAGGGTGCACACAGCACCCCCTGCCTCTATAAAATAGCCCTGATTTTTTATTCTGCAGGCATGTACACTGTCTGTGCCTTGGGGGTTGGCCATCATGGCTGTGAACGCACAACTTACCGGCTAATTTTAACGCTCACATGCTCCAAACGAATGTGGAGTAGTTTATTGAGCAGTTTATTGAGTAGTTTGTTGAGTAGTTTGTTGAGTAGTTTATTGAGCAGTTTATTAAGTATTTTATTGAGTAGTTTATTGAGCATTTTACTGAGTAGTTTATTGAGTAGTTTAATGAGCAGTTTACTGAGTAGTTTATTGAGTAGTAAATAACGTAGTGTCAAAAACGATTACCCCTGGCAATGTCGCAGGCCGCAAGTTCCAGTTCTGGACCCGGATCTGCATCAGGACCGGCTTGGATGAGATGCTGCCGGCTGTCCGGCAGTACGGCTTGTCCTTCATCATGGTGCTGCTGTCGCTCACCACTGTGTACTTTTTCGATCGCACAACCCGACTGTTCATCAACCTGGCCCTGCTGCACATCCTCATCTTCAACTGGTCGCCGGCTGGTCACTACGTGAACGCCATGGACATCTGGTACGCCATGTGCACCTTCGTGATCTGCTGCTGCCTGATGGCCGCACTGGCCAAGAAGTCCAACGAGCCCGGGGACGAGGAGCTGCTTGATGAGGTTGCGGCTGCTGAGGATCCGCTGCAGCTGCCGAGATCGGCCAAGCACAGCTACAATGGGGTGAGCTGTCAGGAGGGGTTAGTGTCAGATAGGGTTAGTGTCAGATAAGGTTTAGTGTCAGATGTGGTTGGTGTCAGATGTGGTTGGTGTCAGATGTGGTTGGTGTCAGATGTGGTTGGTGTCAGATGTGGTTGGTGTCAGACGTGGTTGGTGTCAGGCGGGACAATGTGTCAGATTAGACTTTCTCAAAGCAGAAGCTCTCAATGACAATGCTTTCACAGACGATGATTTACCAGAAGGACCCGAGGTCCTCAAAGTGCACGGCCATCACGGAGTCCTCGGACAACCTGGACCTGTTCGGCCTGGCGGAGCCGCTCCCGCCGCAGCCGCACATGCCGCAGGCGTCAACAGCGAGGCTGACGGCAGCAGACCGGCAGCAGCTGCAGCAGCAGCAACAGCGACACCGGCAGCGGCGGCGACAGCGAAATCGTCGCGGTTCGAGCCCGGGACGACAGCGTAACGGGTGCAGCCTGCTGGCGATGATTGTGCTGCCAGTGTGGTGGACTCTGTTCGTGGCAACCTTTTGGACCGCGGTGCTGCTGACCGCTCCGAGCTGCGAGAAGCTGACGGCTGAGTGCTTCAACAGTGCGCTCTGACGCTGCAGTGCGCCTCGATGATTGGCGTTATAGACTGGGGGCGCTGATTTAAGGGCGTCGATCTTGGGCGCTGATCTGATGGCGCTAGTCTGGGGGCGCTTGTCTGAGGGCGCCTATCTGGGGCGCTAGTCTGGGGGCGCTAGTCTGGGGGCGCTAGTCTGGGAGCGCTAGTCCGGGAGCGCTATAGTCTGGGGGCGCTAGTCTGGGAGCGTTAGTCTGGTAGCGCTACTCTGGGGGCGCTTGTCGGAGGGGCGCTAGTCTTGGGGCGCTAGTCGGGGGTTGCTAGTATGGGGGTTGCTAGTATGGGGTTTGCTAGTCTGAGGGCGCTAGTCGGGGGGCGCTAGTCCGAGGGCGCTAGTCGGGGGTTGCTAGTATGGGGTTTGCTAGTCTGAGGGCGCTAGTCTGGGGGCGCTAGTCCGAGGGCGCTAGTCGGGGGTTGCTAGTATGGGGTTTGCTAGTCTGGGGGCGCTAGTCAGGGGGGGGGGCTGATTAAAGGGTGCTAGTCTGGGAGCACCGATCTGGGGGCGCTAGTCTGTCTGAGGGCGCCGATCTGGGAGCCCTAACCTCGGGCCACAAATTTTTTTAATCTAAGCGTACATTTATTAACATTTATCGTGCTATGCAATAAAGTTTACAATTTCAGCTTACAATTTAGAATAAAAATGACTTGCTAATTATCGAATACTGTCTAATACACTCTTGACTAGTTGTGTGCGTTAAGAAAAGCTGTACATTACTGCAGTACACGTTGACATTTTTCTGTGATTGACAGGTCATTTAAAGAGAAGTACATCTTATACATTTCATAAACTACCAGATTGGATTGCAGGTTTATAGGGCCCGGAAAAACACTAAAACCTATCCGACCAGTATACTCGTAAAATATGCAGTTCACACAGCCATAAAATATCCGAAATGGATCTTCAAAGCGCCGGTAACATTTGCAGTTCGAGCGATTTTTTCTCGTGGGGTGTCAGCAGCATTAGATAGGATGCTGCTTCTGGCATTAGATAGGAGTGTCAGAAGCATCAGATAGAGGTGTCAGGAGCATCAGATAGGGGTGTCAGGAGCAACAAATTGGGGTGTCAGGAGCATCAGATAGGGATGTCAGGAGCATCAGATAGGGATGTCAGGAGCAACAGATTGGGGTGTCAGGAGCAACAGATAGGGGTGTCAGGAGCATCAGATAGGGGTGTCAGGAGCATCAGATAGGGGTGTCAGGAGCAACAGATTGGGGTGTCAGGAGCATCAGATAGGGGTGTCAGGAGCAACAGATTGGGTGTCAGGAGCATCAGATAGGAGTGTCAGGAGCATCAGATAGGGGTGTCAGGAGCATCATGGATAGGGATGTCAGGAGCATCAGATAGAGATGTCAGGAGCATCAGATAGGGATGTCAGGAGCATCAGACAGGGTGTCAGAGTGAGAAATAAGGTGTCAGCAGTAGAAAAAGTCTATAAGCGGTTCAAAACAGTAACTTTGCGCCATACTCCACAGTTTTCTTTGATAAAATCCAAATTTCTCTACTTTTAGTAGTCAAAAACGCGTATAAATGAAATAAAAAATAAACAAAAGATGGAAAACGCACACCTGAAGGATTAGCAAATTTGAGAGTCAATATTTTGCGTTTAGAAGCTTTCGAGTAACATTTTGTTGATATAAATTTGCGAATATATTTGAACTCGACTTCGTGAGGACAGAGAAACTACAGTAAGGGATGGCTGGGTTCAGTTGACAAAGAAATGAAAAAGAAACATTGCGCAGCATAAACGCTGGCTAGATAATAAACAATTGTTGGGCGTAAACACTGCAAATGACCAAATTAGCATTTCAAGCAGTTTCTGTCTCTCTTTCGGAGACAATTCTGCTTTTTCTTTTCTAGCGTCACATGACTGACCCGCAACTGGCCGGCTCAATTGTTTCTACACTCTGAAAAAGGCGACCCCCTATTGAGAAAAGAGCGAAGGCTAGAAACTTCGAGCCCGCTTCAACTTTCCATATAAGGCAAGTAATTGAGCACAATTGAGAAACCTGTTATTGAAGTTTCCACCCCCGAATGGATTAAAGCTGTCACTGGGACTGAGTTAATGAAGGACTCAAGGACTACTCAAATAGGAATCGACGAAATCTGTGTTGCCTGATCTCGGGTGCTCCAGCGATCCTCGCAAGCCTCCAGAACACAAAACAGCCACGCAACCACAACAAATCTTGGGTGACTCTTTCGCAACTTTTTTACGATTCTACAAGTCACGTGACGCTCTCGCGAGCCGTCTGAGTAGTAAAAAAATAGTCGCTGGAGTCGCTAGTGAGCTGTTTGCAACTCAATTGCATTATAACGAAATAATTGACAATGATTGTCAATTACAGATAAAATATAACGGCAGGTAAAATTTCAATTATGGCTAATGCTATATAAATATTAATAATAATAATTGCTAATTTACTAATAATTAACAATTCGATCGCTAGAAGAAGCCAAGCATATTTAGCAGGTTAGTTAAATGGCCGATGCCAGGTACACACGCTAGCGAGTACACAGTAACTATAAAGGGCAAATCACACTGTTTAACGAATAAATAATGTAAATATAAAATAATTTGTATTGCCAATTGATGCATTCAGCACACGAATTGAAGTTTAAGCAGCCCTTTAATCAGATTGCGTGGGGGGTGCAGCAGGTTCGTAAGGATTGATTCAAGGATCCTTGGATCCGCCCGTCTGGAGTCCTTGGTTCCGATAAAAATGTCTCAGAAAAAATCTCTTTTTTATAACTATTACTTGGTTAAAAAATTGTTGATCAACAATAATACGAGCGTAAAAATCATAATGAAATACGACTGATATTACGAAGCCCTCGCCAGCCTCGTGGCCTTGTCCATATTGCGCTGGACGCGGTCCTGAACTCGAACCTTGGCCTCGGCAATCTGCAGATCGATGCCCAGGCGGATTAGGGTTTCATTCTCCCCAACCAGACGGAGAATCTCCATCTCAATTTGGACACCGAATACTCGCTGGCGCTGGTTACTAAGGCGCAATTCGCGAATGCGTCCTTGGTTACCAATGGCGGAGAATAGTTTAACAATGTACGGCCCGGTCAGGATGTTGGAGTCCAAGCAGAGCGTCTCCAGGGTCTTGTTGGTCTCCAGGGCGGTGAGGAGCCCGGCGGCCTGGTAGGGTGACAGATTACAGGTGATTACAGGTGATGACAGGTGATGACAGGTGATGACAGGTGATGACAGGTGATGACAGGTATGATAGGCGATGACAGGTGATGATAGGTGATGACAGGTGATTACAGAAGATGATAGATGATTACAGGTGATGACAGATGATTACAGGTGATGACAGAAGATTACAGGTGATGACAGAAGATTACAGGTGATGACAGATGACAGGTAACTACAGGATGACAGGTGATGACAGATGATGACAGATGATTACAGATGATGACAAGTGATTACAGGTGATGACAGATGATTACAGGTGATGACAGAAGATTACAGGTGATGACAGATGACAGGTAACTACAGGATGACAGGTGATGACAGATGATGACAGATGATTACAGATGATGACAAGTGATTACAGGTGATGACAGATGATTACAGATGATGACAAGTGATTACAGGTGATGACAGATGATTACAGGTGATGACAGAAGATTACAGGTGATAACAGATGACAGGTAACTACAGGATGACAGGTGATGACAGATGATGACAGATGATTACAGATGATGACAAGTGATTACAGGTGATGACAGATGATTACAGATGATGACAAGTGATTACAGGTGATGACAGATGATTACAGGTGATGACAGAAGATTACAGGTGATGACAGATGACAGGTAACTACAGGATGACAGGTGATGACAGATGATGACAGATGATTACAGATGATGACAAGTGATTACAGGTGATGACAGATGATTACAGATGATGACAAGTGATTACAGGTGATGACAGATGATTACAGGTGATGACAGAAGATTACAGGTGATGACAGATGACAGGTAACTACAGGATGACAGGTGATGACAGATGATGACAGATGATTACAGATGATGACAAGTGATTACAGGTGATGACAGATGATTACAGATGATGACAAGTGATTACAGGTGATGACAGATGATTACAGATGATGACAAGTGATTACAGGTGATGACAGATGATTACATGTGATGACAGGTGATGACAGGTGATGAAAGATGATGACTGGTGATGACAGGTGATGAAAGATGATGACAGGTGATTACAGATAATGACAGATGATGACATGTGATTATAGGGAATTACAGATGATGACAGGTGATGACAGATGATGACAGGTAACTACAGATGATGACAGGTGATGACAGATGATGACAGGTGATTACAGATGATGACAGATTATGACAAGTGATTACAGATGATTACAGATGATGACAGATGACAGGTAACTACAGATGATGACAGGTGATGACAGATGATGACAGATGACAACAAGAGATTACAGATGATTACAGATGATGACAGATGATGACAGGTGATTATAGATGACTGGTGATGATTGACGATGACAGGTGACAGGTGATCATGTGATTACAGACAGTGACATGTGATTCAGTGACATGTGATCAGTGACATGTGATCAGTGACATGTGATCAGTGACATGTGATCAGTGACATGTGATCAGTGACATGTGATCAGTGACATGTGATCAGTGACATGTGATTACAGAGAATTACAGTTGACAGGTGATGACAGATGATGACATGTGATTATAGGGAATTACAGGTGATGAAAGGTGATTACAGATAATGACATCAAAAGACTAATGCTAGGAAATGAAAAAGCACAGCAACAATTGAGCCACCTTAGCATCGGTGAGTCCGCAGTTGGCAGCCTGCAGCTTTTTCAGCTTGGTGTTTTTGCCCAGCGCAGTCCACAGACGGTCCCAGTCCTGGCCGGAGATTTCGCGCAGATTATTCAGATTCAAATCCTGCAGATCGGCTGCGTCAGACTCCAGACGCCTGATGCTGTCGTTCAAGTCAGTTGGGTTTGGCGGCTCGTCGGCCATGGCTTTGATGAGCTCGGACTTGGCCGTGGCGGTGAAGCCGCCTTCCAGGCTTTGGCCGGAGTTTTTCACAGAGTCCCAGTACTGGACCTGCGGTGGGGGGAGACGGCAGCGGAGGTTCAGATGGGAGCTTAGTGCATATGAAATTTATGGGATTTGGGATCTGAGAAATTTATGGGATTTTAAATGGGATCTGTGAAATTTATGGGATTCTGGATGGGATCTGTGAAATTTATGGGATTTTGGATGGGATCAGTGACATTTTTGGGATTTTGGATGGGATCTGTGAAATTTATGGGATTTTAAATGGGATCAGTGAAATTTATGGGACTTTGGATGGGATCTGTGAAATTTATGGGATTTTAAATGGGATCAGTGAAATTTATGGGATTTTGGATGGGATCTGTGAAATTTATGGGATTTTGGATGGGATCTGAGAAATTTATGGGATTTTGGATGGGATCTGAGAAAGTTATGGGATTTTGGATGGGATCTGAGAAATTTATGGGATTTTGGATGGGATCTGTGAAATTTATGGGATTTTGGATGGGATCTGAGAAATTTATGGGATTTTGGATGGGATCTGAGAAAGTTATGGGATTTTTTATGGAATCTGTGAAATTTATGGGATTTTGGATGGGATCAGAGAAATTTATGGGATTTTGGATGGGATCTGAGAAATTTATGGGATTTTGGATGGGATCTGAGAAAGTTATGGGATTTTGGATTGGATCTGAGAAATTTATGGGATTTTAAATGGGATCTGTGAAATTTATGGGATTTTAAATGGGATCTGAGAAATTTATTGGATTTTTTATGGGATCTGTGAAATTTATGGGGTTTTTTATGGAATCTGTGAAATTTATGGGATTTTGGATGGGATCAGAGAAATTTATGGGATTTTGGATCGGATCTGTGAAATTTATGGGATTCTGATATGTTATCTAAGAAATTTATGGGATTATTGGGATCTGTGAAATTCGTGGCATTATAGGATCTGTGAAATTTATGGGATTCACACTTATAATAGGCTTCAAAATCTAACGCTTCGTTAGTCTAAAAAACCTATTTAGAATTTGAAACCTATAGGATTAAAAAAGCTCTTGCACACCCATAGTTGTTTGTGCAAACGAACTGTGTATATCAAAACTGTGTATGCAATGTTTAAATTGTGCCAGACCAACTCCTGGCCAACTATTTACTTTCACACACTTACAAATGGAAACATACTGAATTGACTATTTGCATTGCCTGAATTCAATCTGCACAGATTTCAGTTGCCCTTGAAGAGGGCTGCATGTGAAATGTTATTAGCTTGCTTCTGACTCAGCATTCCTAGGCACAATAACCTGGCATTTTAGCTTAATTATTACCTAAACACTGGGTTGGCAGCGCGCTCTTAGGAGGAACTCCTGCTTCCTGCTTCTCCACCGCTATCTCGTAGCCTCTTTCTATACTCCGCCCTCGTTTTCTTCCAGATTTGCTATCTTTCTTCAGATTTCCAATCTGCCTCTAGATCTCCTAGCTCCCTCTAGATCTCCTAGCTCCCTCTAGATTTCCAATCTCCCTCTAGATCTCTCTTCCTCTAGATCTCCTCTCTCCTTCTAGATCTTCCTCTAGATCATCTCTCCCTCTAGATCTCCAACCTCCCTCTAGATCTCCTCTCTCCTTCTAGATCTCCTCTCTCCCTCTAGATCCCCTCTCTCCCTCTAGATCTCCAACCTCCCTCTAGATCTCCTCTCTTCCTCTAGATCTCTCTCCTCTAGATCTCCTCTCTCCCTCTAGATCTCTCTTCCTCTAGATCTCCTCTCTCCTTCTAGATCTTCCTCTAGATCATCTCTCCCTCTAGATCTCCAACCTCCCTCTAGATCTCCTTTCTTCCTCTAGATCTCTCTCCTCTAGATCTCCTCTCTCCCTTTAGATCTCTCTTCCTCTAGATCTCCTCTCTCCTTCTAGATCTTCCTCTAGATCATCTCTCCCTCTAGATCTCCAACCTCCCTCTAGATCTCCTCTCTCCTTCTAGATCTCCTCTCTCCCTCTAGATCTCCAACCTCCCTCTAGATCTCCTCTCTCCTTCTAGATTTCCTCTCTCCCTCTAGATCTCCTCTCTCCCTCTAGATCTCCTCTCTCCTTCTAGATCTCCTCTCTCCCTCTAGATCTCCTCTCTCCCTCTAGATCTCCAACCTCCCTCTAGATCTCCTCTCTTCCTCTAGATCTCCTCTCTCCCTCTAGATCTCTCTCCTCTAGATCTGCTCTCTCCTAGATCTCCTCTCTCCCTCTAGATCTCCTCTCTCCCTCTAGATCTCCTCTTTTCCTCTAGATCTCCTTCCTCCCTCTAGATCTCATCTAGATCTCCAATCCCCCTATCGATCTCCCAGATCGCCAACCTGATTCATGATGCTGCTGAAGCCCAGAGCTGCGGCCAGATCAACGATCTCCTCTTCGCTGGCGTTGCGCAGGACGTCCTCAGTCTCGGGATCGAGTCCCATATCGGCCAGATCCTGATCGCTGAACGCTTTGACCGACTGCTCCTTGGGCACGAACACTTTGCCCCGGGTCTTCTTCTCGTAAGGCACAGCCTCTTCCCAGTCCTTCTCTTTGGCTGCCTGGTCGCGCAAGAATTTAATGAGCCGGTCCCGGTCGAACGGTCCAGTCGGCTCTTTGTCAGTCTGGTTGCGGCAGCGCTGCGAGGGCGGCAGCAGGGAGTTGTCGGGGTCCAACTCGCTGTTAAGCTCGTCAATCTCCTCCGGCGTGAGCTTGGCTAGCAGCTCGTCAACATCGATGTCCTCGTACTCCTTCAGGTCCTTGCCGAACAGCTTGGTGGTCATGATGTACTTTTTAGTTGCTATCGCATGCAATTTTAAGATTACAGCCCGTTAAATAATGGTTCAACTTTTAACTATTTTTCTTTTATTACGAGGGGTGGCAAAAAAGTATGCTCATAATTACAGTGTTGCAATGTATCTTTGGAAATTGGCAATTACCTTATTTAATGAACTAATTTTTCAAAAGCTTTAGGCTCAGATACAGATATATGGCTGGTTGTTGATAAGATTTAGAACAAGATCAGTCATATGCTTACACAGTCTGGCATATTTGCTAAAAATAGCATTTGCAACTAGATTGATATTTCTTGAAAACCTTTGCAGTTTTATCCATTAATCATTAGAGCTCTTGGGTTAATAGATTGGAGGATAGAAATAAATTATTAAATGAATGTTGCCAGGGGAACTCTTAAGTCCTTGGGATTGAGGACACATACAACCAAGATTTTTGACTCTATGTGCATATTGTGTGATAGAGGCTAAAGAGGAAATTACGAGTACTTAGCTATGGGTACAGATATAGTATATATAGTATAGGCAAAAGAACAAAATTTTAGGTGTTATTTGTAGAGATATCTATAAAAAAAGTTTTTATTAAAGATTATTTTAAGGCTATATTAAAAAAAAGAAATGTTTTTATCATTAAAGTTCACAGAGTAAGTTTATAGACAAATATAGAATTGTGATCTTTTGAATTTATGTTTTCTAATCAAAATCCAGTGAATAGCTCTGCTTTTATTATGGTCAGAATTTTATGAGGATTCTTTATAGGTCGATGGTTTCTATGTTTAAATATTCTAGGACAATTTAAAATGATCTGCACAAAAAAATCTAATTAGTTTGATTTTTTCTTTAATATATTAATCTTTTGATAGAAACTTTCAAATATATATACAAAACATAAATCTTAACAAAACAGTTACAAATTAATATTATGAAGCTTCTTATCACTAAAATGACTATACTATACACATGAAATTTTAATTTTTCATAAAATATGAAGCATGTCTACCACAAATGCAACTTGTCACCAAATTGACTAGTATCTATATATACTAGGTTTTATAATTGTCACTTTTTGATTGGTTCAATGATAAATAGATCTATCTACAACTACATTTTAATTTAATTAATTAAAACCTAGGCTAGGGCTAGGCAAAAAACTAAAAGATTTTATAAAATTACAATTTAAAATTACAAGTCAAATACAAAGTAGCATATTAGATTCATTTAAATAGTCTATGACTCATCTCTGTGGAGTTGGGAGTTTATTGGGAATTACGGTTACTTCAGTGATAGTCAGTTTGGTGACAGTCAGTTCGGTGACATCCATTTTGGCAACAGGTTACTTGATAACAAATAATGTGTGCATAATTTCACATTTAAACTGCAATAAATACTCTAGATTAGTATCTTGTAATTTGATGCCTTGCTTAAATAGGTCAGTTTTAAAAAGGAATTATACTGCTTGTCTTGTTTAAAGTGAAGTGTTTCTAAGAAAAAGATGTATATTTAAATTTTTTAAAGATTTCTTTTCAAATCACATTATATTACATTACATTTATATCACATTACAATCACATACATCAAGTTTATATAATGCTTGTTTTTTAATTCCTTAGGCCTATCTAAATACTTTTTCTTCATTTGAAAAATTTAGGCACTCTTTCAAATACTATACTATTGCAAAACTCATATTTATGCATAAGGTTTTCCTTCTACTTTTAAATTTTCATTAAATACACTTACATATACTGGCCAAACAGGCTTCCTGCCTAAGCCAAACTTACTTACCATTACTACTAAGTACTCAAAGCAAAGTGCTTCTCCGAAACATGCTATTTACCTCTATACTTATACTTCCTTATTTTGTTGAAAATTAACTTGTCAAAAGCTTATAAAATAAATAAAATAAAATACTATGTCCATGCATACTGGCAAAGCATAGGGCCTAAAGCAAAAAAATATTAAATTAAATTAAGATTGTTAGATTTATTTTTTTGTTTATTTATTTATTAGAAATCCTTTGCTTACACAAAAAAATTGTAATATCCCTTAGACATATTATGTATCTTAACTTAGCAGGACATTGAAATACAGTAATTACCAAGAAAACTATTTTAACCTAAATTCAAAATTGATTTTTAATTTATGACAAAAAGGGTTTTTTTTACAAAAATTTCTCTATTGAATCATTTGCATTGGCTAGACACACATTTGTCGCCAAAGTAACCTGTTACCAAAATGGATGTCACCAAACTGACTGTCACTGAATTAACAGTTCCCTTCTTTGGATTCTGTATTTAAATAGGCAGTGCTTATCTCCACGGTACCATAGGAATAATTTCTGTCTTATTCTAATGGTACCGTGTGAATAATTTTCTGCTTATCCGCACGGCACACTGAGGAGATAGCTGCCCTATCTTCTACATATGCCGTGCGAATAATTTTCTGCTTATCCGCATGGCACACTGACGAGATAGCTGCCCTATCTTCTACATATGCCGTGCGAATAATTTTCTGCTTTTTCTGCTTTCTGCTTTTTGCATTATTACTGTTCAAAAGTAGAAATAAAATGAAAATAGGATTCATCAAGTTACCTAAAGTGGTGATTTTCGGAAAGGAAAATGGATCGTTTTTTGTAAAAGCACGTGTTCAAAATATATTTCATTCTAAAGTATAAAATTGATCATATTAACATATTTTTATTAGACACTTTGGTTGTGATAGCCATTGTATACTCAGTTTCTTGTGTACTCCCGTTCGAAATTAGGTTCTTTAGAGAAATCTCAAAACATTGTCCCGAACTTTAAGCATCAATCTCTCACCCGAGGACAAAGCACTCATACCTAATGGTTCAAGGACAGTACAGAGGTAACAGTAAACACACACGTAAGGTATATCATAAAAATGTAACAAAGAAGGTAGCAACTGTCCCTAGACTAAAACGTGATAGTACGAGTGCATATTCTGCTTTTTTATAACTGATTTGTGCAGCACGTATTTTTATTTCTCATTTGTGATTTTTAGCTCATACTGACCTCTTTTCGCAAATTTTATGCTAACCTTTTTGCATTATTTCGGACAAAATATTTTGAATTAGTTTTAAATAGAAATACAGTAATAAAAAGTATTAGCACCATGCTGGTGTGCGCAGTTAATAAAAATATGCTTCTACATAATGTTAAGATGTAGCAGATAGAATTTCTGCGGGCAAAGTCGAATGTGAAATATTACGAATAGAAGAAAAAATTGAAAAGAAAGAAATGCAAATAAAACGTCTGACTTTTTGAGTACCAGCAGGCTTGCAGGATAAATGGAGCTAATTATGGTACAGCAAATTGAGAATAATAGTGGTACCGCAAATATTTAAAATATACTACTACATAATTTTTTGTCAAACAGCAGCAGCTGCTCGGGTGGAACAAAAGTATTGTCATTTAAGCTATAACTCTGCTAAAAATAGCTATTATTCCATAATTTTTCACTTCAATAAAAACGGGACACAAACTGGCTGCTAAAAAACTGGCTTGCTACGAGAAAAACACACGAGTCAGGCTAAAAACCCTTGAGTGTCTATAGGCCACGGCATGCAATGAGCCTAGGAAAATGTAGTCGAAGCATGGAGCCTGACAAGACACATTTTCAATCAACAAATGTTCAAGCCAAGTTATGTTGTTATACTGCACTCAAATCATATGTACTAAACTTCCCACACGGCATATGTAGAAGATAAGGCAGCTATCTCATCAGTGTACCGTGTAGATAAGCAGAAAATTATTTGCATGGCATATGTAGAAGATAGGGCAACTATCTCGTTAGTGTGCCATGCGGATAAGCAGAAAATTATTCACACGGCATATGTAGAAGATAAAGCAGCTATCTCGTCAGTGTGCCATGCGGATAAGCAGAAAATTATTTGCACGGCATATGTAGAAGATAGGGCAGCTATCTCGTCAGTGTGCCATGCGGATAAGCAGAAAATTATTCGCACGGCATATGTAGAAGATAGGGCAGCTATCTCGTCAGTGTGCCGTGTGGATAAGCAGAAAATTATTCACACGGCATATGTAGAAGATAGGGCAGCTATCTCCTTAGTGTGCCATGTGGATAAGCAGAAAATTATTCGCATGGCATATGTAGAAGATAGCCTAGATAGGGCAGCTATCTCCTCAGTGTGCCATGCGGATAAGCAGAAAATTATTCGCACGGTACTGTTGGAATAAGCACTGCCATTTAAATATATAGAGCCCCTACCATTTGCTAGGCCAAACTCATATCTGCCTTGACTATGTGACTATTGGTGACTACAACATTATCATTTTTATACTTGATGTACATCACGTCAGATCAAGTTACTAACAAGCTCATTATTAAATAATTTTTTTCTTTCTATAATCTATATCATTATCATACTTATAAACATTTAATAAAAAGATACTAGCATTGATAGGTAGAATAGGCCTAGTGTAAGTGTAAGTAGGTCTACTAGATGCTAATCAAGCTCAATCACGAATCTCTCGAGTCATAGAATCTCGATTATCTTGAAAATAGATCGAGTCTCAAAAATCTCGAATAGCTCGTATCGTATGATGATATCGTCCGACCGACCCCTAACGAGAGTGGTACCCGGTAAAATGCGGAATCCGCAACGGAATCGGAATGGAATAGTACGGTAAAACGCGGAATCCGCAGCGGAATGGTAAACTGCGGAACGAAGTGCGGATTCCGCATATTAAAGTAAAATGCGGAATCCGCAACGGAATCGGAATGGAATAGTACGGTAAAACGCGGAATCCGCAGCGGAATGGTAAACTGCGGAACGAAGTGCGGATTCCGCATATTAAAGTAAAACGCGGAATGCGAAAATGAAAAAAGTAAAATGTGGAATGAAAACTAACTGAATTATACTTTTATTCATCAACATCAACATGTACTAAAGACTACAAATAGCTATCTAGCTACATGTATATATAGCTTAATTTATTTAGAAGCTGATTTTTTGTAGTGTCAAATAAAGTTTCTATCATCGGAATGTATATTAACAACATATTGTGCAGTTTTCGGAAATAAGTACACGCTAAAAATACAGAAATAAATTTCTTTGCAAGAAATGTTTAAATATTCCATTTGCCTATCTTGCAAATGCATTCGGAAGTGTTACCATGATGCTTACTTGCGCTAGGCTTCCGCGCCAGTTTATCACAATTTTTAAATCAATCATGATATTAAAAAGTGCTTATGCATGGACCTGGCCTGATTTCCAAGTGCCAAAATGTGCTACAAGGGAACCTAACGTACAAGCAAAACCCTTTCCTGGACATCCTTTTTGATGCGACCAACTATTAACAGCTAATTTTCTAAATGTACTGTTTGATTGAATCTATGCATTAACTTTTCTGTGGACAAAGCCCACGAGATTAAGTTCCGAAGAGGGTTTACAGGCGACAACAACCCGCTTTACGGGTGTGCGGGTAGAGCCTCTATGTGACTATGACCCGAAACAACAGCCCAGCAGTTGAACAACAGCCGTAGGCTTTAATCAGTCACAAGCATAATCAGCTTGGCTTCAATTTCAGTTCCCTCACCCAACTCTAAAAGACTGCAGTCTGTAATTACTAGTTAAACGTTGACAAAAAACTAAATAACTAATAAAAAAGCACATTGCAAATTTGATTGCTGCACGAGTTAGGAGGCTGCTGACAAGGGTCCAACTAAAAGAAACTAGAAAGCGACCAAGCCACGTTTATAGACTAGATCCTTTTTGACAATTTAAATGGAATGGACAGTAAATTTAGCACACGAACATGATTTAACATAATTTTAGTAGTCATTTAGTAGTCGTTCCAAAAAGGAATTGGTTACTATTTCGAAAGATTATTCTAATTGTCTTTTTTCAGTTAGCTTAGGTCACTTTGTTTCCTTTAGTAGTTTGACATACTAACAAAAACTTATTTGTCGAATATATTGTGCCATGGCCATCGGATATTAGTCTCTAATCTCTCATAACCAAATAGTAAATGACCCAATAAGGATGATGAATACAATACATGAAAACTAAGCCAAACAATCTTTACAATATAATCACCATTACAGTTGCGCAGGGATTTTAGCTTGTGCAAAACAAAAAAAATGTCGCCACTACTTCGCTGTCTCGCTGACAATTCGCTTGCGATTTGCCGGCAATTTTCCCAGAGGGTACTGACCTTCCATACTGATCTGACTTTCCATGCTTCCTTGAACTATTTACTGCCTTTCTTGACACTAAAAACGTAAAAGCGTCTTGCAAATCGTAATTTTAGCTTCGCTAAAATCTATCTTGTCCTAAAGTTTCGGATATATTTTTTTTTAGAAATGCACATTTAATGCTACGATTTTTTTTGACAGCAATAGGATGTAGGATGACTTCTCGCCACATGTCAGCGGGCACTTTTGAAATACATTAAATATAAAAATTGTACGTAGTATGCACTTTCGCTTCCAGAGTATGAATTTACCTTAAATAAGTTGCCAAAGCTCTATCTTCATTCCGAAAATTACTGTATCTTAACCATTCTGCTGAGGATTTTGCTAAGGGAAGATCAACAGATTTGATTTGAGTGTCATAGTGACAATGAAAAACAATTTCTTCAGAAAAAATGTACATAAATTTCAGATGTTTTTTTAAATATAAGGTGATGAATAAAAGTATAATTCAGTTAGTTTTCATTCCGCATTTTACTTTTTTCATTTTCGCATTCCGCGTTTTACTTTAATATGCGGAATCCGCACTTCGTTCCGCAGTTTACCATTCCGCTGCGGATTCCGCGTTTTACCGTACTATTCCATTCCGATTCCGTTGCGGATTCCACATTTTACCGGGTACCAACGAGAGTTATAAATTGAGAAATCTTGATTTAAGTTAACTATTAGTGACAAGGGTCGATCTGACCCCAACAAAATGCAGCAATACAAAAAACAACACAAGAAGAAATGTTTGCTTGTATTTAACATTTTTTAAATGTAGTATGTTAAGAGTTACTCTAACACTCGATTACTACTAGATTCTAGAAATTATGTGAAGGTCATGGAAAGTCAAGACTTAAAATTTTTCACACTCAAATAAATAACAAAAAATTTAAAATAAGTTTTAACTTTTTAAACTCTTTAATAAAAAAGCAGACGTAAAAGAAATTAAATGTTAAATTTTTTTCTTAGCTATTAGTTTAATTCTAAACACTTTATGCATAGCCGCTTCCGGAATGGGCAGACTGTTACATCGATATTGCTTATGGGTCGAAAACAAAGTCGAAAGAAATTATGTTAGGCTTTCTGATAGACTCACTGTTGCTCATAATACCACTGCTGTTACACTTTTGTAGAGAGCAGCCGATCCACTCAATTACTAGATTCTAATTGTTATAAAGACCCACAATGGACCTGCAATGAATATTGAATTAAAATAGACACATGTACATACATGTACAAATAAGAAAGACGTAATTCAACCAGTGGCGTAGCCAGGATTTCCTTCTGGGGGGGGGTCACAGTCACAGGCTCACAACGGCAACCGGGGGGGGGGCAGGGGGTGTAGGCCTCTGCGACAGGGGAGGTCGGGCCGGGTGCTTAAAATTTGGCCTGCTGGTTCAGCTGGGGGGTCATGACCCCCATGAATTCAACTACTGTTGTCCTTATTGTTGGTCCCAATCCTGCCACACTATATGGGGTGAAAAACAGAAAGCTAACGCAATTCTCTTACTATAATTTCCATGTACCATGTATGTACTCTTTACTCTCATACTATCTTTCACTTCAACATATACAATTGGGCCATACAAGTAATTCTTCGCTTCAGCTAGTACATGTGTAAATCGCCTGGGTGGTCTACACCCGCGGAAGACCAGAAACTACATGTGTGTAAACTATGGATTCCTGTTTATAGGTTTAGGTCTACTACCAGGCTGGAGGTCCAGTTAAACTGAAATGCAAATATCTTTGAAAAACAATGGCCAGATATCCACGTACATGCAAACACAGACAGTATCACGTTAGACAGACAGACAGACAGACAGACAGACAGACAGACAGACAGACAGACAGACAGACAGACAGACAGACAGACAGACAGACAGACAGACAGACAGACAGACAGACAGACAGACAGACAGACAGACAGACAGACACTAAGACAGACAGACAGACACTAAGACAGACAGACAGACAGACAGACAGACAGATAGACAGACAGACAGACAGACAGACAGACACTAAGACAGACAGACAGACAGACAGACAGACAGACAGACAGACAGACAGACAGACGGACAATCAAACAAAAACAAACAGACAAACAAACAATATCATGACAAACATTAACAAGCAGACAAACGTACCCGAAAACACTTCGACGACGACAGCCGATATTTCCGACCTCTACGTCGATGTCGCTGCTAAATTGGTATTTTTACATTTTTAATACATTTAATCCGCCCGGAGTTGCCGGGCGCTTGGCACTGTTCCCAACAGCAGGCCATGCACGGCTGTACAAGCTTAGTACAAGTGTCCTGAGAAAGACTTGCCTAATTTATATTTGGACCAATTTAAATTAAGAAATGTTAACAATATAAATGCATACGATGGGTTGATTTGTATTTCACTGCGGAAGCTCGTACGCTCGTACGAGTACATGTACATTGTGCAATTCCTTGGTCTGTGTAGTCCATTTGGCGAATTTCGGATTTAAGGTATGTACACTCAATCTCTCTGTGCCTTGGGGCAGGCGGCCTAGCTGAAGCAGTCAGCTCTGAGCTGTCATTATAGCTACCAAGCAGTGAGTTGGATAGACACAGTGGCACATGTAAGATTAATTGCACATTGTGCAAAGTCTATAGCTGTTTTTGAAAAAAATATTGTACACACTCCAGCAGGATCTTTATAATGTATAAGAATGTATGCACACTGCACAGGCGTATGTAAAATCAATTTTGTGAAGATTTTACAAATAAATATCCTATGTTATTCGTCAGTATATAATCTCAGACCGTTGTCCAAGCTCACTGCCTGATGTCGAACAGTCTCAAGATCCAGGCTCCGTGGCGTTCAACGTTCTGAACAAATTCACCGAAGGATATGTAGCCGTCTCCGTCCTGGTGGGTGCCAACGGAATTTGAATATTGCAAGTTCAGATTGGCAACAATAGGACACAGATTGGCAACCATAGCACACAGATTGGCAACCATAGCACACAGATTGGCAACCATAGCACACAGATTGGCAACCATAGCACACAGATTGGCAACCATAGCACACAGATTGGCAACCATAGCACACAGATTGGCAACCATAGCACACAGATTGGCAACCATAGCACACAGATTGGCAACCATAGCACACAGATTGGCAACCATAGCACACAGATTGGCAACCATAGCACACAGATTGGCAACCATAGCACACAGATTGGCAACCATAGCACACAGATTGGCAACCATAGCACACAGATTGGCAACCATAGCACACAGATTGGCAACCATAGCACACAGATTGGCAACCATAGCACACAGATTGGCAACCATAGCACACAGATTGGCAACCCTAGCACACAGATTGGCAACCATAGCACACAGATTGGCAACCATAGCGCACAGATTGGCAACCATAGCGCACAGATTGGCAACCATAGCACACAGATTGGCAACCATAGCACACAGATTGGCAACCATAGCACACAGATTGGCAACCATAGCACACAGATTGGCAACCATAGCACACAGATTGGCAACCATAGCACACAGATTGGCAACCATAGCACACAGATTGGCAACCATAGCACACAGATTGGCAACCATAGCGCACAGATTGGCAACCATAGCGCACAGATTGGCAACCATAGCGCACAGATTGGCAACCATAGCACACAGATTGGCAACCATAGCACACAGATTGGCAAACATAGCACACAGATTGGCAACCATAGCACACAGATTGGCAACCATAGCGCACAGATTGGCAACCATAGCACACAGATTGGCAACCATAGCACACAGATTGGCAACCATAGCACACAGATTGGCAACCATAGCACATAGATAGCAACCATAGCACACCAATCAATAACAACCCAAACTGACCACCCCATCCCCAGCTCACAGTGTCCATCCTCCTGAAGGTTTCTTCCACCACCCGCCTGTCAAAACCGGCCTCATCGTCAAACAGCAGCATGGACTTGGTGGCGCTCACGTTGTAGACGAGGTCCATCAGCTCGGGCAGCTCGACGAAGCCGCTGTTGTCTTTGTCGATCATCTCGAATGCGTCTGTAAATTGTACGAAATGAAACTTGGTTGCTTACTTGAGTAAGTAAAGTCCGTTGTTCAGGCTTGCAAAGTGAGCACCAAAACTCCAGAACTTCACGCAACGCATAGACAACTGGCAGTGAAAAGACGCTACAGAAAAAAACAAACTTCCGGATTTCAAGACAGATTTTACTCTCTCTCTCTCTCTCTCTCTCTCTCTCTCTCTCTCTCTCTCTCTCTCTCTCTCTCTCTCTTTCTCTCTCTCTCTCTCTTTCTCTCTCTCTCTCTCTCTCTCTAAGTGAATTTTGTGGAGTTAATTGCACGGCTGACTTATGTCTGTGGTGAAACCGCAGTTTGTGATATTAGTAAGGTCTTAGAATCTTTTAGAAATCCGTTTGCAAAAAACAGATGAAACTGTATTCTGTATTCGAATAAGTTTTTCAAACTTATTTATAATATATCAACGATAGATAAATAAAAGATAAATAGATAAACGATAAATAGTAGATACAAATATAGATCAAATTAATCAGCTCGTCTGATAGCTCTATTAATAGTTCGCGCAAAAATCGTGCCATGCTATGCTATCTTTACTTTACACACATAATGACTACGAGTACTTGCTGGATTCCAGTTCTACTCGTATAAGTAGCAACCTGGAGTGGAAACGAGTTTTTCATAGAGGTAAAACTCGCTTCCGCTCCAGATTGCTAATTGTAGAACTCCTTGGCTGGATTCCAAGGCTGGGAGTTTTGGCCATAGACTAACCACGCACTCAGTGAAGAAGAAAAGCAACACAAGCCATAGGTTTTGTTTCATTTTAGCGATCTGAGTTGGTTACATATTGGCCCATTTTTGCATAAAATTTTGCTAAAATCTTATGCACCGATGCAGAGACCTAGATTTGCAGGGTGTTTAAAATCCAAGTGTCAGTCATGGATGAAGGAATAGAAAGGATCGCTCATCTGAAAGCGAGTCTATGGCCAAGACTTTAAAAATTGGGATATTCCCCCCCCATTAATTTTATTGGCTGCTGGAATTTAATAATAGTACCCCCTAAGTTCCTACTGGCTGAAGCTTGTACCCGGGGGAAATGCTAATTTCTTTCCCTTAAGCCGTCGTGGCCCAGAGGAAGTTAAAGATGTCTAACGTTAATCGTGACTTTGGAATTTCCTTCGCGTACAAGTAGCCAGTAGGAACTTAGGGAGTACTATTATTAAATTCCATCAGCCAATGAAATTCATCCCAATTTTTAGAAAGCCTTGGCCATAGACTCGCTTTCAGATGAGCGATCCTTTCTATTCCTTCATCCATGGTGTCAGTATTGGTTTTGTCAGCCTAACTGAGAATAAAGCCATCCAAAGTGAGAATCCTGCCTACGCTGACTGCGAACGGCCTAGCTGCGTGCAGCCTAGTCTATGAGCCATAGACTATAAAGGATAAGCTAGGATTGGCTAGTCATATGGCTCAGAAGCTCAGAAGGTATAAAAATAAAAGAATACGACGCATAGACCAATCGATTCTCACATTGGATGGCTTTTTATCACTTTGCTTGTCCTTTATTGTCTATGGCCCATAGACTAAGGCTGCACGCAGCCAGGCCCTTCGCAGTCAGCGTAGGCAGGATTCTCATTTTGGGTGGCTTTATTCTCAGTTAGGCTGACAAAAGCAATACTTCAAAAACTCAGCCAACGCTCACACTTGATCTTGATCCGAGTTGGCACCCTGCTGTTCACCAGCACGGCAAACATGAACTCGTTGAAGGAGATCTCGCCGCTGCCGTCCCAGTCGAACACGCGGAACAGCTGCTCCAGATTCTCCTGCCGCTCCCCGGTGCCCGAGAAGGCCCGCAGAAAGCCGCGCAGGTCCATCTGGCCTCTGCCAGCGTAGCGCTTGAACACGCGGACCCAGGCATCCAACTCGTCTGACTCCACTGTTGTTGGGTTCATTGGATGAAATTTCGTCATTGGTTGGGGAAATTCCATGGGTTTTCCGCTGGTTTTTACATAAGAGGGGCTTTAAAGTTCAAATTTGGGAACCAAAAGTTATGGATGAAGAAAGAGCCTTTACTCAATGTTCGACTCATTGAACCAATGGTAAATCATTGAAATTCTGACCTATAGCCCAGGGCCGGGGCGTCGCCACCGGGGGACAGACGGACATGTCCCCCCCCCCAGTAAAAGCTATGGGGGGACATGCCCCCCCCCGACCTTGTGACCCGTTGGGGAAATCAATAATTTTGTTTTAGGGTGACAAAATATAGCGCATGCGGCGCCAAAAATGAGTGCCTGTGGCGCCAAAACGAGTGCCTGTGGCGCCAAAACAAATGAACACTGATTCTGAAAATATAATTTACATTTAGAAGTCTTGGCTTTGTTCCCCTCGCGCCAAAAAATCCATGGCTGTAAATTCCTGCTGTAACTAACAATTCAGCTACTACTACAACTAGGATATTAGGTCTTTTCGCTCTAGGAAAAGTGTGGTTGAATAGACCGACACAACTTAAGCTGTATGTAATTAATATTTATACCCACCTATAATCGACATTTTTAACCTGTGCCAATAAGAAGCGTCTTTTACATGTCGCTGTATGTACAATGTTATCAGCACATGTATGAATTTACTGCCTATATGACATATTGCGCAATACTCATTCGGGCAGATAAGCATCCATAACAATAATTAATGGCTTACGTCGATAATTGTGCTTGACTTGTTCGCACTCCTGACGGCTAACGTCTTGACCCATTGCTTAGTCCAGATTCCAGATGTCTGTAAAACTGTTGGAGTCTTTGTGAATTTCGTTGAACTGTAATTGCAATATGAGGTTGCCTGTGGTTCTCTAGCTTCATTCGTTGCTTTCATCTGTTTTGTATTTTTTTCAATGCTTTTTTCACCTTTCTGTTTAGCAGAGAGTCGCATGTACAATGTAGGTTGCATTGTAAACGCAGCAGAGAGAGAGAGAGAGAGAATTAAGGTAGTAATAATAAATCTGTACTCTCTCGTGTTCTCACTCCTCACTCAAATGCCTATAGGTCTCAGTGTAGGAGTAAAGAAGAGAAGAATAGGATAGGCTATATTGAGCTTCTTCATTCGGTCATGCACCCAGAAACCGCTCGTCACTGCTGCTGCTGCAATTGTACGGTTGTTCGATTGTCCAGAGAGGGGGAGTGAAAGAGCGGGTAGCGTCCAGTGTAGTCATGTGGCCATGAAAACGCGCCACATGATTGTCTGCAGGGCAGCAGTGACCAACTTTTCCTAGGGCAGAGCACAGATTCTAGAATAACTAGATGGGCCACTCAGCACATTTGCGAGTAAACTACTTTCAGTTCAGTAGTAAGTTAAACAGCAGCATTTTAATGTATTTTTAAAGCCAAGGCTCATTTACTGGCGGCTCTTACTCCTAGCATAAACTCTCCAACCGCGCCTTTTAACACTACCCCCCGCCCCACCCCAATTTTTATTGCCTTCTTCGGAATTCAAGCTTAAAGCTGGTATGTACATTTCAGTGGACTGGCCAATGTACATTATTGCTGAACCAATTAGCAAGCTGTTTACGTCTGCAAGCTTGGGCTTCTAAACTTATCAGTCATTTCATCTGCCTTTATTTTATAAAATAGCTTATATATTCTTCTTTGCTACTGAACTGAAAGTAGAAAGCGTTTTACTAAGTATTATATGCCTGAGTGGCCCATCTAGTTATTTTAGTATCTCTTTAACTTTGGAATGGTGCAACAATTGTTAGGCGAACAGACGACATTCTTTAGTTTATTTTCTGAATAGGTAAAATCTCAAGCAAAGAAAACCAATATATATGGACATAAATAATTGGGACTATCACATGTTATGAGGCACATTTAACACACTCAATACACAAAGCAGTTGAACATAGCAAAAATATGATTTCGAATTAATAGACAATAGCGACGAACATTAGATAATAATTTACAAACATGGAGCGTTTACAAATTTTGCTAGTTGTACTGGAATTCGCGAGAACTGCTTTCGCAGCTGGGTGAAGCAGTTCCAACTCTCAGCGATGACGGATTTCCAGCAGCTTCAGAATCCACTCTCCGTGGCGGCCCACCTGCTCCATGAACTCATCGAGCGAGATGCTGCCATCACCGTTCTGCGGTGTGAGAGGGATTTTTTGAATGCCAGTTGGGAAGCGGCACTGCCCTGACTAACTGTGGCACTGATTGTGGCACTGACTGTGTTACTGATTGTGGCACTGATTGTGGCACTGACTGTGTTACTGATTGTGGCACTGATTGTGGCACTGACTGTGTTACTGATTGTTGCACTGATTGTGGCACTGATTGTGGCACTGATTGTGGCACTGTCTGTGGCATTGATTGTGGCATTGATTGTGGCATTGATTGTGCACTGTCTGTGGCACTGATTGTGGCACTGTCTGTGGCATTGATTGTGGCATTGATTGTGCACTGTCTGTGGCACTGATTGTGGCACTGTCTGTGGCATTGATTGTGGCATTGATTGTGCACTGTCTGTGGCACTGATTGTGGCACTGATTGTGGCACTGACTGTGTTACTGATTGTGGCACTGATTGTGGCACAAATTGTGGCAGTCACTGCGAGTCTAGTCACTATAACAACACTGAATAATATTGTTTTCACTCACGGTGTCCATATTTCTAAAAGTATCGTGCACTAGCTCTTCGCTTATAGGAGTTTCATCATCGAACATGAGCATGGACTTGGTGGAGCTGATGCGGAACACCAGGTCCATTAGCTCTCTCTCGTCAATCTCGCCATTCCCGTCTCGGTCAATCATATCGAATGCGACTGCAAATGTGGACAGGTGCCATGTAACTTTTACTTAAAAGATATTGTCACCGAAGCAGACTTCTTTTGATGCATAAACTTTGTTCTCGAGTTCTACTTACTTTAAATCTTTTGATCGGAAAATTGACCCTCAAATCCATTGACTCACTGATCCATTAACCCACAGATCCCTTGACCCTCAGATCCATTGACTCACTGATCCATTAACCCACAGATCCCATTAACCCACAGATCCCTTGACCCAAAAATCCCTTGACTCACAGATCACTTGACGCACTGATCCACTGACCCACAGATCCCTTGACCCACAGATCTACTGACCCACAGATCCCTTGACCCACAGATCTACTGACCCACAGATCCCTTGACCCACTGATCCACTGACCCACCGATCCCTTGACCCACAGATCTACTGACCCACAGATCCCTTGACCCACAGATCTCTTGACCCACAGATCCTTTTACCCACAGATCCACTGACCCACAGATAACTTCACTCACAGATCCCTTGACCCATAGATCCACTGACGAACAGATTCTTTAACCCAGCAATCCCTTGACCCACAGATCCCTTGACCCAGCAATCCCTTGACCCACAGATTTCTTGATTAATAGATCTAATGACCCACTCAGCCCCCGACCCAGCACGCACACTTTAACTTGACTCTCGAGGACACCCTGCTGTTCACCAGCACGGCGAACATGAACTCGTTGAAGGAGATCACGCCGTTTTTGTCCCAATCGAACACGGCGAAAATCTTCTGCAAATTTGCCCTGGACTCGCCGCTCTCGGCGAAAGCCTTGCAGAAGCCGTCGAAGTCCATCTCGTTGCTACGACGGCGCCGGCAGTAGCGCTGGAACACGCGAACCCAGGCGTCCAGTTCGTCTTCGTCCACTGCGATATTTGGGAAGGGTTGGTGAGGCATTGGCGGTCTGATTGGTAAGAACCCTCTCAAACGGACTGTCCAAAAAGTGGCGCCCCTAACTCCCTAAAAATGCCGCCTCTAACTCCCTAAAAACGCGCCCCAAGCTCTCTAAAAGTGGCGCCCCTAACTCTCAAAATGAGGCTCCTAACTCTCTAAAAGTGGCGCCCCTAACTCTCAAAATGAGGCTCCTAACTCTAAAAGTGGCGCCCCTAACTCTCAAAATGAGGCTCCTAACTCTCTAAAAGTGGCGCCCCTAACTCTCTAAAAGTGGCGCCCCTAACTCTCTAAAAGTGGCGCCCCTAACTCTCTAAAAGTGGCGCCCCTAACTCTCTAAAAGTGACGTCCCTAACTCTCTAAAAGTGGCGCCCCTAACTCTCAAAATGGCGCCCCTAACTCAAAATGGCGCCCCTAACTCTCAAAATGGCGCCCCAAACTCCCTAGAAGTGGCACATCGATCGAAGCTCAACTCCCCAACTCACATCGATAATTCCGCTGAACCTCTTCGCACTCTTTCCGGCCCAATCCCTGACCCATTTCGTCGAGCTGTCAAACTGTTGCGTCGAAATGGTTGGTTTGTTTAATTGGTTTGTTTGAATCGTTGCGTAGCCAGTAGCAGCAGCTTGGTTACCATGGATTCACAGAATTTGGTAGTTGAAATCTGGTGGCTTTGTGTTTTATATAGCTTAATAACTTTTCCTGCGGCTACCGACTCAGCTTTGAGCTCGACCATAAATAAGCTCATTTAACTCGAGTTTCGAAGCTGTGTACAGCTGAGAGTAGGATGCACAGTTCTGGCCGGCAGTGCAGGGGCAGAAAAAAACGCCAGCAAAAATTCAATTGAAGCAAGAGATTTTTTCTTTACTTCTTCTTTTTACCTCCGCCGTACACTCTGTGCGCGAGAATTGTGGCCGAAAGTAAGAAATAAATCTTGCCCTGCTCACAGTGAAAATGGTATAGGCTGTGTGGAGTCCAAGGTCTTAAAAATAGTTGGTCAGGTAGAAAAGATTTCCACTTGTTAGGGCGCATCTGGGTAGCGCAACCGTAATTTTGTTTAGGTTGGCGCCCCTGGCGCTCTTTAGTCTGACGCCCCTGGCGCTCTTTAGTCTGGCGCCACTGGTGCTCTTTAGTCTGACGCCCCTGGCGCTCTTTATTCTGCATGGCGCCCCTGGCGCTCTTTAGTCTGGCGCCACTGGTGCTCTTTAGTTTCTATGGCGCCCCTGGCGCTCTTTAGTCTGCATGGCGCCCCTGGCGCTCTTTAGTCTGCATGGCGCCCCTGGCGCTCTTTAGTCTGGCGCCACTGGCGCTTTTTAGTCTGTTTGACGCCCCTGGCGCTCTTTAGTCTGGCGCCACTGGCGCTCCTTATCTTGGCACCACTAGCACCCTAACAAGGCACGCAAAGATCAGTCAGATTCAACCTTAGCAGAGCAAGCAGAAATGAAGAGTTATAAAAGGGAGTACGGAGCAAAACATGCCGAGAAAGGCGCTTTTTCAATTTTTCATAGATATTTTTTCTCCTTCGGCTGAAAGAAGAGCGCGAAGGCTTGAGGGTCGCGGGGGGATCAGCGTCAATTAAAATCAGCATTTTCCATTTTGACCCTTCCCTAATCAGCAAGTCAAAGCCGCCCCATGCGAGCAAAATCAATGTGCAGATTGTGTGCCAGATAGGCTTATTTGCAAAATTATAATTCGAATATGAATCCATTTTTTACATGTGGGGCGTTAATGATTAATGACTTCTTGTAGTGGTTAATGTGTGCCTGTTCTGGGCTTTGACTGAACATGACCTCAGCAGGATTACAAATTCACAAAGACCTTAGTAGATTCACAAATGCACAAAGATACAGACAAATTCAGAGTATGCACGTAAATATACTACTTGCAGCATTCTGCACTCGAGAGTGCATATTTCTTGCAGTTTTCATAGCTTCAGCCAATCCCGAGGCGCATTCTTGGGGAGAGGGGATTTCGTGCCAATAAGACGCAGTGGCCCGACTGAGATGAAGCGTACGTGCCATTCCATAGGAATATCCCCTTACGCTAATCTCAGCTGCTAGAAGAAGTGCAGACCAGCCACTGCACCGGCTGCATACGTCAAGGAATTTCTAGGAAAGGTCATCGGACAGGGCAACAGTCAGATTTGACAGACCGACAGCGGCAGCGCTGCCATCGAAACTCCCCGAGGATGCTTGATCTGTCCAGGGGCTTCCTGTTGGCCAACAATGTCGCCTTGAGCTGCGTATTCGCCTTGGGCTTCATAGGAAACCTGCTAGTGCTGATTGTGGTGCTCACGCAGAAGGCCGCCCACACGGTCATCAATATCTACCTGGTTAACCTGGCCGTTGCTGACATCCTTCACCTGCTGTCTGTGCCGCCGCTGATCCACCTCACTCTGGTGGGCAGCTGGCCCTGGGGCTCCGGCGCCTGCACCATGTACTACATCCTGTACTACACCAACTGGACAGTCAGCATCTTCATCATCGTTGCCATGGGATTCGATCGCTACAAGGCCGTCGTGTCGCCGTTCACCTCGCAGCGCTACCGTAGCCGCGGCTTCGCCATCAGCCTCCTGGTGGCCCTGTGGTTCCTCGGCGCCCTGGCGATGCTGCCCATCGGCCTCTGCGCCCACGTGCACCACATGGGCTCGGACGAGCTGAATGCGACCGACGTCAAATTCTGCGTGCACAGCAGCTTCGACGAGAACGGCACCCTGGCTGCCGCCTCGCCGCTGCGCCGGTTTTTCCTTGACGCGGAGCACTCGAGCTGGTACATGTTCGCCGTGGGCTGCCTGCTGCCCGCCGTCCTGCTGGCCGGATTTTACGGCCTCATTCTGCGCAAGCTGCATCGCCTGCGGCTGGCCAGGGCCGCCAGCGGAGGCGGCGGAGGCGGCGGAGCAGCGGCGAGGTTCGAGCGAGTGACGATGCTGGTGACGGCTGTGGTGGCCTTCTACCTGGGCTGCTCGCTGCCGCACTGGATCCACGTCATCCTCACCCTGTCCGTGGACGAGCCGGCCGCCTGGATGGCGCACAGTTCGCACCTGACGACCCTGCTGAGCTACGTGGGCAGCGCTGGCAACCCGGTGCTCTACGCTTTCTTGAACGACTCGTTCCGCACCGGACTTGGCGGGCTGCTGGCTCAGGCCGGCTGCAGCGATGCCGACGCCGCCGCCGCTGGCGGATCCGCTGCTGGCGTCGGCGGTCGTCGGGGAAGGGAGGCCTTGACAATGCGGCCGGCACCGGCTCGAGACGTGGCCGATGGAGCGGCGGCGGGGGCGGCCGGCAGACGAGAAGCTGAAGAGCTGCTGTCTGTCGCGGCCGCCACCGAGGCCCCGGTGGGCACCTCCACCTACTGCGATGGGTACCTGAGCGACGGACTGGGATTCTGCTCCGGGCAGGTGCTGGAGACCGCCATTGACTGACTGGCCCCGCTTATAAACTTACCAAATTTGAGTCGCTTACAAACGCATGAACTTAGCTGGGAAAGATTAGGGAATGGTCAATAATATCGCTATCATCGCTAAATATGCATGAAATCGCATGGTGGTTTATCCGCAACCAGTGCAGTCTCCGTCCATCTGCATGTTCTCTGCATCTATGGTTTAAGGAAGGACTCTATAGATTGTTACCGCAGTAAAAACATCTGAAAACTACCGAACTCGCCACCAGCGGCCCAGGCTCGATTCCAAATGCAGTCGCGTTCATTTTGGGCTAAATTGGAATCAACCACCTTTCAAGGTTCAAGTACGTGCCTAACGATAAATAAAGTTAGGGCCGCTTTACACTCCTGTGTGAGTGTGTGCCTGTGCGTATGACTGCGTACGTATCCGCGCGCTTGTGTGCCTGCTCAGGGCAGTCGGCGGAATGGGCAGCAATGCCTCTCACCGGTTGTGTGACAATGTCGCTTAAAGTGCGTCAGGGTGCACACAGCCGCAATTGACCAAGTGAAGTCTATGGTCAAACAGGGAAGGACAGTCTATGGCCAAACACGGCAGAGACAGTCTATGGCCAAACACGGCAGAGACAGTCTATGGCCAAACACGGCAGAGACAGCCTATGGCCAAACACGGCAGAGACAGTCTATGACCAAACACGGCAGAGACAGTCTATGGCCAAACACGGCAGAGACAGTCTATGGCCAAACACGGCAGAGACAGTCTATGGCCAAACACGGCAGAGACAGCCTATGGCCAAACACGGCAGAGACAGTCTAGTCTATGGACAGTTGTTACTGTACCCAGGCCGTTCATTTTTGTTTTCGCCAACTATGCATAAATAAAGTCATATTGTTTTGCAGGCTCACTAGGACGTCAATCAGTACCCTCAATACTAAAACTGAATATACTTTCTATACCAGCTACTGGTATAAGGAAGCTGGACTCTAAAAGATGAAGAAAGAAATGGCAGTTCTAACTCTCGAGCTGCCAGCCGGAAAAGACAGAGCTGAGCCGATGGCTGAGGCTTCAGGAAGCAGGGCAGAAATTCCCATTCTGTAGGAATTTACAACGGACGATGGATTTGGATTCGATGGATTACTGCACTGCTGCAGTGAAGGGGAGGGGAGATGGATTATGAATGAGGCTGAGCTGCTGGTCTAAGTCCCGGGCAACCAGAGAACCCGGGTCCTTATGCTTATAAACACTACTGGCATGCTTGCTGCATGCCTTTCGCCGTCGATCTCATAGATAATTTTCCACCCCCTTCTAAATCCCTCCCATTTTCTTCTCCCTAATCTCCCTCATCCCTCCTCTCCCATTGTCTCCGCGCTCCGCACAAGGCAGATTGCCAGCGAAGCTGTTCAGGGTTCAACTGTCACGGTGGAACCTTTTTATTTAATAAACAATGGCTGATAGAGAAGCTCAGTGAGTCGTACGCTGACTCAGTTTTTTGTGATTTGATTCACAAAGCAGCTTGGCAAAATTTATGTCGATTTTCCTGTATGATAATCATTGTTCACTAATCCCCTTCGGCTGCGTCTGCGGCTCACTCACTCCGTTTTCAGGCATTCTCAGTCTGTCACTCCGTTTTCAGGCACTCTCAGTCTGTCACTCCGTTTTCAGGCACTCTCAGTCTGTCACTCCGTTTTTAGGCACTCTCAGTCTGTCACTCCGTTTTCAGGCACTCTCAGTCTGTCACTCCGTTTTCAGGCACTCTCAGTCTGTCACTCCGTTTTTAGGCACTCTCAGTCTGTCACTCCGTTTTCAGGCACTCTCAGTCTGTCACTCCGTTTTCAGGCACTCTCAGTCTGTCACTCCGTTTTCAGGCACTCTCAGTCTGTCACTCCGTTTTCAGGCACTCTCAGTCTGTCACTCCGTTTTCAGGCACTCTCAGTCTGTCACTCCGTTTTTAGGCACTCTCAGTCTGTCACTCCGTTTTCAGGCACTCTCAGTCTGTCACTCCGTTTTCAGGCACTCTCAGTCTGTCACTCCGTTTTCAGGCACTCTCAGTCTGTCACTCCGTTTTCAGGCACTCTCAGTCTGTCACTCCGTTTTCAGGCACTCTCAGTCTGTCACTCCGTTTTTAGGCACTCTCAGTCTGTCACTCCGTTTTTAGGCACTCTCAGTCTGTCACTCCGTTTTCAGGCACTCTCAGTCTGTCACTCCGTTTTCAGGCACTCTCAGTCTGTCACTCCGTTTTCAGGCACTCTCAGTCTGTCACTCCGTTTTTAGGCACTCTCAGTCTGTCACTCCGTTTTTAGGCACTCTCAGTCTGTCACTCCGTTTTCAGGCACTCTCAGTCTGTCACTCCGTTTTTAGGCACTCTCAGTCTGTCACTCCGTTTTCAGGCACTCTCAGTCTGTCACTCCGTTTTCAGGCACTCTCAGTCTGTCACTCCGTTTTCAGGCACTCTCAGTCTGTCACTCCGTTTTTAGGCACTCTCAGTCTGTCACTCCGTTTTCAGGCACTCTCAGTCTGTCACTCCGTTTTCAGGCACTCTCAGTCTGTCACTCCGTTTTCAGGCACTCTCAGTCTGTCACTCCGTTTTTAGGCACTCTCAGTCTGTCACTCCGTTTTCAGGCACTCTCAGTCTGTCACTCCGTTTTCAGGCACTCTCAGTCTGTCACTCCGTTTTTAGGCACTCTCAGTCTGTCACTCCGTTTTCAGGCACTCTCAGTCTGTCACTCCGTTTTCAGGCACTCTCAGTCTGTCACTCCGTTTTCAGGCACTCTCAGTCTGTCACTCCGTTTTCAGGCACTCTCAGTCTGTCACTCCGTTTTCAGGCACTCTCAGTCTGTCACTCCGTTTTTAGGCACTCTCAGTCTGTCACTCCGTTTTCAGGCACTCTCAGTCTGTCACTCCGTTTTCAGGCACTCTCAGTCTGTCACTCCGTTTTCAGGCACTCTCAGTCTGTCACTCCGTTTTCAGGCACTCTCAGTCTGTCACTCCGTTTTCAGGCACTCTCAGTCTGTCACTCCGTTTTTAGGCACTCTCAGTCTGTCACTCCGAGACAGGGGGCACACCAAGAGACAGGGGGTCACCAAGAGACAGGGGGCCACCAAGAGACAGAGGGCGCCGACCAAGAGACAGGGGGGGGCCACCAAGAGACAGGGGGGTCCACCAAGAGACAGGTGCACCCACCAAGAGACAGGGGGGGCACCAAGAGACAGGGGGGTCCACCAAGAGACAGGTGCACCCACCAAGAGACAGGGGGGGCCACCAAGAGACAGGGGCACCCACCAAGAGACAGGGGGGCCCACCAAAAGACAGGGGCACCCACCAAGAGACAGGGGGGCACCAAGAGACAGGGGCGCCCACCAAGAGACAGAGGGCACACCAAGAGACAGGGGGGGCCACCAAGAGACAGGGGCACCCACCAAGAGACAGGGGCACCCACCAAGAGACAGGGGGGTCCACCAAGAGACAGGTGCACCCACCAAGAGACAGGGGGGGGGCCACCAAGAGACAGGGGCACCCACCAAGAGACAGGGGGGCCCACCAAAAGACAGGGGCACCCACCAAGAGACAGGGGGGCACCAAGAGACAGGGGCGCCCACCAAGAGACAGAGGGCACACCAAGAGATAGGGGGCACACCAAGAGACAGGGGCGCCCAACCAAGAGACAGAGGGCGCCCACCAAGAGACAGGGGCACCCTGACTGGATTCGGAATTGGAAGATGAGGATTAAGGTAGCTCCAGATGCTGTTTTGGGTCTCCTTGCATCCAGTCAGTCAGCTTTAGTTGCTGGGCCGCCAATTGATGGCTTTGACCGGAACTTCTAAAGGATATTGCTGCTATTCACTGAACCTGCGATGTATGAAGTAGAGGAAAATGCATATTTTATACTCCTATGGCGTATACAGTCTGTGAGGTTTTATATTCAGTTAGTTCAGATAACAAGTGGTCACGTGACAACTGCCTGCCTTCTGTAGCATATAGGACAGAAGGCTTCACGGCCAAACCCGGTGCAAATTTCATGATTTAATCTGCTGGTTTCCATTGCGATGCACTAGCAGAATTTCAAATTTTCAAATTCAAATTTCAAACAAGTTCAATTCTTACCAAGCTAAATGCTTCACAATCTGAATGCTTCGCAATCTGAATGCTTCACTCTCAGTCTGTCACTCCGTTTTCAGGCACTCTCAGTCTGTCACTCCGTTTTCAGGCACTCTCAGTCTGTCACTCCGTTTTTAGGCACTCTCAGTCTGTCACTCCGTTTTCAGGCACTCTCAGTCTGTCACTCCGTTTTCAGGCACTCTCAGTCTGTCACTCCGTTTTTAGGCACTCTCAGTCTCGCAATCTGGATACTTCACAATCTGAACACTTCACAATCTAAATGCTTCACAAGCTGGATACTTCACAATCTGAATGCTTCACAATCTGGATACTTCACAATCTGGATACTTCACAATCTGGATACTTCACAATCTGGATACTTCACAATCTGGATACTTCACAATCTGGATACTTCACAAGCTGGATACTTCACAAGCTGGATACTTCACAATCTGGATACTTCACAATCTGAATGCTTCACAATCTGAATGCTTCACAAGCTGGATACTTCACAAGCTGGATACTTCACAAGCTGGATACTTCACAATCTGAATACTTCACAATCTGAATGCTTCACAATCTGAATGCTTCACAATCTGAATGCTTCACAAGCTGGATGCTTCACAAGCTGGATACTTCACAAGCTGGATACTTCACAATCTGAATACTTCACAATCTGAATGCTTCACAATCTGAATGCTTCACAATCTGAATGCTTCACAAGCTGGATGCTTCACAAGCTGGATACTTCACAAGCTGGATACTTCACAATCTGAACACTTCACAATCTGAATGCTTCACAATTTGAATGCTTCACAAGCTGGATACTTCACAATCTGAATGCTTCACAATCTGGATACTTCACAATCTGAATACTTCACAAGCTGGATACTTCACAATCTGAATACTTCACAATCTGGATACTTCACAAGCTGGATACTTCACAAGCTGGATACTTCACAATCTGGATACTTCACAATCTGGATACTTCACAAGCTGGATACTTCACAAGCTGGATACTTCACAATCTGGATACTTCACAATCTGAATGCTTCACAATCTGAATGCTTCACAAGCTGGATACTTCACAATCTGGATACTTCACAATCTGGATACTTCACAAGCTGGATACTTCACAATCTGGATACTTCACAAGCTGGATACTTCACAATCTGGATACTTCACAATCTGGATACTTCACAATCTGAATGCTTCACAATCTGAATGCTTCACAATCTGAATGCTTCACAATCTGGATACTTCACAAGCTGGATACTTCACAATCTGAATGCTTCACAATCTGGATACTTCACAATCTGAATGCTTCACAAGCTGGATACTTCACAATCTGAATACTTCACAATCTGGATACTTCACAATCTGAATACTTCACAATCTGGATACTTCACAATCTGAATGCTTCACAAGCTGGATACTTCACAATCTGAATGCTTCACAATCTGAATGCTTCACAAGCTGGATACTTCACAATCTGGATACTTCACAATCTGGATACTTCACAATCTGAATACTTCACAATCTGGATACTTCACAATCTGAATGCTTCACAAGCTGGATACTTCACAATCTGAATACTTCACAATCTGAATGCTTCACAATCTGAATGCTTCACAATCTGAATGCTTCACAATCTGAATGCTTCACAATCTGAATACTTCACAATCTGAATACTTCACAATCTGAATGCTTCGCAATCTGGATACTTCACAATCTGAATGCTTCACAATCTGAACACTTCACAATCTGAATGCTTCACAAGCTGGATACTTCACAATCTGAATGCTTCACAATCTGAACACTTCACAATCTGAATGCTTCACAAGCTGGATACTTCACAATCTGAATGCTTCACAATCTGGATACTTCACAATCTGGATACTTCACAATCTGGATACTTCACAATCTGGATACTTCACAAGCTGGATACTTCACAATCTGGATACTTCACAATCTGGATACTTCACAATCTGAATGCTTCACAATCTGAATGCTTCACAAGCTGGATACTTCACAATCTGGATACTTCACAATCTGGATACTTCACAATCTGGATACTTCACAATCTGGATACTTCACAAGCTGGATACTTCACAAGCTGGATACTTCACAAGCTGGATACTTCACAAGCTGGATACTTCACAATCTGAATGCTTCACAAGCTGGATACTTCACAATCTGGATACTTCACAATCTGGATACTTCACAATCTGAATACTTCACAATCTGGATACTTCACAAGCTGGATACTTCACAAGCTGGATACTTCACAATCTGAATACTTCACAATCTGGATACTTCACAATCTGAATGCTTTACAATCTGGATACTTCACAAGCTTGATACTTCACAAGCTGGATACTTCACAATCTGAATACTTCACAATCTGGATACTTCACAATCTGGATACTTCACAATCTGGATACTTCACAATCTGGATACTTCACAATCTGGATACTTCACAATCTGGATACTTCACAAGCTGGATACTTCACAAGCTGGATACTTCACAAGCAGGATACTTCACAATCTGGATACTTCACAATCTGAATACTTCACAATCTGGATACTTCACAATCTGAATGCTTCACAATCTGAATACTTCACAATCTGGATACTTCACAATCTGGATACTTCACAATCTGGATACTTCACAATCTGGATACTTCACAAGCTGGATACTTCACAAGCAGGATACTTCACAATCTGGATACTTCACAATCTGAATACTTCACAATCTGGATACTTCACAATCTGAATGCTTCACAATCTGAATGCTTCACAAGCTGGATACTTCACAATCTGGATACTTCACAAGCTGGATACTTCACAATCTGAATGCTTCACAAGCTGGATACTTCACAAGCTGGATACTTCACAAGCTGGATACTTCACAATCTGAATACTTCACAATCTGGATACTTCACAATCTGAATGCTTCACAATCTGAATGCTTCACAAGCTGGATACTTCACAATCTGGATACTTCACAAGCTGGATACTTCACAAGCTGGATACTTCACAAGCTGGATACTTCACAAGCAGGATACTTCACAAGCTGGATACTTCACAAGCAGGATACTTCACAAGCTGGATACTTCACAAGCAGGATACTTCACAATCTGGATACTTCACAATCTGAATGCTTCACAAGCTGGATACTTCACAAGCTGGATACTTCACAAGCTGGATACTTCACAAGCTGGATACTTCACAATCTGAATACTTCACAATCTGGATACTTCACAATCTGAATGCTTCACAAGCTGGATACTTCACAATCTGGATACTTCACAAGCTGGATACTTCACAAGCTGGATACTTCACAAGCTGGATACTTCACAAGCTGGATACTTCACAAGCAGGATACTTCACAAGCTGGATACTTCACAAGCAGGATACTTCACAATCTGGATACTTCACAATCTGAATGCTTCACAAGCTGGATACTTCACAAGCTGGATACTTCACAAGCTGGATACTTCACAATCTGAATACTTCACAATCTGGATACTTCACAATCTGAATGCTTCACAATCTGAATGCTTCACAAGCTGGATACTTCACAATCTGGATACTTCACAAGCTGGATACTTCACAAGCTGGATACTTCACAAGCTGGATACTTCACAAGCAGGATACTTCACAAGCTGGATACTTCACAAGCAGGATACTTCACAAGCTGGATACTTCACAAGCAGGATACTTCACAATCTGAATACTTCACAATCTGAATGCTTCACAAGCTGGATACTTCACAAGCTGGATACTTCACAAGCTGGATACTTCACAAGCTGGATACTTCACAATCTGAATACTTCACAATCTGGATACTTCACAATCTGAATGCTTCACAATCTGAATGCTTCACAAGCTGGATACTTCACAATCTGGATACTTCACAAGCTGGATACTTCACAAGCTGGATACTTCACAAGCTGGATACTTCACAAGCAGGATACTTCACAAGCTGGATACTTCACAAGCAGGATACTTCACAATCTGAATGCTTCACAATCTGAATGCTTCACAAGCTGGATACTTCACAATCTGGATACTTCACAAGCTGGATACTTCACAAGCAGGATACTTCACAAGCTGGATACTTCACAAGCAGGATACTTCACAATCTGGATACTTCACAATCTGAATGCTTCACAAGCTGGATACTTCACAAGCTGGATACTTCACAAGCAGGATACTTCACAAGCTGGATACTTCACAAGCAGGATACTTCACAATCTGGATACTTCACAATCTGAATGCTTCACAAGCTGGATACTTCACAAGCTGGATACTTCACAAGCTGGATACTTCACAATCTGAATGCTTCACAAGCTGGATACTTCACAATCTGAATGCTTCACAAGCAGGATACTTCACAAGCTTCAAAAACCTATTCATCCCCATGTAATGCGTGTAGCTTGTGAAGTATAACAACTCCTGGCCCTGCTTAAATCAGTAGAAAGATTGAAAACTTTAAATGTGAGCACTAAAAAAACATTGAACGTATTCTATATTCTATTAAATACTGTGGGGTTATCGAAGACTACTGGATTTTTTAAACCGAAGTTCCAGTCCCATAAGCCTGAAAGCAAACAGAAGGATTTGTTATAGCTGGGTCAACTCTTCTAAGGGATAAACTGGGGCACGTGCTAAACGAAAAAGTGCTCTTGGACCGTCCGCAGCCTGCAGCCTAACCCGCCTAAGCCCGACACCAAAATTGGCTTGGTTAGTGAAACCGCTCTTCATGTAAACTGTTTGCGTGCTGCGCCAGTTCGTAGATAAGACTCCACTATCTAGTGTCTGGATTGGGGCAGGGCCACCCGAACCATGGACTCCACTATCTAGTGTCTGGATTGGGGCAGGGCCACCCGATCCATGGACTCCACGATCTAGTGTCTGGATTGGGGCAGGGCCACCCGAACCATGGACTCCACTATCTAGTGTCTGGATTGGGGCAGGGCCACCCGAACCATGGACTCCACTATCTAGTGTCTGGATTGGGGCAGGGCCACCCGATCCATGGACTCCACGATCTAGTGTCTGGATTGGGGCAGGGCCACCCGAACCATGGACTCCACTATCTAGTGTCTGGATTGGGGCAGGGCCACCCGAACCATGGACTCCACGATCTAGTGTCTGGATTGGGGCAGGGCCACCCGATCCATGGACTCCACTATCTAGTGTCTGGATTGGGGCAAGCGCTGGACTCAATTATCCATGGACTCCACGATCTAGTGTCTGGATTGGGGCAGGGCCACCCGAACCATGGACTCCACTATCTAGTGTCTGGATTGGGGCAGGGCCACCCGATCCATGGACTCCACTATCTAGTGTCTGGATTGGGGCAAGCGCTGGACTCCATTATCCATGGACTCCACGATCTAGTGTCTGGATTGGGGCAGGGCCACCCGAACCATGGACTCCACGATATAGTGTCTGGATTGGGGCAAGCGCTACCTGAACCATGGACTCCACTATTTAGTGTCTGGATTGGGGCAGGGCCACCCGATCCATGGACTCCACTATCTAGTGTCTGGATTGGGGCAGGGCCACCCGATCCATGGACTCCACTATCTAGTGTCTGGATTGGGGCAGCGCTACCATAGAACCATGGACTCCACGATCTAGAGTGTGGATTGGGGCAGGGCCACCCGATCCATGGACTCCACTATCTAGTGTCTGGATTGGGGCAGCGCTACCATAGAACCATGGACTCCACGATCTAGAGTGTGGATTGGGGCAGGCCACCCGATCCATGGACTCCACTATCTAGTGTCTGGATTGGGGCAGCGCTACCATAGAACCATGGACTCCACGATCTAGAGTGTGGATTGGGGCAGGGCCACCCGATCCATGGACTCCACTATCTAGTGTCTGGATTGGGGCAGCGCTACCATAGAACCATGGACTCCACGATCTAGAGTGTGGATTGGGGCAGGGCCACCCGATCCATGGACTCCACTATCTAGTGTCTGGATTGGGGCAGGGCCACCCGAACCATGGACTCCACGATCTAGAGTCCGGACTGGTACAGCGCTACCCGAACCATGGACAAAAAACAACTGTCCAAAATCAAGGATGTCTAAAATCCGGGATTCAAACCGGAAACGGCTGGCTCAAATTTGGATCGGATCAAAGATGTCTAATATATAAAATTTGGATTGGAAACCTCTGATCTCGAGCTGGGCTAAATGTTAACTCTTGGTGGCTGGGAACTGCAAAAACCACTAAAAACAACTTGTCAAGCCGAATCAACAAAATCTGAGATTATACTTTTGACAAGAAACAATCGACCCCCTATGCCCGGACTTGGATTTGGAGAAATGCTGTTCTTCCCTGTCATCAGTCCCAGCATCAAAACATCAAAAACTTAATTAGATGATTGGTGACAGGCAGTCCGGTCCCCATTAGACAAGGCCCCCTATCAATAACATGATCCATCTAGCAGTGATCAGAATAGGACAAACTGTAAATTTTTATTATTCCTCAGGTTTATTAGACTTTGGGAAATTCCTTAAAAATCGTCAATATATTTTAAAGAAATCCAAATTTTACATATTCGATGTGGCAAAAATTTAAATATCCCAACACATAGATAAAATAGTTTTACAGACTCAAAGACATTAGATCTTTATTCCCCGAATCCCCCCATTCCCCAAATCCCAAGATTCCCCAAATCCCAGATTCCCCAAATCCCCAGATTCCCTAAATCCCCAGATTCCCCAAATCCCAGATTCCCCAAATCCCCAGATTCCCCAAATCCCCAGATTCCCCAAATCCCCAGATTCCCTAAATCCCCAGATTCCCTAAATTCCCAGATTCCCCAAATCCCCAGATTCCCTAAATCCCCAAATCCAAATCAGAACCCAAATCAGATTCCCTAAATTCCCAGATTCCCCAAATCCCCAGATTCCCCAAATCCCCAGATTCCCCAAATCCCGAGATTCCCTAAAACCCCAGATTCCCCAAATCCCCAGATTCTCTAACTCCCTAGATTCCCCAAATCCCAGATTCCCAAAATCCCCAGATTCCCCAAATCCCCAGATTCCCCAATTCCCCAGATTCCCCAAATCCCCAGATTCCCCAAATCCCCAGATTCCCCAAATCCCCAGATTTCCCAAATCCCCAGATTCCCCAAATCCCCAGATTTCCCAAATCCCCAGATTCCCCAATTCCCCAGATTCCCCAAATCCCCAGATTCCCCAAATCCCCAGATTCCCCAAATCCCCAGACTCCCCAAATCCCCAGATTCCCCATCAATGTTATTCATATTTCCTTAGAACCCCTTAGATTCCTCAAGTGTTCAGTGCGTAGACTAATTGCCCCAACTATCAATTCAATTTATATTGAATTCGTTCTTGATATTCAGTAGGCGAAACGGAGAAAAGATGAATCTCTGTATAAAATACGAGCGTATTCATAGATTCGCTCGCGGGTCTGCTGTTCCTCGAAAGCTCCCAACAACATAATTAATCAATCTGCCAGCAGTTGCCGAGCCTAATAACTCAATTATGAGTGAAATTTCGCTGACACGAATATCATATGAGCTCTCACGACTGGGATGGATTTCACAGCCTCTACGGCAGCTGAACCTGATCCAGCATCCTTCATCATTTTGTCAGTTGTTATTTTTGCATTGGTGGGACACGCAAGAGCCGAGCGCTGGTGACACTGCCATTTTTCATGTGGGATTTTTGTCTAAAAAAAGTGCTTCAAAATACTTCCCAACTATACCATCTATATATTCACATAACAAGTGACTTTCTGTTGTTGACTCTTTTTATCTTCTGAGAGCTTCTTTTTCTAGCAGCAATTCTTCAGCTGCGGTGGCTAATTAACATAATTATTCAAGCATGATGCTGCGGGGGGAATTGCACTGCATGCATTCTGTGCCAAGTAAGGCTCATCGTGATGTTCATAGCCAGGGTCTCCGTTCTCTTGTCTTGTCCTCTTCTGTCCTGTCCTGTCCTGTCCTTTCCTGTCCTGTCCTGTCCTGTCCTGTCCTGTCCTGTCCTGTCCTGTCCTGTCCTGTCCTGTCCTGTCCTGTCCTGTCCTGTCCTGTTCTGTCCTGTCCTATCCACTCCTGTTCTGTCCTGTCCTGTCCTTTCCTTTCCTGTCCTGTCTTGTCCTGTCCTGTCCTGTCCTGTCCTGTCCTGTCCTGTCCTGTCCTGTCCTGTCCTGTCCTGTCCTGTCCTGTCCTGTCCTGTCCTCTCCTGTCCTGTCCTGTCCTGTCCTGTTCTGTCCTGTCCTGTCCTCTCCATCTTTGCCTCAATGGCTAACTACTTGCCCTAACAATTCGCATTCAAATAAAACCATATTAAAGAAGCAGCAAGGTACGTCATGGATTTGAGGGTCATCAGAACGTCTACTTTACACCAGGCTGCGCGCCGTGGGGATTTGAAATCTCCTTTTTTCTGCCTTGGCCTTGGCGCAGCGTTCATTGCTCTGATTTTTATTTTGCAGATAATTTTTCTAAATTTTAAATATTGAGAATTAATAATTATTTTGAGAAAAATTGTGTGGCTCGCATATCTTGAAGATAAAATTGCCCGGATAATTTGAAAAAAAATGAATTCATGATTTCAATCATTTTAGTTTGAATTGTAAGAGCGTATTTAGGATAAGCCAGCATTTCAATTGAGATTGGGAAAATTATTTGTCTCATTCTACTAAAATAGGATCTCTGATTTCGCTAACGAAAATTTTTTGTTCATGATTTAAGCTTTAAAATGCATCGATTTCTTCTACTGACACTAAGTAGACGGTGTAGAGAATAGCTGCCCCTGCCAGCTCTGTGAGACAATTAAACAGCAACCTGTTCCAATCCAATCCCACTCCAAACGAGTACAAGACAACTTTTATTCCCTCGCCATCTACCTGCCAACCTACCTACCTACCTACCTACCTACCTACGTAAGTACCTACCTGCCTGCCTTTCCTCATGTCTTTCTGCCTGCTTGTCTGTCTGTCCGTCTGTCTGTCTGTCTGTCTGTCTGTCTGTCTGTCTGTCTGTCTGTCTGTCTGTCTGTCTGTCTGTCTGTCTGTCTGTCTGTCTGTCTGTCTGTCTGTCTGTCTGTCTGTCTGTTTTTGTGCAGCTGTATGGTCATAAATTTTAATTAGATAATTCTCTTTCCAGAAATGGATTTCCATGGATTTCCAGGGAAACCGAAGCGCAGCAACAAGAATGTTCAAATCCGGATCGCCTGAGTTTGCAAATGAAGGAAGTCATTCAATTGAGTAGCTCTGGAAACCTTCATGTGGAAACAGAAGGAAATTAACTAATTCGCCGCGAGATGCAGAAGGAGAGGAGGCAGGAATGAAAGAGCAATATATTCTGTGGGCCGGACTGAGCTGGTCAAAGGGTGAGTGCAGTGAGCGCGGGTCGGGGGTGGGGGGTCCTCCCAGCCTCGGGTTGATGACGAGTTGGCCGAAGACGCACCGCGCCAACAGCAAAAAATGATGGAGAGAAGAAAGGCGGAAACACCCCCCCCCATTGTTCTGCGCAGGCAGTGTACGCCTAAGACCCTATATATTTTCAAGTTCTGGTTCAGAGGCTACTGCTCAAAAAGACCATAAGAAAGTACCGGTAATACTCTGATTATACAGATAACTCAGGCTCAGTCTCGCTTCTCTTGGCCCCGCGATTTGTCTTGGAATTGTCCGTAATGCTGAGCCGCAATTGTTCAAAGTACGGCGGCTGGATCTGCAGAGCCATGGTGGTGTTCAACCTGCTGTGCATTGGCTACCTGGCATTTCACTACTACTATCTGGATGCCGCGGCGTTCAAGACCATGCAGTCGCTCGCAGCGGAGAGCCGGGGCTCCAAGTGGCAGCCGAAGCAGCCGTTACCGGCACAACTGAATCAAGTCGATGCCAAGGCAAAGGCCGCAGTGGCGGAGGAGGAGGATAGGAAAGAAGGTTGGTTGTGAGGGTGGGGTGTTGGGGGACTGGGGTGCTGGGGGACTGGGTGTTGGGGACTGGGGTGCTGGGGACTGGGGTGTTGGGGGACTGGTGTGCTGGGGACTGGTGTGCTGGGGGATTGGGGTGGGGGACTGGGGTGTTGGGGGACTGGGGTGTTGGGGACTGGGGTGTTGGGGGACTGGGGTGTTGGGGGACTGGGGTGTTGGGGACTGGTGTGCTGGGGGACTGGGGTGTTGGGGGACTGGGGTGTTGGGGGACTGGTGTGCTGGGGGATTGGGGTGTTAGGGACTGGGGTGTTGGGGGACTTTGGTGTTGGGGACTGGGGTGTTGGGGGACTGGGGTGCTGGGGGACTGGGGTGTTGGGGGACTGGTGTGCTGGGAGATTGGGGTGTTGGGGGACTGGGGTGTTGGGGGACTGGGGTGTTGGGGGACTGGGGTGTTGGGGGACTGGGGTGTTGGGGGACTGGGGTGTTGGGGGACTGGGGTGCTGGGGGACTGGGGTGTTGGGGATGGGGGACTGGGGTGTTGGGGGACTTTGGTGTTGGGGGACTGGGGTGTTGGGGACTGGGGTGTTGGGGGACTGGGGTGTTGGGGGACTGGGGTGTTGGGGGACTGGGGTTTTAAGGAATTGGGGTGTTGGGACTGGGGTGTTGGGGACTGGTGTGCTGGGGACTGGTGTGCTGTGGGATTGGGGTGTTGGGGGACTGGGGACTGGGGTGTTGGGGACTGGGGTGTTGGGGGACTGGGGTGTTGGGGGATTGGGGTATTGGGGGACTGGCGTGTGAATTACTGGGGCGTTGGGGACTGGGTATCTTTGGAGTTTTGTGGAGGTAGTATACGCTCGTGTCAAGGGACTGCTTGGTCGAAAAAGAGTTTTTAGACACCTGCGGATCGTAAGAATTCTGATTGTGAAATACTTGATGATTGTCAGACACTTGAGGATTGTCAGACACTTGAGGATTGTCAGACACTTGAGGATTGTCAGACACTTGAGGATTGTCAGACACTTGAGGATTGTCAGACACTTGAGGATTGTCAGACACTTGAGGATTGTCAGACACTTGAGGATTGTCAGACACTTGAGGATTGTCAGACACTTGAGGATTGTCAGACACTTGAGGATTGTCAGGCACTTGAGGATTGTCAGACACTTGAGGATTGTCAGACACTTGAGGATTGTCAGACACTTGAGGATTGTCAGACACTTGAGGATTGTCAGACACTTGAGGATTGTCAGACACTTGAGGATTGTCAGACACTTGAGGATTGTCAGACACTTGAGGATTGTCAGACACTTGAGGGTTGTCAGACACTTGAGGATTGTCAGGCACTTGAGGATTGTCAGACACTTGAGGATTGTCAGGCACTTGAGGATTGTCAGACACTTGAGGATTGTCAGACACATTTCATCCAGCCGGTGAAAAAAACAAGCAATATTCACAGCGCCAAGGGCCCGTACGGGGTGGGCTGCTGTTCTTTAGCAGCGGAAACTCGAGCCGTGCGTGCTTGCAGTAAAACGTGGCAACACAACCAGCATTCTGTTTAATAACTATAATTTTATTGAAGCTGCTACTCAATGCAGCCTTTGCGGCCGCCTGTTCTCGTGCTCAGGCGCAGCCTCAATTGTCCGGCCACCCTGACCCGCCCCTCCGCCCCCCCCTGCCCCTACTCAGCACAATTGAGCATTGCTTAGCTAGCCGCAGCCCCTCGTGTTTGAGCAGTCACGATTTCGAATCGATGCACTCAGCAAAACTTGTATTGACAAAGTTGAAATGCATTTTCAACTGCTTGCTCTGATTCTAATTTTGAGCAACTAAAGTGGGCTGAGTGACTCAAATTTGCCAATACAGCTCAGATTTGCTTGCTGCCGTCACTTCGGCTCTCTCCTGTCATGTGCCCGGTTTCTGGTAGCTGATTCACCCCCTCCCGTGTCTGCCTCTCAATTCTGCTCCACTTCTTTCTCATCTCCCTATCCATCTCCCTCTCTCTCTCTCCCTCTCCCTCTCTCTCTCTCTCTTCCTCTCCATCTCCCTATCCCTCTCCCTCTCTCTCTCTCTCTCCCTCTCCATCTCCCTATCCCTCTCCCTCTCTCATCCTCTCCCTCTCCATCTCCCTATCCCTCTCCCTCTCTCTCTCTCTCCCTCTCCATCTCCCTATCCCTCTCCCTCTCTCTCCCTCTCCCTCTCCATCTCCCTATCCCTCTCCCTCTCTCTCTCTCTTTCTCCCTCTCCATCTCCCTATCCCTCTCCCTCTCTCTCTCTCTCTCTCTCCCTCTCCATCTCCCTATCCCTCTCCCTCTCTCTCTCTCTCTCCCTCTCCATCTCCCTATCCCTCTCCCTCTCTCTCTCCCTCTCTCTCTCCATCTCCCTATCCCTCTCCCTCTCTCTCTCCCTCTCCCTCTCCATCTCCCTATCCCTCTCCCTCTCTCTCTCTCTCTCCCTCTCCATCTCCCTATCCCTCTCCCTCTCTCTCTCCCTCTCTCTCTCCATCTCCCTATCCCTCTCCCTCTCTCTCTCCCTCTCCCTCTCCATCTCCCTATCCCTCTCCCTCTCTCTCCCTCTCTCTCTCCCTCTCCCCCTCCCTCTCCCTCTCCTTTCCCCCTCCCTCTCCCTAAATCCATCTCCTCATCTGTTCTATCTCCCTCTAATTTCTTGCGTAATTTCTCTCGTATCGTCCATTCTACCTCCTCTCTCTGTCTCCTATGTCCAACTTATTGTTATATCAGTCTCTCTTGTCTCCCTCTATCTTACCCAACTCCTAAAGCTTTCACAAATATACGTAAGAACCTCTTTCGCTCTGTTACAGTTTTAGTATTCGAATATCTTACTCGAAATTAAATATTCAACCTTAGCGCCATCTCCGCCGATCTCACAGCTTCTCGTCGTCGACTTGAGCAGCCGCTGCCACCGAAAGTTCAACATCGGCCGCTGGCTGTTGAAGAGCCTGAAGGTCGCGAGCTGCCGCGCTATCCTCAGCATCCTCAGCATCCTCAGCATCATCACGACGAAGGTCACGGAGATGCGGAGGAGCGTCGAGAAGCTGCGATAGCCGATGAAGAAGCTGAGAGGCACCGCCTGCCGTCAGGTTGTGCTAGTGATGTGTCAGTGTGTGTCAGCATGCAGTCTACGAATGTGTCAGTTTGTGTGTCAGCATGCCATCTATGAATGAGTCAGTGTGTGTCAGCATGCGGTCTATGAATGTGTCAGTTTGTGTGTCAGTGTGTGATTTATGAATGAGTCAGTGTGTGTGTCAGCATACCATCTATGAATGAGTCAGTGTGTTTCAGCATGTGATCTATGAATGTGTCAGTGTATGTGTCAGCATGTTATAACTTTTCATTGGATATGTCAGTGGGTTATTTGGTTGTGTCAATTATCACTCATTAATTTTTTTTACTGTTCCAGCTCTTCTAAAACGAAAGCTGATTCGAGTAGTTAAAGAAGAGCCATTCGACGCAGAAGTTCCGGACGACAAATCGAAGCATTTGAAACCGGCTGTTTATTTGGAACGGAAACCCAGAGTTAAACCAGCAGCTGAAGACAGCGAGGCCAAGGACGTCGGGGCAAAGGACAGCAAGGCCAAAAACAGCGAGGCCAAGGACAGCAAGGCGGACTCTGATGGAGCAGATGGTGGGAAGAAAGTCGAGGATCATCCTATGGGTAATTTTTAGCACACCTGGTTTTCTGAAGTACGACATAAATAGATATACTGCTTGCTAGTCCCTTGGGTGTCGCTTGTCATCTTGAATGTCTCTTGAGTGTCTCTTGAGTGTCTCTTGAGTGTCTCTTGATTGTCCCATGAATGTCTCTTGAGTGTCTCTTGATTGTCGCTTGAGTGTCTCTTGAGTGTCTCTTGATTGCCACTCGAGTGTCTCTTGATTGTCTCTTGATTGTCACTTGATTGTCGCTTGATTGTCTCTTGATTGTCACTTGATTGTCGCTTGAGTGTCGCTTGAGTGTCTCTTGATTGTCACTTGATTGTCGCTTGAGCGTCTCTTGAGTGTCTCTTGAGTGTCACTTGATTGTCGCTTTAGTGTCTCTTGAGTGTCACTTGATTGTCGCTTGAGTGTCTCTTGATTGTCACTTGATTGTCCCATGAATGTCTCTTGAGTGTCTCTTGATTGCCACTCGAGTGTCTCTTGATTGTCGCTTGATTGTCACTTGATTGTCGCTTGAGTGTCTCTTGATTGTCACTTGATTGTCGCTTGAGCGTCTCTTGAGTGTCTCTTGAGTGTCACTTGATTGTCGCTTTAGTGTTTCTTAAGTGTATCTTGAGTGTCTCTTGATTGTCACTTGAGTGTCGCTTGAGTGTCTCTAAAATCGCTCTTGAGTGTCTCTTAAATCGCTGTTAAATCGAGAGTTGCTGGAGCGTCTCTCCCACAGTAGAATTGATCTTAAATGATCCGTTTCTATCCGGCAGGACCAAAAGCAAATGCAAAGCAAAAGGCGGAATCTGACCACAAAGACTCCGACGCAGCCTCCGAAAGAGCAGCTGATGCAGCCAAGGGACCAAAGACAAAACCGAGTGCCCCAACCGGACCGCTGAAAGTCGTTGTCGTCGAGGAGCATCACGAGGGTAAGATTCGCGAGCAACTACGAGCTAGCAACAAACGGCGAAGTCACGTGTAGTTTCTGAATTGTCAGATGAATTGTTTTATAATTTGCTTTTCTTTCCGCAGTTTTACCACTCTGGTTCAACGCTTACAATGAGGCGTCAGAACGGCACGGATCGAAACTTGCTCCATTGTCACTGGTATGCTCTTGAGTTTCCGAAGTCTGTCTGTCTTAGTGTCTGTCTGTCTGTCTGTCTGCCTGTGTGTCTGTCTGTCTGTGTGTCTGTCTGTCTGTCTGTCTGTCTGTCTGTCTGTCTGTCTGTCTGTCTGTCTGTCTGTCTGTCTGTCTGTCTGTCTGTCTGTCTGTCTGTGTCTGTCAGTCTGTCTGTCTTGTCTGTCCGTCTGTCTGTCTCATTGTTGCCCCCCACACACACACTTCCATCAGGTGCATATCGACGGTCACTCAGACGGAGCGCCAATCATGCCAGACCGCCGGTACCCGTTTTCAGCTAAGTTAAGCAAGAAGAAGCACCTGAAGCTTCTGATGACGTCTAACGACAACTTCATAATGGTGAGTTTCGAGTGTATGTACTGTACTCAGACATTCTGACGAAACCTACACTTAATTTCGCTACTTTCTACAATCGTTTTTTATCGAATCAATTCATGTTCCAGGGATCCAGAGTAGCCGGATTAGTCTCTAACGGACTGTGGATCTACCCGGATTGGTTAGACCTCCATACCACTGGTAAGATCGCTGATTGTTGTAAAGTTCGTCGCGTGCTTCGGTCATTGCTGATCATTTGAGTTGCCTTTTTGAATTCTCCTACTTGTCGAAAAATGGAAAATGGACATCTCAACAATCTCTTTTGAGTCTTTTTGTTTTCTGGTTTGATCATGAGTCAAATTTCAATTTGGGAATCGATTGAAAAGAGAAAGACGACTTTTTCACGCGGAAAATAACAGGATTAAAATTTCTTTTAACTTTCGGCGATACTTCAATAAAGTACATTGAATTTTTAAAAGGTCCTAAAGCAGATTAGGCGCGGATTCACTAACTATGCAGATTGCATCTTTAAGAAAAAGTACTGTTTTATCTCAGAAGACTACACTTCATTGACTGAGAAGTTGCGTACCCAATAGCTCAACCCAATAGTATTAACGAATTGGTTTCCTTCGCCTTGAAAGACAGGTATTGGAAGATTCACGAAAAGTAACTCCTTTCTAGTTAACATTTTAGCTCACATACCAGAGAGCCTACTAACAGTAGAATGGCAGCTATAAAATGAAATCTATTGATAACACCACCTTTATTTATGCACAGACATCGATATCGCGACTGCTGGGATCACCAAGATGAACCGAACTCTGCAGGCCTGCAGCTGCCCAGTGTACGAACAGGACCGGCAACCGCTGTTTTCACATGTAGTCAACACCACGGACACCTGCTACATGGACTCGCGTTTTGATACTGTCCGGCGCTTGTGGTTCCAGAGGAAGTTTTGCTACTTCAGTAAAGGTCCATTCCTACAGGTGTTCGCCTCGGAGAGGAACATAACAAAGGACCTAGTGTCCTCTATCTTCGCCAGGAAGCTGAGCCTACCAAAGCAAAGACCAGATGAAAGGAAGTTCAACACGCTGCTTGACGCAGTCAAAGAAAAAGCCGATGGTGGACCAAACGACTACATGCTGGACATCGACGAAGACTACTTCGGAACGCAGCTGGTCGCCCGACAGCTGCTGACCTCTGGTATCTCGCTAAAAATGACTTTTCAACTTGAACAGCCCCTTGCGCACCTGTTTTGCCCAAAAGTGGTCGACGATGAGAAGACAGCGGACAGCTGGTTCGTTGCGATGCTCGACGCCATGGTGAGTATCGGAGAAAAGTGCTCGGGAGGCGGCGGTGAGGACGGCTGCTCGCGGTCTGACATCGCCAAAACGGTTGCTCAGGACAAGGAACTGATGGCTATTCTGCGCAAAGCTGCTTGTCCGGAGCTGCCAAGGATGCAGCTGCGGCCCCTGACACGGAAGATCGCTTTGATTTTAGCTGGCCTGAACAAAAACCAGCTACACGTTCTGCAGAGCATCGGTTTGTGCCTCGGCATGTCGCTCCGTACGAACCTCGATCCGCTGGACACTGTAGCCAAAAAGGTTGGAGGAAAGAAGTCTGCAAAGCTGTTCGGTCCTGAGCACACAGTGAAACTGTGCTTGGGACACAATCTGCCTAACGAGTCTGTGGTGCAGGAGTTCCTGGATAATCAGGCAGGTGTGGACGCTCGACTCGAACGGATGACGCAGCTGCTGCGCCAGTTGCCGAAGGCGCCCATCGCCGTGACCGTCTGCCGCAGCTCCAGAGACGGCTACGTGCCTCGACACCAGATGAGCCGCGTCGAGAACGGCATCTTCAAAGCGTTGCGCGAAGTATTCGGCGAGATCAAAGTTGAGTATGACGAGCAGCTGTTCCACGGCAAGGAGGGCTGGTACGAGTACAAGGCCCGGCAGCTGGGCGACGGGTTCCGGCCGGTAGGAAAGAAGATTTGATAGCGAGTAGAACTTCATCGGTTTTTTACAATGAACTTAAAGTTTTTCCAAAGCTTTGCCTACCAGCCGTTTCTAAGAAATTGCCTTGGTTAAGCAAATAGTGCGTAACATTTATTAACAATTATTATGCTAATAAAATGGTTGATTGGTAAATTCAAGAATATACTTATACTGCCTATACTTTGGACTTGCATGTTTTCTTTCCCTTTAACTTGAATTTGAGAAAACTCTGGCTAGGTTGAGTAGCATAGTGGAGTAAATATTAATAATAACAAAAGTAGAAGAAAATGTCTCATCAAGTTGTACAACTGCATCCAACAGAGTTTTAAAAGCCTATCACACATTTGACGCCATTTTCAAGTAGAAATTTGACATTCTAACGCTTAAAACCTTGCGTTAACAAACCGGTAAAAAACTAGCACATTATAAAAACTAAATGACTAACACAGGTAGACTGCGGGTATTAAACGCTTTGAGATGGTAAAACCTAAAAAAAAACTCAGTTCAGTTCGAGTCCAACCTGGAAACACACAATGAAACAAAATGAAAGTTGATGGGGTTGCAGAATAAAAGGAATTGCTCTGCGAAGGAGTATATTTGCGATAAAAATATCGAAGCCAAACACTGCGCTCAAGCGACCGTGGACTATATTAAAACTAACGAGTGAGCTAGCGAGCTAGTTTGTTTAATTAATTTAACAGTAACTTTAGTCATGCTGAGGCGAACCTTCTACACCTACAGCACCTGGTTGCTTCGAGCGATAGTGCTGTTTAACGTGCTGTGCGCTGGGTTCCTGGGAGTTTATATCTTCTACTTCGACGCTTCAGTTGGTTGGACGAGCCGCGGCCTGCCACCTGATACTTCAGGTACGAGGGTTGTCTAGGTATGAGTGCTGTGTGTTGTTCAGCTACGAGGCTTGTTCAAGGTACGAGGATTGCTCAGGTACGGCAATTGTTACTTCAGGTACGAGGGTTGGTCAGCTACGAGGGTTGTTCACGGTAGGGTAAGAGCGTTGTTTAGGTAATATGGTTGTTAAGGTGCGAGGGTTTTTCAGCTTCGAGGGTTGCTCAGGTATGGCAGTTGTTTCTTCAGATACGAGGGTTGTTCAGCAACAAAGATTGCTCAGGCTACGAGTGTTCTTTCTTCCGGGTACGAAAATTGTTTATGTACGAGAAATGTTCAGGTACGAGAAATGTTCAGGTACGAGAGTTGTTCAGGTACGAGAGTTGTTCAGGTACGAGAGTTGTTCAGGTACGAGAGTTGTTCAGGTACGAGAGTTGTTCAGGTACGAGAGTTGTTCAGGTACGAGAGTTGTTCAGGTACGAGAGTTGTTCAGGTATGACAATTTAGTTCGGATTTAGTTCATGCAGGTTGAAGCAATCCTGATACAAAATTGAATAAGGTTGCATGCCAAATGAAAGCCGCCTATCTGTCACCAAGTATTTCTACAAGATTCTTTCCAATTCGCCAAAAACCAATCTGGCAGGAAAAGCGGCAGCTGAAGGCGGGGACACAGGGGAGGCTGCGTCCAGTCGATGCAGCTTCTTGGACGGTGCGGAGGCAGCTCAGAGCGAGCATGAAGAAGCCTCTTTGCCAACGTCTGATGGCGGATCTAGCCGCGCGTTGAAGGTCTTCGTAGTGGAGGAGCACCACGAAGGTGAGACTTGGAGATGCATTCGGTATCGAATCTTCAATCTCAGCCACTCCTTTGCTCAGTGACAAACTTGCATGTACTTTTCCTGTTTCTAAAACATCCTCAACGAACTGATGAAGGTGCTCAACAGAGAAAAGATCTAATTGCTAATAAAATTTCAGTACTGCCCCTATGGTTTGAAGCCCACAAAGAGGCGTCAATGCGAAACGGTTCGAGAATTCCTCCATTGACGCTGGTAAGCAATAAAATGTATGAGATGTCTGCCTGTCTGTCCGTCTGTCTTAGTGTCTGTCTGTCTGTTTATCTTTTTTGTCTGTCTGTTTGTTTGTCTGTCTCTCTGTCTTAATGTCTGTCTGTCTGTCTTAGTGTCTGTCTGTCTGTCTTAGTGTCTGTCTGTCTGTCTTAGTGTCTGTCTGTTTGTCTATCTGCCTATCTGTCTCAGTGTCTGTCCCAAACCGCCACCATCAGGTGCACATTGACGGCCACTCAGACGGAGCTCCGATCGTCCCAGACCGGCGGTATCCGTTTGCGGAAAAATTCGGCGGAAAGGAGCACATCAAGCTACTGATGACTTTTAACGACAATTTCATAATGGGAGTAGTAAAAAAGTTGTTGCATACTCTAATCAACCACTTTAGACAAAGTCACTTTGGTGTGCGTTTTTTAACACAGACTCTCTGACAGCTTTTTACTGAGTCCGCAGGTTTCAGGCAAACAACGATTTGTCCGAATGTCCGAAAGAGGATGTCAACTTTGTCCGGAATGGAAGCGATGTATCTGTTGCTCGGCAATTGGCAATGAGTGCACGAGCATTGAATAATCAAATACCCAAATCTCTCTATCTGAATAGATCCTAATGAGATAATATAGGGTAGGTGGGAATCTCATGTCAACTTAAGCCCCCCCCCCCAGAATGGAAGCCGCAAACTATAGAGTGCTTGCATTGGATGCAGCAAAACTTAGGATCTGTATTGTCGGTCAGCTTCATTTTGCCTAGCCACCAGTGGAGCAAGATCTATAAATAAAATGTCGAGATCCGACACAATGCTATTCCCCTGGTCTTGCAGTGGGTATAAACTCTTCGACAGACACTAAGAGAATTTTCTCTAAAATCACAGTTCAAGACGCTTTTTATCATTTACCTGTAACTCTTAGTCAATAATGACTAAACCAACTGCCCTAATGGAGGAACACCGCTACAAAAACTTTACAGGGGTCCAGGGTAGCTGGCCTGGTCTCCAACGGCTTGTGGCTCTACCCAGATTGGGTGGATTTCAACGACACGGGTGAGTCTGCCTTCTTGGAGAACTCCATGTTAGAGATCCATAGTATTAACACGAGACGGGTGCATTAATTCGGGATCTAAAGAACCTTGAGGGGTGGCACTATTAGGTGTTCCTCCAAAGCAAAAAGACTATATGAAAAGCACCACAATGCCTAAAAATTAATTACCTGTGCAACGCTTCATCCCATACAGAGAGTGACATCTCAAGCACAGGCATTACGAGACTCAAAGGAACTCTGCAGGCCTGCAGATGCCCAGTGTACGAGCAGGACCGGTACCCATTGATGTCACCCACGATCAACACCACCGACACCTGCTCATTGAGCATCCGGGCGGATATCGATCGGCCCATGTGGCTATTAAGAAACTTTTGCTTCTTCCTCAAAGGCCCGTTCCTGCATGTGTTCGCCTCGGAGAGAAACATAACCGCCGATCTGCTCTCCGCCATCTTCGCCAGGAAGCTGCGCCTGCCGAAGGACCGTCCGGATGAGACAAAGTTCAACACGCTGTTCAACTCTGAGTATGAAGCCAACGATTACATTCTGGACATCGATGAGGATTACTTTGGGGTGCAGCTGGTCGCTCGTCAGCTGCTGAGCTCAGGAATCTCTCTGGACGTCGCTAGTAAACTTCGCAAACCTCTGGCGCAACTTTTCTGCCCAAAGTCGGTCCACGATGAAAAGAAGGCGGACTGCTGGTTCATCACAATGCTCGACGTTGTGACAACTTTCGCCGAAAAGTGCAACACAGGCGACGATGAAGATGGCTGCTCACCGGCTGCCATCGCCGACAAAGTTGCTCAAGACAAAGTGCTACTTGCTATTCTGAGCAAAGTGGCTTGTCCTGAGCTGCCCCGGGCGCAGCTGGTGTTCCTGACGCGGGAGGTGGCTTCCCTGCTCACCAGCCTGAACAAGAAGCAACTGCAGGTCATGCAGAGTATCGGCCTGTGTCTCGGCATGTCGCTACGCACAAACTTTGATCCGTTGGATTCGTTGGCCGAAACGGTTACAGAAACGCCATCTGAAAAATCGTTCAACATCATGCGCGCAGTGAAGCTGTGCTTGGGTCACAATCTGCCTAACGAGTCCGCGGTGCAGGAGTTCCTGGATAATCAGGCAGGTGTGGACGCTCGACTCGAACGGATGACGCAGCTGCTGCGCCAGTTGCCGAAGACGCCCATCGCCGTGACCATCTGTCGCAGTACCAGAGACGGCTACTTGCCTCGCCACCAGATGAGTTACGTCGAGAACGGGATCTTCAAAGCGTTGCGCGAAGTATTCGGCGAGATCAAAGTTGAGTACGACGAGCAGCTGTTCCACGGCAAGGAGGGCTGGTACGAGTACAAGGCCCGGCAGCTGGGCGACGGGTTCCGGCCGGCAGGAACAAGATTTGAGGACAATGGAAACTAATTTCTCCTAGGCATTTTGTCTGGCAGTCGAAGGTGCTTCCCGTTGAGAAAAACGTTATTGTGTAGTGTTCTAAATATTGTAGTTATCAGACATAATATAATAAAAGACATATTTGTTGGTTATCGTAATATTTGGAACTTTAAAATTTGAGCTTTTCATTTGAACCCAGTATGGTTTTTTCATTTTAAGAATGTTTTAAAGTAGAGACAATACTAAAATACTAAATAACTGCTCAAGAACTTACTCCTTAGGTTGAATCTCACAAAACATAAAGCGGCTTGGACCGTTTTGAGCTGTTTGGACTTTAATAAAAAGCTTGTCTGAGTGAAAAATTTTCATAGTAGAATCTTTGTTTGGTCTGATAATGGCAGCGTGTTTCTTTTCGTTCTGTTTTGTGCCATGTCTGGGGGACGCAGCTACTTAAACTTCATCAAGGCATCTCACTGCAGCACCACGAAATGTGTTCGGCTTACCATCAGCGGGGTCGATTTCACAAGCCCTAAATTTCACAACGCCTAAAATAGAGATACAATTTTTCTTATATAATCCTTCTACAATCTTTTTGTATCTTCATAGTGTTTTTAGGCGCTGTGAAATTTAGGTCTTGTGAAATTTAGGGCTTGTGAAATTCTGTACATGCCTTTTAGGTGTTATGAAATTTAGGGCTTGTGAAATTCTGTACATGCCTTTTAGGTGTTATGAAATTTAGGGCTTGTGAAATTTAGGTGTTGTGAAATCTGCAGGCTGCATTGCTTATTTTCGACGTTGTGAAAATTAGGGTTCATGAAATATAGGTCTTATGAAAGGTTCTGTTTTCGACGTGAAAATTAGGGTTTGTGAAACGACCCTCATCAGCGCTGACCTTTTCGACCCTGATGTTTCTGTGCGTGCATCGCGGATCAATGAAGCTTGCTAGTCGATATCTGCTTGCAAAGCTCAGTTTCTTTTACATTTCTTTACTGTCTTGGATCGCTACTATTGATATTCGTACGGATATCCAAATGGCACCATGCCACCAGAGCCGTTCAGCTGCAAGGGATCCTCGATCAGAATGGACATTCCTCAGATTCATTCCAGATGAAGTCGATCATAACCTTTCTGTGTGTACAACTGTTATTACTTCAGTTGAAAATTCTCGCAGCTCTGCAACGCTGTGCAAAGTAAAGCACAAAAAGATAAAAAAGACTTAAGTCACTGCAGTCTATACATCAGTCGTCCTTGAAATTAACTTAACTAAAACAAAATGGCTACAACTTCAATTCAGATTTTTTAACTTGTATTAACTTGTTTTAACTTGTTTTCAGATTTTTCTGTTAACCCATAAATTACCCAATGTTTGACATCGTGTGCAATGTGCTGTGCATGTTTTATATCGTGTGCAATGTGCTGTGCGTGTTTTATATCGTGTGTAACGTGCTGTGTATATTTGTTATCGTGTGCAATGTGCTGTGCGTGTTTGACATCGTGTGCAATGGTCTGTGCGTGTTTTACATCGTGTGCAATGTGCTGTGCGTGTTTGACATCGTGTGCAATGTTCATGTCAGATAACGCTTTTCCAAGTTTTTCCGATCCAACGATGTATAGTTGCTCCAGCGTAATTTTGATGGACAATCAAACAAGTTTTACACAATTAAGCTATTGGACGATAGAAAGGAAAAAATGAGACAATGATGAAGGGACACCCCTGCCATTTTCACTCAAGAATTATGACAAGACGAGTTCGGAAATGATAGACTCTAACTTTTTTCAACTTGACGCTGACTAAAAGCTCACAGAGCACGGCTAAACAGGTCTCTCAATAAGTGTACAAAGTAGAATAAATTTGCACTGGAAAGCCACAAAAAAACTAAACACGACGCTGAAACAACAAAGACTATATCAACGAGCTAGTGAGCTAGCGGAGCTGTTCTCCAAGTCAAACCATTGCCAACTTAAGTGTCGTCATGGTCAGACATTACGGTTACAAAACTTGGCTGTTCCGCGCGATAGTGCTGTTTAACTTGCTGTGCGCCGGGTATCTGGGCGTTTACATCTTCTGTCTTAACGGTTCGACGTCTGAGACGACGGTCGGTTGGGAGAGCCAGCAACCTGCTGATCCGGCTGGCTCTGCAGGTATGAGAGCTTCTTAGGAATGGTTTTTATTTAGGTACACAGGCTGTTTAGATTACAGTGTTGTGTAGCATTGTTAATTTATTAAATTTGGTGTCTTTATATACAACCTGCGCTTTTTTTACACAAGTGCGTTTTTCTATTTTTTAGTGTTTCAGTGTTTTTTCTGCGTTTTTTATGTCACGTGATTCTGGGTCATTCTAATTGAAGTGAAACTGGCTTTAGTAGATAAAGATTAGTATATTGTGCATGTGATTATTTTAGGATGAATTTTTTGCTGGTTTAGGGGCGATTCTGAGGGTAGTTTAGAGGCGATTCTGGGGGTAGTTTAGAGGCGATTCTTGGGGTAGTTTAGAGGCGATTCTGGGGGTAGTTTAGGGGCGATTCTTGGGGTAGTTTAGGGGCGATTCTTGGGGTAGTTTAGAGGCGATTCTTGGGGTAGTTTAGGGGCGATTCTTGGGGTAGTTTAGAGGCGATTCTTGGGGTAGTTTAGAGGCGATTCTGGGGGTAGTTTAGAGGCGATTCTGGGGGTAGTTTTGAGGCGATTCTTGGGGTAGTTTAGAGGCGATTCTTGGGGTAGTTTAGAGGCGATTCTTAGGGTAGTTTAGGGGCGATTCTTGGGGTAGTTTAGAGGCGATTCTTGGGGTAGTTTAGAGGCGATTCTTGGGGTAGTTTAGGGGCGATTCTTGGGGTAGTTTAGGGGCGATTCTTGGGGTAGTTTAGAGGCGATTCTTGGGGTAGTTTAGAGGCGATTCTTGGGGTAGTTTAGAGGCGATTCTTGGGGTAGTTTAGGGGCGATTCTTGGGGTAGTTTAGGGGCGATTCTGGGGGTAGTTTAGAGGCGATTCTTGAGGTAGTTTAGAGGCGATTCTTGGGGTAGTTTAGGGACGATTCTTAGGGTAGTTTAGGGGCGATTCTTGGGGTAGTTTAGAAGCGATTCTTGGGGTAGTTTAGAGGCGATCCTCTAAGGATGTCTAATTAAGCGCTTTCCAATTCACCAAAAAATTTTCTGGCAGAAAAAGCGGCAGCTGAAGTTGGAGACACAGCAGAGGCAGCTCAGAGCGCGCATGAAGGAGCCTCTTTGCAATCGTCTGATGGCGGATCTAGCCGCGCGTTAAAGGTCTTCGTAGTGGAAGAGCACCACGAAGGTGAGAAACACGTGGAGATACATTGAAACATCATGAACAATCTTTCCACTTCGGCTCATCCCTCACTGTTTCCGTTTCTTGAACAATCAAAATCTAACTGAATTGCTCAGTAAAATTAAAGTAAGCGTAAAAAATTATTGCTGATGAAATTTCAGTTCTGCCAATTTGGTTCGAAGCTCACAAGGAGGCGTCCGTGAGACACGGTTCAAAAATTCCCCCACTGTCGCTGGTAAGAAATAGTATAGCAGCCTTCGAGCTGTCCGTCTGTCTGTCTGTCTGTCTGTCTGTCTGTCTGTCTGTCTGTCTGTCTGTCTGTCTGTCTGTCTGTCTGTCTGTCTGTCTGTCTGTCTGTCTGTCTGTCTGTCTTTCTGTCTGTCTGACCTCTGACCTCTCTAGCTGTCGTTGGACAACAATATTCCAGAGACTGATTGCAGTTATCTTGCAGATTGTAGTCTTTCAGTGTCTGTCTTAGTGTCTGTCTGTCTGTCTGTCTGTCCACATCAGCGCCTGTTCCACACGCCATCACCAGGTGCACATCGATGGTCACTCGGATGGAGCGCCAATTTTGCCTGACCGGAGGTACCCGTTTGCGGCTAAGTTTAGTCAGAAGGAGCACATGAAGCTGTTGATGACGACAAATGACAATTTTATAATGGTGCGTTGTCAACAGTGCTCTGCCTTTTCAAGTCTAATCGTACAATTACCGTTTTATGCCCAACCAGGTTGATTTACATGTAAGGGGTTGTAGCCTAGTTGTTAGAGTGTCGGACTCAAGATTGAAAGGTCAGGGGTTCGATTCACGACCCACTGGAACAATTTGGCCCTTGGACAAGAAATTCAATTCTATGCATTGCTTCAGTTCACCCAGCTGTAAAATGGGTGCCAGCATTAGCTGGGGTAATTTAAGGGTGCGTCTTTGGACTGAAAAGGCGTGTGCAGCCTTCATATTTGCCCATTGAAAAGGGTGCAATCGAAAAATGTTTTATTCAAAGAAGAATTAAACTAAGGAGATTAGAGCTGTCTAAAATTCCTTTTTTGCATGTATAGAATAGTCTAAGTCAACTGTTAGTCCTTCACCGGTATTCAGACCTACGCTTTGCCGAGCCTACCTACGATCTACCTTGATAAAACAAATTTTCAGGGATCCAAAGTAGCGGGCCTGGTCTCTAACGGACTGTGGATCTACCCTGATTGGCTGGATTTCAATGACACAGGTGAGCTTGAGACCCATAGAATCTACGTGATACAGATATTGAACTTTTAGCATTGAGTTCATCACAAAAGGGGACCGATCCTATATCTTTGTCGCTACCTCTAGCTGTCGTTGGACTACAAGACTCCTGCAGATTGTAGTCATGTAGATTGTAGTCCTGCAGATTTTAGTCCGGCAGTTTTATTCCCAAATGCATACTATAGATTTTATCTTCATCGTCAAAAGTTAGCACTCCGAACATTAAAATTCAAGGTTTGCATTGAAAAACAAGAAAAACAATTGAAGCAATAAAAGTCAATTGAACTCAGCTCATATTGCCTGGAAATCCATTTCTCCGCACCCCCTTCCCCAGAAATCGAGCTCTCAAGCACAGGCATTACAAAATTCAAAGGAACTCTGCAGGCCTGTAACTGCCCAGTGTACGAGCAGGACCGGTACCCAGTGACGTCACCCACCGTCAACACCACCGACACCTGCTCAATGAGCATCCGGGCGGATATCGATCGGCCCCTATGGCTATTACGACATTTTTGCCTCTTTCTGAAAGGTCCATTCCTGAATGTGTTCGCCTCGGAGAGAAACATAACCGGCGATCTGCTCTCCGCCATCTTCGCCAGGAAGCTGCGCCTGCCGAAGGACCGTCCGGATGAGACAAAGTTCAACACGCTGTTCAACGCTGAGGAGGATGAAACTAACAATGGGCTGAACGACTACATGCTGGACATCGATGAGGATTATTTCGGAACGCATCTGGTAGCTCGGCAGCTTCTGACATCCGGAATCTCGCTGGATGTCGGTAGAAAACTTCGTGACCCTCTAGAGCACTTGTTCTGCCCAAAGCTTATAAATGAGGAGAAAACTGCGGACGACTGGTTCGTCAAGATGCTCGACGTTGTGGCAAGTATTGGTGAAAAGTGCACGGAAGGCGATAGCGAAGAGCACTGCTTACCGTCTGACATCGCCGACAGGGTTGCTCAAGACAAAGAACTGCTGGACGTCCTGCGCAGTGCTGCATGTCCGGAGCTGCCGCAGACGCAGCTGAAACAGCTGACCAGGAAGATTGCTTTGATACTGGCCGGCCTGAACAGAAACCAACTGCAGATTCTGCAGAGCATCGGTCTGTGCCTTGGCATGTCGCTACGGACAAACCTCCAACCCCTGGACTCTGTGGCGTCTGATAATAGCTTTGAAAAGTCTTCTTCTAGACATCTGTTCGGTCCTAAGTCCACAGTGAAGCTGTGCTTGGGACACAATCTGCCCAACGATTCTGCTGTGCAGGAGTTCCTGGATAATCAGGCAGGTGTGGACGCTCGACTCGAACGGATTACGCAGCTGCTGCGCCAGTTGCCGAAGGCGCCCATCGCCGTGACCGTCTGCCGCAGCTCCAGAGACGGCTACGTGCCTCGACACCAGATGAGCCGCGTCGAGAACGGCATCTTCAAAGCGTTGCGCGAAGTATTCGGCGAGATCAAAGTTGAGTATGACGAGCAGCTGTTCCACGGCAAGGAGGGCTGGTACGAGTACAAGGCCCGGCAGCTGGGCGACGGGTTCCGGCCGGCGGGGGAAAAGATCTAACATCAATCTTTGACAGTCTTTTGCTTTTGCTGCTGGTTGGGTTTATTTGACCAACTATTTCGTCGATAATCTTTTTCTCGGTTAAAGGTCTATTTAAAGATTTGATGTCGGTTTATAGCTTAATCAACGTATATTGAATGTCTAATCTTTACTGTACCAATACGGCATTGCTTTGTTTGTTTTCAATTATTTAACAATTTTCAACTGGTCAGTATATGTGACGCCGAGTGCGGGCCTGCCCTCGTCGATGTGGCAGTGCAACTCGGCGCAGATCATGTGACTTGCCAGCTGGAGTCGCCAACGGCGCAGTAAGCTGCTTGAAAGGTGCCAACAGGGCGATACACTGCCGTATTTGTAACGACGCTAAAAAATACAGCGTGCCTTGCGTCAACCTGCTGTTCGAGCGAATCTGTCAGCGTCCAGGTCTCGGCGTTCCGAATGTGGCCTAAAATAACGCCGCCCTCTGGCGGTCAGACAGGGACTGCAGGACAGCCCTCACGGAAAGAAAGACAGCCCAGGCAAGCCCGGCAGCCTTGAGGCTCAGCAAGGACCTCTGTACGTAGTATACCAGAATACAAAACTCAAAGACCGTTTAATTTGTGGAGGCCAATTTCCTGGAAAAACACAGGAAAAAAAGTAAAAAAAAAATTTTTCATGCCATAATCAATGATTGCGTTTGATCTGGGGTAGTTAAGATTATCATTCTTTCAATTTTGTATTCACAGCATGTTTTTTATTTCATAAGCAAAAAGTTGTGGCCCTTTGACACACCACTACTACGAACTCCGGGACAGTCGCTGACTGCGCCCGGCAGCTCAAGGCCAGTGGCAATACTGTGTGGCTGAAGTGGATCCAGGGCAGGCAGGGTTCCCGGGGAATGAATTGGCGGACACCCTCGACAGGAGGGGCGGATCTGGCTCTTTCCTAGGCCTTTTTGAACCAAAACCGGAAGGAAAATCACGCCCACGTCATGACCCTTACCGGCCATGGTATCTCGCTAGGCACTCCTTCCTCCGAAGCGACCTCGAGAGTGAACTTTGCCCTTTTTTCGAGTGCGACTATGAAGATGCTTAGCACTTTGTTTGTCACTCACTGCCCTTTCTTTACCTGCAGAGACCGGCTACGCTACCTCGGGACGAACCCGTCTATTGACGAGGTCTGCCCAGCCTGACAGGATCCCACGGCACTTCCAGTTCCTTCGGGCGACAATACGAGCCACAATAATGCTCACAACTTTGGGCTCATGAAATAAAAAGAAAACAATATGAAAATGAAACCTTCATTAGACAAATTATATAAAATACAACAAAGTAACATGTTTTGCATGCTAAATTAAAAGAATGGTACTCTTCACTTGATTGGCCTCCAAAATTTGCGTTATCAGTCGAATTTTACTTTCTATTATACAACAGTGGTCCTTGGTGCTTGTCTGTGAATGCGTTGTCCTGGGCTTTGGACATAAGAGTTGGGATTAGGGTTAGAACAGGGTACGAGTTATTGGCACGCACAATGGAGTTGAACTATCAATGATTATAAGATAAAAGTTTTGTTTTAAAAACCTGCTTTGACTAGTGATAGTGATTTTTCTGGCAGCGGGAGCCTTCAGAACATTTCCAAGAAATCAAGTTTTGCGTCCCTCTACTTCGTATGTGTATTGATGGTCTTTCAAAAAACCGAGTACACGGATTCTTCAGACTAAAGAGCGACCAGAAATACGATTAACATATATGAAGTCGTTTTTTGAGAAGTGTTTTGTTAGAATACACTAGGAGCCATAAAAAGATTGCTCTGAGCGTTTAGTATGCTGAACCACGTTGAACTACATCCTCATGGAAGTGAGCTTATATGCAGGAGTGCAAATTAACACGAACAAGATTTTGAGCAGGTTTATTAGCAGTCAATATTTTTGTTTAATCTATTAACTCGCATGAAATAAACATTTTATGTTTTGGCTCCTAAAATTCAAAGTACAGAATCTATTTTGAAATTAAAAAATCGCCATGTACTTATTAAGGTTACAAGCAGAAAATGTTTCTGGCTGGTCATTGGACTGTATGATTGGTTACTATACTGTAATGTGGTTGCTACGTTAATGACTCAAGCGTTAAACCATACAACTCAATTAACTACAATGAGTCTCGAAGTTAACTAGCATTGCATCACTCAGCGGCCCGTTTCTTCGGCATTTTGTAGCTGCGAATCCAGATCTCCGACAAGCAGACAGACGAGTGGAACCTGAAGAATATGATCAACGGCAGGAAGATGTACTTCACAATGCTCCACGCCATCTTTCCAAAGTATCCGTTGGGAAAATCTTCCGCAAATGTGCGCTTGGCTTCGAACACGGCCTCGATCCACATGGCCAGGTTGGCGATGAGCAGCCCGATGGTGAGTCCGCGGCCCGGCTTGTGGTTGTTCTCGACTAGCTCCAGGGTGATGCGCCTCTGGATGGCCTGCATGATGAACAGCGTCTGCGAGATGGACTGGACCACCTCCAGCACGGACTGCGGGTGGGGCGTTGGTTGGCGATTGGCTTCCATAGTGCTTCTGTCTGACACTTGATACTTGTGTCTCTGACACTTGATGCTTGTGTCTCTGACATTTGATGCTTGTGTCTCTGACACTTGATGCTTGTGTCTGAGACACTTGATGCTTGTGTCTGAGACACTTGATGCTTGTGTCTGAGACACTTGATGATTGTATCTGAGACACTTGATGCTTGTGTCTGAGACACTTTATTATTGTATCTGACACTTGATACAGATAAACTCTAGACACTTTATTATTGTATCTGACACTTGATACAGATACACTCTGAGACTTGATGCTTGTGTCTGAGACACTTTATTATTGTATCTGACACTTGATACAGATACACTCTGAGACACTTGATTCTTGTGTCTGACACTTGATGCTTGTGTCTAACAGGTAGCGTCTCTGTCTAACCAATGATTCAAAAAGATAATTTTGCGAGACACGTGCCGTAATGTTTAAATTCGACTTTCAGCACCCAACAGAGCTCACCTTCAGTCCAGCCGCCTTAGTGATAATATTTTTATGTCCGATCCATGTCGGACAGTGGCTGATGTCGCTGGAGTCCACAGCGCAGGAGCCGACGGAGATGGCCACAAACAGGTTGAAGCACAGGATGCCCGCCAGGCCAACAAACAGCAGGTTTACGTCGAAGGCTTCGTTGCCGCGGACTCTGTAGAGTCGCAGATGGCGGACCGTCTTAACGATGCCAGTCACGGACATCGCCGAGGTGAACAGCAGCACCAGACACTCGATGCTGACTATGACCAGCGTGTAGATGTTCTGGTGCGGCTGTTGAAGGACCGGGTTGGTGGGCCTGGGATTTGATTTTTATTCCGCCTTCCAAGATTTTGTGCTTGCTGAGTTTCTTAGAAAATGTTAAGGAGGCTGGTTTTCACCGAAATAGGAACTTTCACTTTTTTCAAATTAAAATTTTTATTGCTTTCGATAGGAGGCAGGCCCAATGTTCATCTTTTGATATGCTGTGCCTTTCTTATGGCTCTATCGATTTTCATGAAGCTTTTTGTTTAGAAAATTAGAATTCTATGTCAATTTTTTTTCTTCTACGTGCATTCCCTGTACCTAAAACTCAAAAATGCATGGCACAGCTCGACTCATTGATTTTATGAATCTATTTTGTCATCTCTGTTACACAATACTGTTCAGTCAGCTAAGGACAAAGTACCCTGGTAGGTTCATAAAACCAATAAGCCGAGCCGTGCCATTTTAATGGTTTTTAGGCACAGGGCATGTACCATTGTACGTAGAATAAAAATTAACATAGAATAGATAGAATACATAGAAGTTCAGTAGTCCTCACAGATACTAGAATAACTAGATGGGCCACTCAGCGCATTTGCGTGTAAACTACTTTCAGTTCAGTAGAAAGTTAAACAGCAGCATTTTAATGCATTTTTAAAGCCAAGGCTCATTTACTGGCGGCTCTTACTCCTAGCATAAACCCTCCAACCGCGCCTTTTTACACTACCCCCCGCCCCGCCCCAATTTTATTGCCTTTTATTGCCAATGTACATCACTGCTGAACCAATTAGCAAACTGTTTACGCCTGCAAGCTTGGCTTCTAAACTTATCAAAGTCATTTTATCTGCCTTTTTTATAAAATAGTTTATGTATTCTTCTTTGCTACTGAACTGAAAGTAGAAAGCTGTTTTGCTAAGTATAAATGCCTATCTAGTTATTTTAGTATCTGTGGGCGAGACTTGCACGACAAACCTTAGGCCAAATTTGCTGTGACCGCGAGATAGTCAGAGGACGCGTTCTACCTCTGAGCTTCCCCCCGCTCTCAACCCCGGGATTTCTATAGGGGATTTGAACCCTATCCAAGTTAGACTGTTTGGGATTTGACAATCTGAAGAACGCAAACTATCTGGGTTGTTGACGCACATTTTTGTCTGAGTTGAGCATCTGCAGGCTGATCATGGGCACCAGAACGCAGATCATGATGAGTAGGCCCAGGAAGAGACCTTTGTGCGACTTGTGACAGGCGGTGAACCTCGGCCCCTCCGGGTACATCTTCCTGCCGTAGGGGGTCACTTTGGTGTCGCCTATTTTGCTGAACACTTTGAAGCAGATGGCAGCGCAGATGAGGCCGTACTCGACTGCGCACGGGTACAGGTAGGGGCCGAGCTTGTGTGATGGCCCGTTGTCTAGCAGATTCTCGTGGCAGTCTGGAGAGCAGATCACTGGTTGTATCACTCATTCACTCACTCACTCACTCACTCACTCACTCACTCACTCACTCACTCACTCACTCACTCACTCACTCGCTCACTCACTCACTCACTCACTCATTCACTCACTCACTCACTCACCCACTCGCTCACTCACTCACTCGCTCACTCACTCACTCACTCACTCACTCACCCGCTCGCTCACTCACTCACTCACTCACTCACTCACTCATTCACTCACTCGCTCACTCACTCACTCACCCACTCGCTCACTCACTCACTCACTCACCCACTCGCTCACTCACTCACTCGCTCACTCACTCACTCGCTCACTCACTCACCCACTCACTCACTCGCTCACTCACTCACTCACTCATTCACTCACTCACTCACTCACTCACTCACTCACTCACTCACTCACTCACTCACTCACTCACTCACTCGCTCACTCACCCACTCGCTCACTCACTCACTCGCTCACTCACTCACTCACTCACTCATTCACCCACTCGCTCACTCACTCACTCGCTCACTCACTCACTCACTCACTCACTCACCCACTCGCTCACTCACTCACTCGCTCACTCACTCACTCGCTCACTCACTCACTCACTCACTCACTCGCTCACTCACTCACTCACTCACTCACCAACTCGCTCACTCACTCACTCACTCACTCACTCACCCACTCGCTCACTCACTCGCTCACTCACCCACTCGCTCACTCACTCACTCGCTCACTCACTCACTCACTCACTCATTCACCCACTCGCTCACTCACTCACTCGCTCACTCACTCACTCACTCACTCACTCACCCACTCGCTCACTCACTCACTCACTCACTCACTCACTCACTCACTCACTCACTCACTCACTCACTCACTCACTCACTCACTCACTCACTCACTCATTCACTCACTCGCTCGCTCACTCACTCACTCGCTCACTCACTCACCTGTACCATTGCCAGTGTAATTTTCAACACCACCGTCTGGGTGACTCTTTAACGCATTGTGACTGTCGGCGGTGAGGCCCACCTTGATTTCATAGATGACAGTCTTGACCCAGATGCACAGGTTGGTGACAATCAGGTGCACCATCATGAACCGAGTCAGCAGCAGCTGCGTATTGAACGTAATCTGATGATGGCAAATGGGAGTCGCTAGTTCCCTAAAGTCTACCTAAAACATTTGTGAATAATCACAGAAAAATGTACATGTTAGCTTCTAGAGACGGAAGCCAAGGGCTCACCCTGTGATGCTTGAACAGGTAATAGGTTTGGGCCATGATGAAAACCAGGTGAACCACCTGCTTGGGAATGAACCACATGTCATGGCAGGCCGCCAGGCCCTTCCGCTCGATCACCTCCGAGATTTTGAAGCCGTCGTGAATCATGACCCCAAAACCAAACACTGAAAAATTATGAGATAAAGTGTTGCGGAGAAATAAAGTTTATGTATTCATTATTCGATTCGAAATGAAATACATGATGCACTCACCAATGGCACCAAGTCGCAGGTACAAGTTAATCCCAGTCTCCGATTGCGTGATGGGATTGACCTTTAATGCGCTGGGTGTGAAGGGTGACTCTGCGTGGGTGCAACGGTGCAAAATTGCATCGCGTTAGTGAAGTCTGAGTGATATTTTCAATGATAGAATACTATAGGATTAGCCCATTTTTGTTGCAACATGGCCTTAGTGCCAATTCAAGCTGCAGATACGAGTGTTACATTTCGATTAATCATTGGTGCATTCTGGATACGTCAACCGCAACAAAATCTGCACAAAATTAGAGCGTATACTCTTTTTCAGTAGTTTTTCTGCGCAGAGTCACCTAAATTTAATCTGACAGCAAAAACTTCCTTTCCTTCCTAGGGGTTTGCGGCATATGGGGTTAAGAATGAACAATAAGCATTTAACTCGATGTACAACACGAGTGAACGCCAGACGGCCGAACTGCCTATTGGGCAGTACAAATCCAGCTCAGCCAATGAGAGAGCAGTAGGGAGAGAGGGCAAAGTCAGACGGACGAAACTCAGCCTAGGGGCCAGGCCAAATCTAGCTCAGCCAATGAGAGAGCAGTAAGGAGAGAGGTTAAAATCAGACACAAGCTAGCTAGAGCAAAGCCTAAACTGTTTATTGGCCTGGCTGGGGCGCCACCCTTTTTTATTGCTCGCTTGTGCACACGCCCTGGATTTGGGTTTTTAGGTTTTCCTGCAACCTCGGTTTTAAATTGATTTTTAAAAATAATTTCGATTCTGAGGCACGTCTGGAGTTGGGTAAAACAGGGTGAAGATGCTGATATAACGGGTCAATTCTGCGAGAAAGCCAAATGCGATTGCTGCTGCTCTAGTAACTCTAAATACGAGCGTATCTTGCAACGTTTACTATATTTTTAGTTTTACTAAGTCGGTCAACTAACGAGGTTCAATTTTAGTATATAGATTTAAAAGTAAAAAAACGCGATTATTACTATTGAAAATTAGTATATAAAGCGCATTTTTTTGAGATAACACCAATAGTTATTCAATATGGTATGTAGCTCTAGTATGTACTTTATGCACAGTCTGCTTCAGCGCTAATTTTGGCGCCACAGGTAGGCACTCATTTTGGCGCTGCAGGCACTCATTTTGGCGCTGCAGGCACTCATTTTGGCGCCACAGACAGGCACTCATTTTGGCGCCACAGACAGGCACTCATTTTGGCGCCACAGACAGGCTTTCATTTTGGCGCCACAGGCACTCAGTTTGGTGCCCTAAAACAAAATTATTGATTTCCACATCGGGTCACAAGGTAAGTGGCTTTTACTTGGGGGGGGAGGGACATGTCCCCCCTGTCCCCCCGGTGGCGACACCCCTGGGCTTAACAATAAAGCCAAATTTAACAATAACGAAGAATATTAGAAAAAAACCCTTTGACGCTTAAGGATGAATGACTCAAATTAAAGGCAGGTGACATTTTCTGAGGAAGGCCAAGCATGAAGGAGAAATCTTCAAGAATGAGCTCTGACAGAGTGCGTCCGACTCGCCTGGAGTGTCCGGCCCCTCGCCATCGGGCGACGCCAGGTAGCGCTCGTCGACCTGGCCGGCTCTCCTACCACTGACAAGCACAGGAGGTAAGTCTGTCACCAGCGGATTTCGTTTCAGCATGCGACGGCGCGGTCTGTAGATCTGCGATCCGGCGGCGCCGCCGATGTCAGGTGCTGTGGATAGAAGGCCTTCATCGGCGGCGTCGGCCTCCGTGGTGGCCAGAGGGACAGTGCCTTGATGATCGGCGCCGTTGTGCGGAAGGTCTGGGCTGACCGGGTCTGTCTCCGGCGCATCGGCGGCGGCCTCCTGAAGGTGCGCCATTGGGATTTCGACCGTCTGCGGGCTGTGGCCGACGCTCAGCCCCTCGGAGGAGAACGCGGCAGCGGCGGTGGCAAATCGCTGGGCACGCTTTTTAGCTCGACGCTGGTGCAGCGAAATCAGCGAGTTGAGATAAATGATGCAGATGATGCCGACTCCGTGCATGAAGATGTAGAACATCTGCGGGGTGTTCAAATGGGGGGACCCCAGTGTTTGGAAAGACTAAGTCACCCAGTCACTGCACTGGTCAGTCATTTTATAAATCTGTCACCCAATCACTGCTCAGTGATTTTGGAAATCTGTCACCCAATCACAGTGCTCAGTGATTTTGGAAATCTGTCACTCAATCACAGTGCTCAGTGATTTTGGAAATCTGTCACCCAATCACACTGCTCAGTGATTTTGGAAATTTGTCACTCAATCACACTGCTCAGTGATTTTGGAAATCTGTCACCCAATCACGCGTCTGCTCAGTGATATTGGAGGGATTGCTCCCATAAGTTATTATACGTAGGCCAATCTGTGCTGTATCTCACCTGCCTGTAGGCGGCATGCTCCACGGGCTTGGCCAGGGCGTCGCTGATGGGAATGACCACGCCGTGCATGAGCACAACCAAACCGTATAGAGTGAGCAGGGACTGCAGAATTGAGCTGCAAGTTGAAGCTCGATGATTGGCTGTGAATGCCAGCTGGCTTGGCTGTCTGGAATAGGGATAGAAAACTTTCACTCTGAGGAGTCATTGTTTGCACTGGATTCTTCATCGGGGTGGCAGCTTCAATTTTGCAGAGCAACTCAGCGGGGTTTGTTTCCATGAGCGGTTACCTTAATTTGGGGCTTGTGCGTAAAAAAATTGTCGATTGGTTGTGGCTTTCGTTACCAGCATTAGCATGCGATTCTTCATTGCTGGCGATAGCTGGTTTTACCATAGACAAAGCCGTCCTAGACGTATAGACTACGTAATACACGATCTTTCTTGTAGATCATTCTGAAGAAAACTCACCTCTTTCTCGGCCTTCGAGACGTCAAAGAGTTTTGCTTGGAGTGGGATTTTATTATAGACTTCAGACGCCCCATGGAGAGGCTTGGTTTTTCAAAAATTAAGAGAAAAGCTGGTTAAAGCTAGTTAGAACAAATTCCAGTGTCCAAATTGAGCCTAATATATACACCTAGAGGACTTCCACTCATTATAAGGCCTGGTTTTGCAGCGTACTCAGTTTAGTGGTAGAACAGAACTAGAAGAAATTTCAAACGGAAAGAAATTTAACTTGAGCATAGCTAGCAAAACAATGAGCACGGTGCGATGCGATGTAATGTGCATGCCTATACATATAGTTAAGAGTAGAGGGCTTCTACGGCCTCTAAAAGAGAGTTGGCTATCAACTGAAGGGTCTTTGAAAGAATTCACTATTGAGTGTATACAAGCTACGAGCTAAGCAAAGGCCATCAAAATATAATAACCAAAACTGAAGAGACGCACCTCAATTTTAAGTACAGAAAATGTCATCGAGAATCTTAAAAACGGAAAACGAACTCGCACTTCTTCAATGTATTTGTTGAATAAGCGGTCATTTAAAAAACAACCATGTTATACAGGCATAATAAAATATTAAGAAGCAGTCATCAGCAACTATAGAATTAGATTCGTAGCCTTGTAGCCGTTCACTTCTGCTTGTTCTCGGACCCGTCCTCGTAATCGGCAACTGCAGGTGTTCAGAATGAGGAGGCAAGGGGGCGACGGATTAAACGCACTTGAAAAAAATCAGAGTTTGTTAGATAAAAAGCTACTACAAAAATAAGTGCTCACATTTGCCAAAGTACTGACGGATCTTCTGCAGGTGAGCAGGCACTTCTTTTTCAGGCTCGGCACCTTCCTCAGGCTTGCGAACTGTGTGGATTGGGAGATAAAAAGGGGAAATAAATTAGCCATCACCAATTAGTACTTTACGAACTAAAGTTAGCTATTTGCGAAGACCTAAACAGGAAAATCTACATAGAAATTGTGTTCCTTACCAACTTTGCCAACGGAAATGTCGGTGCCAGGCACAATGTGGAAGATCTGCGTATTACTGCCGTCGCCGTTGTCGCATTCGCTGATTGGGTTGCTGAAATCTCGCTTGTTGGCCATTTGTTTTAGTTGAGCAGCAGGTTGCGGGCTGGAGCTAACTTAGATTGGGTAGTTGCGCTTGATACGACGTTGACGTTGCGAGCCGTGGGCCTTGGTAAGTGAAATCAAAGGGCAGTCCCTGTCGTTTAAATAAGCGATAGAGAGGTCTAGATAGAGGGCTTGTGATTGGTGTTTCAGCTGTATGGGGTGGGTGGGTTGGGGGTGATGAAATGACTTTTCACTCTCTTGCCCCTAGCTAAACGCTCATTGGCTGGCAGAGTTTAGAGTAAGAGATTGGCTTCGCTAAATGGCTTTAAGGGTCCTGTTTTGTTTGGACTGGATTTTAAGACCGGTGCGAAAAATAACCACCGACCAAATTCCTTTTAGTGGTAATCAACTCATCTCTAAGTTAAGACAGCCTATACTTCATGTACTTCAGTTCAATGTACAAAGTAAGGAGGGGACATTCTATTTTCACAAGTTGCAGGCAGGCGCTAATAATTTGTTTTTATTTTCGATTCATAAGTCAGACATTCATTTTTGCATGGGTGAATCAGGGAGTTGTTAGGACAGTGAAATAAGTCATCAATCAACAAAAAATTTGCTAAAAATGAACTTTTCAAAATGCAAACAAGTAAATATACTCAGCAATATGGAAAAGTGGCCACCCTTTGCCCCAGTGAGCAGTGTATTTTGACCAGCGTTTGTCACCTGGCCAACCATTTTGATAATAAAAAATGCTTGAAAAAAACAATGAAACCGGGCGGAAGCTTCAATCCATCATCCAATATTCGCCCTCCGCTCTTCCCAGCCCAACTCTGCGTCGCGTGGCGCAAGTTGTGTCACTCAAAAGTCAAAAGTCAATAGAGCTAGAATTCACCGCGTACTCTCAAGGTTGGCGACTTCTAGTTTTGTTGATTATACTTCAGTAGATAAAGAACCGGGACAATAACATTGTTGATTTTCCATAAAAAATGGCACTTACAACCAAGAGAAGTGTTAATAAATTGAAAAATGAAATTCCATGCGTATGTAGCTCGTTGTACCCGATTTTAAGACCAGTGGGGGTTCCGGAAACCGCACAGGACATAGATAACAACAAAAACAGAATACGCGTTCAGCGTCACGGGGCGCGCCTCAAGGCCAGGTCGCGAATGAACGCCACGCCGCCAGCCGAATCCGGGGCGCTGGCGTCAGCCAGCAGGCAGTCGACGAAACGCCGACTGCGGGCCTGCCCCCGCTGGTAGGGTGCCTGCAGCGTTATATAGCAGCAGCACCTCCCGCACCGGCTGTGGGCAGTACGACTCGGCGCGGATGATGTGACCTGCCAGCTGAAGTCGCCGACGGCGCAACAGGTCGCTTGGACGGACCAGGCCGGCGAGGTGATACAAAGCCGCTTTGGTCACTCGCTCGTAGCCGACCTTGAAGGCGGCGCGCAGCAGGCCAGCGTGCGCCGCGTCAACTTGTTGCTCGAGCGACTCCGTTAGCTGTGTCCAGGTCTCGGCTTTGTACAGCAGAACTGTCTCGATCACCGCCTGGAACAATCGCCCTCAGGCGGTCTGGTAGGGCCTGAGACTGCAGGACTGCCCTCACAGAACGAAAGGCAGCCCAGGCAAGCCCGCAGCGACACCACCAGGCCGACACTCGCCGCAACAGTCTATAGCTTGTCCAGTTGTCGCTGGGCGCCCTCGACAACTAAAGACAGCAGGGCGAGAGCGTCGGCGTAGCCAAAGCACGCCGAGTCGCCTCTCTGGTTGACGTCGACCCACGCGTCGCCGCAACAGAAGCCGCATCGTTGTTGGTAGGAAGAGCGGTCCGCAGCACCCAGCCAAGCACCAGAACGAACAGGAACCGGCGCAAGCGTATCTCCCTGAAACACCCCGGAGGATGTCTCAAAGAAGTCCGATAGGCCGTCCGGTGTCGAACAGCGGCATCGCGCCCCACAGTGTACATGCAGCTTTGGTTATAGTTTCTCACCTACATGTACTGTATGCACGCATTTCATTTTCGTTGATCGATTAGTAGTTAAAGCAAAAACATTCATTTTTTATACGGAGACCATGCAAGCAGACAACCTGAGTAGCATATGTGACTCTAGCTGTTTTGGCGAGTTTCCTTCTGCTAAAGATCCACACACGAGCTGTATTGTACAGAAATGACGAGGGGTGTCCGGAAAGTTCTGACACTTTTAATCAGTGGCATTGCGATGGGTTTTCACACAACTTTTGAATGAAATGATCAAAATACACGGCCACGCGACTGAATTCGTTGGAAAGATCAAGAGATTTGCCGCTTTAAATTGACACCAAACTTGTGCTTGCAGCTGCTACTGCAGCTGTTGCTCTGGGATTATGGGTGGCATCGCTGAGATGTCAAGGGGGGAGGTTGATATGTTAAGGCTTGTGGGGGAATTGCTGAGATTTATATCTTAAATCTTAATTTATTTGCAGTCTTAATTTATTTGCAGTCTTAATTTATTTGCAGTCTTAATTTATTTGCACCACGGTGCAGATAAATGCCGCTACCTCCTCGTGGTGAGAGTGGAGAGCCGCGCTTAACTGCTGCGGCGGCCAAATGCGGCAGGACCAAGCGAGGGCAGCGGAGCGCGCGTCGGCGAGTTGAACGCCGTCGCGAGCGAAACTGGCGAGGTCAGCAACGTGGCGCCGCCCGCCGAGCTGCTGCTGCGCTGGCCCAATTGGATCTTCCGGGTGGCGCCGGGGACCATGAGGCTCACCAGCATCGAGCCCCAGCCGTACCAGAGGGCACGCTTCGGGTCGGGACGCTGAACTGCCGCACTCTCAAGGCCACATGGCGGAGAGGGCTGCTGGCGAGGCTAGCGCTCGACCTCAGCTGTGATGTCATCGCACTACAGGAGGTGTCTATCAGAGCCGACCCCGGACTTCACTGTGAGGACCTGGGCGCCGGTTGGACACTCTGGTACACCTCAGCGGATGAGCGAGGCCGTGGAGGAGTTGGAGCGCTGATCGGACCGAGGCTGCAGCAGAGCTGTCGCTGCATCTCCCTGTCTTCTCGGCTGCTTCGGGTCGACGTCCGGCTTCGCGGCCGGAACACCCGCCTGTTCTGCGCGTATGCGCCGCCTGCTACCCGCTCCGATGAGGCTCAGGCCTTTTTCGAGCAACTCTCGGTGCGGGTGGAGGAGATGGCGCAACGTGACACAGTGGTCATTCTCGGAGACCTGAACGCAGTTCTGCGTAGGTCCGAGCGATCGCTGTTTGTGACAGCGCGCGAGAACGGCAACACCGGAGCGCTAGAGGACTTCCTGGAGAGACAGGACATGGTGTCGGCCAACACCAGATTCCGCAAGTCGCCGGGCAGGCTCGCGACCTTCGTGGGCTGCAAGCGGAGGCGGCGGAACGCGCGTGGCCGGAACGCTACGCGGAGGCTGGCACAGCTCGACCACGTGCTTGTGCGCTTTCGTGAGCGCCGCCGCGTCACCAACTGCCACACCATTACGCCGCTGGCTCTGCGGTCCGACCATCGGCTGCTCATCTGCGACCTTCGGCTTCGGGACCCGCTCTACCGTCCGCCAAAGCGGCCACCGCGGCGCTACTACCGCGCGCTCAGAGACGCCGAGACGCGACGTCGCTTTGCCGGTGCCTTTGTCACTGCGCTGGGCGACAAGCGTGGAGGAGCCGAGTACGCGGAGGTGAGCGCTGCAGTTCGAGCCGCTGCGGAGCAAGCAGTCCCGCTGATGCGACCGGCCCAGCGCGGGCAGCCGGTCTGGCAGGACGACCCCGCGATCGACGAAGCGAGGGAAGATCTGGAGAGGCTTCGTCTGAGTGGGCGGCCAACTCGCGAGGCGGAGGAGGCTCTGGCGGCTGTCTACCTGCAGCGGCAGCAGTCCGCTGTCGATGACGCCATCCAAGCCGTCTCTGCCGCAGGGCCCGATGCCAGAGGGCGCGTGGCCTGGTCCGCCATCAACACTCTGACGGGGCGAAAGCGGCGCATTGCGCTCAACCTGGCAGGCGACACTCCGGATGAGCGCAGGAACGAGCTGCGCGAGTTCTTCGCCGCCATTGTCAACGCGCCGCCCCTCCGCTTCCAGAAAATCTGAGGCTGCCGCCGGAGACGCCGTTGCCGGCGGAGGAGAGCTTCAATGTTGCCCCAGTCAGCACAGCCGACGTTGTGAAGTTCGCTCGGCAGACGCCGGGCGGCAAAGCGCTTGGTCCGGACGAGGTGCCCACCGAGGCGCTGCGGATCCACTGCGTGGCCACTGAGGTCGCCAGAGTGATGAACCGCGTGCTTTTCGGTGAGGTGGCGCCAAACGAATGGACCACGGCGCACATCGTCGCCATTCCAAAGAAGCCGGGCACCACCAAGCTCGAGGAGCATCGAGGCATCTGCCTACAGTCCTGCGCCGCGAAGCTGTTCAACCGCATGCTGCTATCGCGGTTACAGCCTGTGCTGGACCCGTACCTGCGACCTGAGCAGAACGGATTCCGGCCCCATCGCGGCACAGTGACGCAGATCCTGGCTCTTCGACGAGTCATCGAGGAGGCGCGCATCCGCCAGTTGACCCTGATCCTGATCTTCGTCGATTTCAGGAAGGCTTTCGACTCGGTCGTGAGGGACGCGCTCCCAGAGGTGCTCCGTGCGTACAACGTGCCAGACCTGCTGATTTCTGCTGTCATGGCGCTGTACCACGGCACGACGGCTGCTGTCTCAACACCGGACGGCCTATCGGATTTCTTCGAGACATCCTCCGGGGTGCTCCAGGGAGATACGCTAGCGCCGTTCCTATTTATTCTGGTGCTTGACTGGGTGCTACGGACTGCTCTGCCTTCCAACGACGACGGCTTCCTGCTGCGGCGACGCGTGGGTCGACGCCAACCGGAGAGACGGCTCAGCGTGCTTGGCTACGCCGATGACCTCGCCCTGCTGTCCTCGACCGTCGAGGGCGCCCAACGACAGCTGGATAGGCTGGTTGCCGTTGCGGCGAGCGTCGGCCTGGTGGTCAACACGCAGAAGACCGTCGTGCTATGCGTGCCGGACGACACCGAGGCTGCAATCTTCTGCCGAGGCGCTGACGGACAGGCGAGTGAGCTTCCAAGATGTCAGCAGTTCGTCTACCTCGGCGGTCTGGTTCCCGACGTCCGCGAGGATCTGCGGCGTCGCCGTGGACTTGCTTGGGCTGCCTTTCGTTCTATAAGGTCAGTCCTGCAGTCCGAGGCCCTACCGGACCGCCAGAGGGCGGCGCTGTTCCAGGCGGTGATCGAGACCGTCCTGTTATACAACGCCGAGACCTGGACGCTGACAGACTCGCTCGAGGCTCAAGTCGACGCGGCGCACGCTGGCCTGCTGCGCGCCGCCTTCAAGATCGGCAACGAGCGAGTCACCAACACGGCGCTCTATCATCGCGCCGGCCTGGCCCGTCCTAGCGATCTGCTGCGCCGTCGGCGACTCCAGCTGGCAGGCCACGTCATCCGCGCCGAGGCCTACTGTCCGGAGCCGGTGCAGGAGGTGCTGCTACTTACGTTGCAGGCACCCTACCGGCGGGGACAGGCGAGGACTCGGCGCTACGTCGACTGTCTGTTGGCTGACGCCGGCGCCCCGGACTCTGCCGGCGGTGCGGCTTTTGTTCGCGCCCAAGCTTTGAAGCGCGCCATCTGACGCTGCTTTTGTGAACTGGCAGCGTACTCTGTTGTTGTTGTTGTTGAGATATCAAAGCTTACAAGGGACTGCGAGGTATATTGCAAAGCAACGCTACATGCAGTTTATTAGAAAACTTGTACTGCATTTTTTGGCTCCCTAAAGGGGGGGCGTTGATTGCTAGTAGTAATCCGTACACGTTAACTTCACAATCCTGCAGTCCTGTAATCCTGCCCATTAAGCCAATTCATGAAGATAATCTTGAGCAAAATAATCTTGAGCAAGATAAGAGCTAATAGGAGCTGATAAGAGCAAGATAATACTGTACGCATGCACGCACTCGTACACACGCTCACACAGGGTGCACAGCGGCCCTGACTTTCTAATCGTCAGGCATGTACTCTCTCTGTGCCTTGATCAGGAAGTTTTCGTGTACACAAGAGCCAAAATGAATGTGGGGTTGCGCGCACCGGATCAAACCAGGGGTTTGTGGCGCCACAGGGTGTTAGGGCCAGGGTACCACAGGGTGTTAGGGCCAGGGTGCCACAGGGTGTTAGGGCCAGGGTGCCACAGGGTGTTAGGGCCAGGGTACCACAGGGTGTTAGGGCCAGGGTGCCACAGGGTGTTAGGGCCAGGGTGCCACAGGGTGTTAGGGCCAGGGTGCCACAGGGTGTTAGGGCCAGGGTGCCACAGGGTGTTAGGGCCAGGTGCCACAGGGTGTTAGGGCCAGGGTGCCACAGGGTGTTAGGGCCAGGGTGCCACAGGGTGTTAGGGCCAGGGTGCCACAGGGTGTTAGGGCCAGGTGCCACAGGGTGTTAGGGCCAGGTGCCACAGGGTGTTAGGGCCAGGTGCCACAGGGTGTTAGGGCCAGGGTGCCACAGGGTGTTAGGGCCAGTAAAGTACAGGGTGTTAGGGCCAGTGAAGTACAGGGTGTTAGGGTCAGGGTGCCACAGGGTGTTAGGGTCAGGGTGCCACAGGGTGTTAGGGTCAGGGTGCCACAGGGTTTTAGGGCCAGGTGCCACAGGGTGTTAGGGTCAGGGTGCCACACGGTGTTAGGGTCAGGGTGCCACAAGGTGTTAGGGTCAGGGTGCCACATGGTGTTAGATCAAGGTGCTACAGGGTCAGGGTGCCACATGGTGTTAGATCAAGGTGCTACAGGGTGTTAGGGTCAGGGTGCCACATGGTGTTAGATCAAGGTGCTACATCGTGTTAGGGTCAGGGTGCCACATGGTGTTAGATCAAGGTGCTACAGGATGTTAGGGCCAGGGTGCCACAGGGTGTTAGATCAAGGTGCCACAGGGTCAGGGTGCCACATGGTGTTAGATCAAGGTGCTACAGGGTCAGGGTGCCACATGGTGTTAGAACAAGGTGCTACAGGGTGTTAGGGCCAGGGTGCCACAGGGTGTTAGATCAAGGTGCTACAGGATGTTAGGGCCAGGGTGCCACAGGGTGTTAGATCAAGGTGCCACAGGGTCAGGGTGCCACATGGTGTTAGATCAAGGTGCTACAGGGCGTTAGGGTCAGGGTGCCACATGGTGTTAGATCAAGGTGCTACAGGGTCAGGGTGCCACATGGTGTTAGATCAAGGTGCTACAGGGTGTTAGGGTCAGGGTGCCACATGCTGTTAGATCAAGGTGCCACAGGGCGTTAGGGTCAGGGTGCCACATGGTGTTAGATCAAGGTGCTACAGGGTCAGGGTGCCACATGGTGTTAGATCAAGGTGCCACAGGGTCAGGGTGCCACATGGTGTTAGATCAAGGTGCTACAGGGTCAGGGTGCCACATGGTGTTAGATCAAGGTGCTACAGGGTGTTAGGGTCAGGGTGCCACATGGTGTTAGATCAAGGTGCTACAGGGTCAGGGTGCCACATGGTGTTAGATCAAGGTGCTACAGGTTGTTAGGGTCAGGGTGCCACATGGTGTTAGATCAAGGTGCTACAAGGTGTTAGGGATAGGGAGTGTTTTGGGGTGAGGGGGGGGCTTCTATAAGTCAGCCGTGCTAGAAGAGTTGCCAGTGAAACCAGGCCAAAAACCAGATCTAGGTTCTAGCTTACAATCTCCATGTTTCAGGTTCTCAATTACTCGTATGACAAAATTAATCAGCTGTTTGAAGTCACCGTTAGTAGTCCAAGCCTCTTCAAAAAATCAGGCAACTGAAGCCTAAACAAAAAATTAACAAAAAACAAGTACAAATCGCTATAATAAGCAAAACATTTCCAACAGTTCCAAACCGTTTCCTCTCTAACAAATCAGTCAATAGCTAGTGTATTTGCTGAACTAGTCCCATTCGTGAAAATGGCAACAATAGCGACAGTTCATTTCACTCCTGCTGCTCGTCAGTGCGCAGCTTCGAGCTGCCGTTCACAAGCCGGATGCCAAGCTGAGCAGCCCGCTCCACCATGCCTTTGCGCTTCTTGGAGCTCACCGTGTGCGCAATGACCCCAGCATAACGCCTGTTCTCCATCATCAGCATCTCCAGCTCTCTAGCGTTGTGCACCAGCACGTGACGGAAGCCGTCCCTGTGAACGTGCTTAGTCCGCTTGTCGGATCCGAATCCAATCTGCGGCATCACCGACTGGCCTTTGAATTTCCTGCGCATCCGGTTGTCGATGCCTTTAGGCCGGCGCCAGCTTGGCTTGACGCGGTCGTAACGATCGCTATGGTGACGCTGGATGTGCTTGTTGCGCTTCTTAATGCACACCGGTTTGCGCAATGGTTTCACAGCATTGATACGCTTTGCTGCCATGGCAACAGGTTAGTAGCATGAATATTTATGATCCAGGTTTTTTTGAGGAATTGCATTTGGAATGATGTAAATACCATTGTCAGTTAAGCTAGATTTTGACAGGAATACAGGATCCTGATCCTAAACTTTTACCTTGCTAGACTAGGGACATCAGCCAACATTCCCAATGTATCAATGTTGCTAAAAAATATGTCAACTTGATCACTTATTGGTCATTTGCCTATGGCCCCAACCCTATCACCATTGTCACCACTCATATTAACCAAAAGGTGGCTTTAAAGCACACAGCGATATGTAAGCTTTTTCTTTAACTATTGGCAATCCTGAGTAGCTTTCAAAGTTTCTTTCTTTGAACCTTTGTTCAAATATTTAAGTCTTGTTGCCTCCTATAGATAGTCTAGATAATGGCCTTTATACTAGAAAATTCTGGCATATTTTTGCCTTTACTGATAATCTTGGCATACACTTGACTTAGCATACAAAATAGCCAAGTTCAGGCTTGGTGTATAAATAATATCATTAAATATCAACCAAGGAAAGCTTGGCATAGCAAAAATAAAAAAATGTAAATGCAACTTATAAGGAAAACAAAAATAAAACAAAAACTTTTTAGCAAAAAATGCTTTAAAATTTAGGGCCTAGTAAAAGTCATTAATTTTTCTAAAAATATATCTTCTAAAAGTTTGTATATAAGGGGCCTAAGTGACAAAATTTACATAGGCATAGAATTAAAAAAAAACTTTCATTTTGGCACATGCCTACCACAATCTAGATTACGCTAAGCTTATAGGTTGTATCTAGTTAGGAAAAAAAACTTCAAAGATACAAAGTTGTAGTGAGGCCTCATAATGAAAAAAATATATGTCATTTATAAAACAAATATTAGATATAACAAACATCAAATCAGGCTTAATCTGTAACAAAAAGTACAGAGATTTTTTGTTATCTCTTCTATATTTTAAGGCTTAGGTAAGCCAATTTATATCCATGCAAAATTGCAAATATTGTTATACAACACAAAAAAGTTAAAAAAATTATGAAAAAATGAAACTATTTTTCTTATCAAAATTAAACTATACCACACAATACCTAAATTGGTAGCAAGTCAATTTGCTGAAAGTTGTTTTGCTAAATAAATAAACAACAAACAAATAAATAAAATGAATAAATGAAGAGAATATTGTTAAATGTTTAAATCAATCAAGGTTGTTTCACTGAACAAATAAATAAAATTAACAAATGAAGAAATGAAATGTTAATTATTAAAATGTAAAATGTCAAAATCAATCAATGACCCCAATAACAAATAAAGATAACATATACAATGTTTAAATGTTAAAATGTAAAACATCCAATTCAATCAATAACCCAAAAAACAAATAAATAAGGTAACATTTAGAATGTTGAGTGAAAAAAATGCAGACATTGAAATTATTCCAAGACCCCATCAATGTCCCACACTATGTTGAGGCAGTTGCAGGCATACAGAAGGTGCTATGCAGTTCAACTAGGGCCTAGTAATGAAGGAAAGGCAGAAGGGGGTGGAGTAGGTCCTACTTTGGCTATTATAATGTGCAAAAGTAGGAAAGAAAATTGTCTTTTGATATATATCAGCCTAATATATGCTATATAGCATATATAATATATGGCGATTGTTGTGCAAAAAATAGTCTTCTCATATTTTGTTTTCAATGTAATCAACATCAACAAAAAACTAAAAAATTGAAGTTATTCATAAGTCATAACCTTATACACTGTAAAGTCTGATCTGAAGATTGCAGTTTAAGCTGAGAAAAATATATGTATAGGCCCAAATTGGCCAAGTTAGAGATGATATATTTGAGTTTCTGAAGTGAGCAATATATACATGAATCATGCTAACCAAGACAAGATGTACATTTATGTTAGATGTTAGGCCTTAGAATATCTCACTTATTCAAAACAGTGAGTGATACAGTATGTTGCTTTTGAATTAGTGGATATCAGATTCCTAATCAGTACATTTTTGGCAAATTTATTTTTGGCAAAAAGGTATTTGGCAAATTGACTTTTGGCAAAAAGGTTTTTGGTGAATCATTTAGTATTCCCTAAATAAAATGTCAAAGCTAAAATACAATACAAAAACAAAACAATAATTCTAAAAATTTAAATAGGCCTTAACATGAACAATATAAAATGTAAGGTTAGGCTTATTTTTAGGCAAGTCTAATTTGATAAACCTAGAAGTAGGCCTAGGGGCCTAGTGCAAGTTTCCATTATAAAATTAAACTCCTAGGGTACAATTAGATCCAATTAAGCATAGGGCCTAGGCCTAGACCTAGCTATAGTAGGGGGCTATAGCCACCAAAAAGCAGAAAACCAGATACACCCTGTCTGACTTGCTATGAGATATGAATAGTACTACATCTAGGCCTCAACTTGCCAGTTATATTAGGCCTAGGCCCCCTACCACCTGGGGTTTTTTGTATATTTTCAATGTGGAATTTGACAAGTTTTTAAACGCGCCAGACATCGGATCGGGTTAGAAAGACTCGGAATCAGAGTGCTATTTGACATCAAGTCCTGGATCGACGGACCAACTAGCAATCGCCAATCGGCAATCGCCAACATTAATAGCATCAGTGAAAAGTGCGGCCAACATCTCTAGAGCCTAGGGCTAGCCTAGAATATACACTGCTAAGCCTGTATGATGCACGTAAGTTAGCTACCTTTTTATTTGTATTTGTACACTGATGACCCTTGGGGCCTGACGTCAACGACGACGAGCTACCCTTTACAAGTAGTAATAGTAGTAGTAGTAAGTTGGCTCAAGCAAGAAGCCTCTTTGGCAAATATATTTCTGTGTATTTAAGATTACCTCAGGAATAGGAGACAATATTTTAGCATTAGTTATTATTTAATTACGATTAGTACTTACGAGTTTTGCAATATGGTATTTGAAAAAACGCGGAAATGTTATTAACGAAACTTGGACGACTAACGAAGCGAAAGAAAAAGCAAGAAGTTAAAAAAAAGTATTGCGTGAAATTTATGTATGTAGTTGGCGGTATTGCACAAAACAGCTTAGTCCTTACGTTATAAAAGTAAATTTTATGGATATTAATTAGATGACAGCAAAATTGCATAAAATATAAAATTTGAAAGAGCACATAGTGTTTTTTTGCGGTTTTCACGGATGGACTAAAAACAGGTACCGTATGGCTTTGATGCAAACAACAGTTCATCCAAAATGCAATAGATTGTATGCATTAATCTGTCAATGAAAAATATTGAGTATAAGGATTGCTCATAATATTTGGCGATTAAATATAACCGTTGTTTGCATCAAATATACAATACAAGTTACAAATCTAGAAAAGATCAAATTTCGCATACTCGAATTTGACAATTTAAGTTTTGACAAATTGTGTTAGTTATGTTTCTAAAATTATACTGCAAGATAATATGTTACACATTTATTTATTTTATGTTTGCATTTATTGATAATAAGTAGTTTATACATTTTCTACATATTGCAATAGGTATTTATTTATTAAAGCGCAGGAGTCTCTTTCCAAGAACTTGATGCTATTCAAATGCGTCCAAATTACTGTTTATTTAATAATATCAAATTCAAATTCAAGACATTGTGGAATTGGTCGGTTGGTCCATGTGTTTAGTTTTCTTATGGTAAATGTGGATGCTAATGTAATGTTATACCTGAAAGTTCTATTTCCCTAGTGTACACCAAGGCTCTTAGTGAAGAGCAAAACAGACCTATGGTATGGTAGAATTTTCTGATATAAAAGCCATACATACTGTAGTTCTAAACTAGGGCCTATGGTTTATACTTTGTAGGCCTTGAGAAGATAGAAAGCCTTGTTGTTGTGAGCTATTAGGATGGTCTTGTTAAGTAAATATACAAGGTAGGCCAAACTATTTCTTGACAAGTGATAAGAAAGAGTAGGCCTACCAGTGGTTCAACTTCAGCAGTTTTAGCCTAGTTTACTATTTATATGCCTGTCATTGACTGATTTTAGGGTTTTACATAAAAGCTGTCTAGTCAATGTTCCTGATATTTTTTTACAAGATGTTTAGTTTAGTTGAGGGCAATATGATTTTAACTTAAACAATAACAAAGTAGGCCTAAATAAAGTGTTATACAAATAAATATTCCTTTTGATCTTATATTTTCTAGTCCTAACCACCTATAGTTCAGCTTGTGTATTAGTGTATGGCTATGCCAGGTTTAATGCTAGAAAAAATGACAAGACCTCGTTTGTATGCTAGGTTCATACACCAATATAAAAATTGTCATTTGACACAATATAAATAGGCCTACTATGCCATATATCTGGAATACAAAATCCCAAGGTCAATAAACAAATCAAATAATATTTTTTAGGTAGGCCCTAAACAAAAAGAATAATTATGGTTATACTATTATTTAGCTAAATGCTTTGCCATTTAATTAGTACTATTATATATATATGGCAAAATCCAAAAACATGGGATAAAATGGTAAAACAAATCTGCGGACATTCGATGGAAAGTAATGTATCTAAAAAAGGTTTTTGAAAGATAGATAGGTCTTTAGAAAATAGTTCTGGATAAAAACTATTGTTTTCATGTTTTATATTGTTGAATAAATAAGAAAAAACCACAAAAAAGCATTTTGAAAGTCCAAGTTAACAGATTTGCAATTTTTTGTTTCACTTTTTTTCATTATTAAACAATTAATTTTAAGACTTGTAGGCCTTAGAGAAGGCTAATTTTTTTACTACTTACAAAACAGAAAGTTATCTGTGTTTTACTTATTATTCAATTCAAAAAGATGAAGTATTTCTAAGTATTTCAAAGTTTTTCTAGACTAAAACCATATAAACTCGCGAAAATTCATACTAATATAAAGTGCAAAGTTTGCCAGCAAACATCTTTCTTTAAAAGTAAATATATGGCTAATTCCTTGTTGCAAAATAATCTTTAAGTTGTTTTCTTTCATTTAAATATCAACTTGCATAGTATTAGTATTTGTAATATGCCTATATTTAGACTTAAAAATTTTGGGTAAAAAATGGTACCACAAAATGTAAACCCGGCATCCAAATCAGATGCTTACTGTATGCTCATTAAGCGACGAAGAACAATGAAATTACACTAAAACATGTATTATTGCGGTGCATATGCAGGAAAAAAAGAATTTTCCAAATTGCTTTAGTAGAAGCTGAGTAAAATGCAATTTTCCAATCCTTATGGGAATTCCAATGTGTTACCCGGCTTCCAAATCAGATGCTTACTGTATGCTCATTAAGCGACGAAGAACAATGAAATTACACTAAAACATGTATCATTGCGGCATGTATAAAAGGAAAAAAAGAATTTTCCAAATCGCTTTAGTAGAAGCTCAGTAAAATGCAATTTTCCAATCCTTATGGGAATTCCAATGTGTTACCCAGCTTCCAAATCAGATGCTTACTGTATGCTCATTAAGCGACGAAGAACAATGAAATTACACTAAAACATGTATCATCACGGCATGTATAAAAGGAAAAAAAGAATTTTCCAAATCGCTTTCGTAGAAGCTAAGTAAAATGCAATTTTCCAATCCTTATGGGAATTCCAATGTGTTACCCGGCTTCCAAATCAGATGCTTACTGTATGCTCCCCTATAGGAAAAAGTTGTAAAACCGCGGACGGTGTCCGGCGCACTTTTGAAATTTTTCTAAAGCGCAGCGCGCGCACAGGCGCAGCGCCTGCGCGCGCGCTGCCCTTTCTTACTGGCTGCTGCTCTAGCAAATACATATACATGGAAATGGGTATAATACCTCTGTTGAAGGGGCTTATATACTCGTAATTTATTAAGCTTAGAGATGTTCCAAAAATTCAATTTCCAAAATTTGAAATTTTTTAGAGCGAATTTCAATTTCGAAAAAAAATTTAGAAGTGAAAATTTTGGTAGTGTCTAAAAAGTCGCTAAAAATAAACTACTTTCTACTAAATATACATGTATTACTTTTTACTTAAGCAGTAAATTGAAAGTAAAAAAGTGAGTGTTGATCATACTAAACTTTGTTTTTCTGAATTATGATTTCGGGAAATTTCAATTTTGATTTTGGAAAGTTAGCGAATTTTTATTTCGACGAAACTGCAGATCTTTCGGAACATCTTTAATAATCCTAAAGCGCGGTAAAATAGTTTGACTCTTTTCTAAAGCGCGCGTCCGCGGGTTTTTAACATTTATTCCAATAGGGGTATGCTCATTAAGCGACGAAGAACAATGAAATTACACTAAAACATGTATCATCGCGGCGTGTATGCAGGAAAAAAAGAATTTTCCAAATTGCTTTAGTAGAAGCTGAGTAAAATGCAATTTTCCGATCCTTACGGGAATTTGTATGTTTAAATAATAAACTTACGTTGAATACAATTTATTGCAAACGAACTCTACAAAATACACATTGTCAAGAGTAACGAAAGTGATAAACAAATAAACCCTTAAAAATATTGTTAAATATGTTATAGAATTATAGAGTATAACATTATAAGATAGTTAAAGTTAATAAAATACATTATTATAGCTTTTCTATCATTTTCATTAGACTCATTTTAGGTCGTAATTAAACTTACTGTTTTAACAAATCATTTTATTAAAAATAAAGCTATACAAAAATAATTTGTGCTTTAATAGACTTTTTTACCTTTTAAAAACTTGAATAAATTTATTTTATAGCTTTATTGCTTTCAAATTGCCAAAAAACGAATTTTCATAAAACTTGCCCCTGATTTTTGGATTTCACCATATATTCACAAATTATATATTCTTAATTTTGGGTTGGCATTTATTTAATTTACCTTGGCCAAGCCTTTTACCACCTGGCTAAATTGTCCAGGCTGGCTAGGCTAGATGTTAGGTAGCCTATATATAAGCTCTGAGTTGGTAAGTCTTATATAATATACAAGTTGTTGAAACCCGCGGATTTTGAACCCGGGGAATTCCAATCCCCGGAACTACTTTTGCATGTATTCTGAAATCTAAGGCCATACACAAACAAATTAATGTTAGTAGGATAGAGGTAGACATAAAATGGAACACATTTGTGTAAAATTAGGGTTTGAGGCAAACGTAGATATTGTTTGCTGGGGTACTCCACAGAATGCCAGGCAATGTCTGTCTCTGACTCTAAAACATGTATTGGCAAACTCTGGCCTCTCCCTGACTCTCCCTATGTCCCTTGGATCCTTTAAAATTTCTATCGTCTCTTCTGTTTCCTTTCTTATCTCTCATCCCTCATCTCTTATCTCTCGTCTCTCTTCTCTTCTCTCGTATTTTCCCTTATCTCTCTTCTCTTTCATCTCTCTTATCTCATCTCTTCCCTATTCTTTTCTCTCTCCTCTCCTCTCTCCTTTCTACTTTTCGTTTTCTCTCTGCTCTCCTCTCTCCTCTCTACTCTTTCGTTTTCTCTCTCCTCTCCTCTCTCCTCTCTCCCATCTTCTTTCGTATATTCCCTCTCATCTTTCTTCTCTTTCATATCTCTTATTTCATCTCTTCCCTCTTCTTTTCTCTCTCCTCTCCTCTTTCCTCTCTCCCCCTCTTCTCTCGTCTCTTCCTTGTCCTCTCTATTCTTTTCTCTCTTCTCTTAACTCTCTCCTCTACTCTCTCATCTCTTCCCTCACATCTTTCCTCTCTCTCTTTTCTTGTTTTATCTCTTCTCTCTCCCCTCGTCTTTCGTCTCTTCCTTCACCTCTCTTCTCTCTCGTCCGCTCTTTTATCTCTCCTTTCTCTTCTTTTATCTTTTCTCTCTTATCTCTTCTCGTTACTCTCTGCTCTGTGCTTTCTCTCTCTCTCTCTCTCTCTCTCTCTCTCTCTCTCTCTCTCTCTCTCTCTCTCTCTCTCTCTCTCTCTCCTCTCCCATCTCTCTTCTCTCTACTCTCTTTTCTCTCTTCATTCTCCTATTTTCTCTTCTCTCTCCCTGTCTCTCCTCTCTCCTCTAGTCTCTAATCTCTTCTCTCTTTTCTCTCCTCTGTTCTCTCTACTCTCCCATCTCTCGTCTGTTCATCTGCTCTCTCATCTGTCATCTTTACTCTCTTATACGTTCTCTCACTTATCTCCTCTGTACTCTTCTCTTTCACCTCTTCTGACTCCTCTCTTTCCTTACTCCTCTCTTCTTTTCTCTTCCCTCTTCTCTATACTCTCTCTCCTCTATTATCTTCTCTCGTCTCTCTGCACTCTCCTCTCACCTTTTTCTCTCATCTCTTCTTTGATCTGTCTCATCTCTACAATCTCATCTCTTTCCTCTCTCCTCCTCTTCCCTTTACTCTCTCATCTCTCCTTTCTCCCCTCTTCTTTCACCACTCTCTTATCTCTATCTCTTCTCTTCTCACTCCTCTATCCCCCTCTTATCTCTTCTCTTCTCTATCCCTTCTACTCTCTCCTCTCTAATCTCTCCTCTCCTCTCCTCTTGACCCTCTGTCATCTTCTTTCTGCTCTCTCATCTCTACTCTCTTCTCAATCTTCTCTACTCTCCTCTCTCATCGATCCTCTGTCTCATCTCTCCCCTCTTCTCACCTTTACTCTTTCCTCTCCTTCCTTTCTCCCCTCCTCTCGCTTTTTCCTCCCTTTTTCTCTGCTCTCTCCTCACCACTTTTCCTTTTCACTCTCATCTGGCCCGCAGCCATGAGCTGGATTCTTTATCTGGCCTTTGAGATAAAAATCTGCCAATCCCTGCTTCGAAAGTATTATCATGGTTGTTATCATTTCTCATGCTTTAATCACGTCATTTTTCTGGCCAATTAGCAGCCCTGAGAGGAATTTGTGTATCTCCATTCTCCAGCTCCACCACCACAGTCTGCAGCAGTCTAACAACCAAGGAAATACGCATTTCTTAGGAGGCCATTTAAATTTTAAAGTTACCTTATGCGAATCTTAATGTTAAAATTTTCATGGTGTAACTAATTTAGTAGGATTGCATTGTAATCAGTTATTCATTAATTTTTCGCTATTTTATAAACCATCCCACATCGCCTTGATTTGCCATCCTTGTTTAACTGCTGCGACTTGTCTATACAGAGGACAGTAGTTTGAATCTCTCGCTAAACTCTCTCCTCTCCACGCCTCTCCACTCGCGGGGGTACAGAGACGGCTATTAAAAAGTTATTCCAAAACACTGTACATTCGCTATGTACATTGAGCCCTATCGCCTGATCATTTGTCTGGGGGAATGAGTTGGATGAGCGGCAAACAACAGAAAAAGCAGACAAACTTCATATGCTTACAGTTTCTTTTTCGGTTGAGTTACAGAGTTGAAACTTTACATTTAGATAGAGAATAAGTCAATGAAGAATTGTGTCAAGTTTGAAGTCAATCGCTTTATGTGGAGCAAACTTATGGCAGCTGAAAGTTAGTCAATTTTGAAACCCTTTTACACATCTGGGCCCAGATTGGTATTGGGAAAGAGAGGCAGGCGGGCGGAGGTTGGGGTGGTTGCTACGCTGAAAAAAACAGCCTAACTTTAAAAGTGCACAGCACCGATCAGGATTAACTTTGAGACTTGAAATTTTACATGATTGTGCCAAAATAGTTTAAGATTATCTGTGTCAAATTGGAAGAGAATCGGTAGAAGTGGAGCAGCGCTATGGAGGATTAAGTGAAAAAATCGCGCATTTTGAGCAGATTTTTTTGTACTTTTAGGTAGGAAGACTTGAGTCTAGGAAATTTAAAGGTAGCCTAAGACATTCTCCGTAGTAAGTTTAGGGTGGGTGTAAAGTTTGGTGTAATTTGGTTGAGCGGTTTGGGAGTCCAGAGCAAAGTAATTTGTCCACAGACAGACAGACAGACAGACAGACAGAGTTTTGATTTTTATATGTATAGATATGCTGATATAATAGTGCTTTTTATATTATATACTACTAGTATCAACTTAGGAAAATCATATTTGATTATGATAAGGCCTATAACCTAGGGAGTGATAGCTTATGGAACCATAGCTTAAGATACTAATACCTGGATAAAAAGGGATTGAACCTTATCTTCCCAAGGCACCTACTTGCTTCAGATAAAGAATTGGTTTTGTTTTCAATTGCTTATATTGCTTATATTGTAATAGCAATGCAATTGCTACAACTTTAACCCAAATTGAACCTTGGGTTATAGTCAAAAAGCAAAGTCCCATTGTTCTAATCCAAACTATGGCCAGAGTTTTGAAGGTAGAAACTACTTAAGTAATTCTACTAATCAATTCTTAGTGCTCCATTTTTAAAGACTCTAAGGTTCTTAAAGCCCCAAAGCCTCCTAAAGCCTTACTACTCAATCTAAGCATGCTATGCTTGAAATTGCTCATGTATCCCTGCCTTTCTTTAAGAAGTTATATGTGTTATCCCATCCTAAATTCCTTTCTTCATTTATGAGTCACAATCCAACAACCCCTAAAACTCTTAACTCTTTAAATGCAAACTTCTCAGTCCTTAATCTTCTAATTCCTTTTTATCCCTTATTCCTTCTTTTTATTTATGAGCCACAAGGACCAATATTCAACTATTGATTTGCTCCAAATCTTCACCCTACAATAAAGTAATTATTTAGTATTTAGATTGTCAGCTCTCTAATTTCAATTCAAACTGAATATTTGATCAATTCAATTTGATGCTTATATTTTGGAATGTGTCTTATCTTTATTATAAATGTTATTACTTAGGAATGAATGATTTAATCATTGCAAAGTGGGATTAAGATCCCAAAGGGAAATCCTAGGATTTTCTAATCCTAGACCTAGACAATTGTGATCCTAGGATTTAGGCCTAATCAAGGATCTTGGCCTATTCAGGATCTTGGGATCTCTAGATTGTATTCCCTTGTCCCAGGCTATAGGAAAAAAAGTTATAACAAGGGTTTCTATCTATTGTTTATTGTTAAAAGTAAAAATAAGTTCTACTTCTACCTATGTTACAAAGCTGAGTGATATAGATATAACAAAAGAGTTCCTTGCCTTTGCTTTTAAAGGTAATATTGCTCTACATGTAATAGAAGGTGTACAATAATGAATTGCTATGATTTTACTATCACTATTTGATTTGGATGTAGACAATTGGACTACCAATCAATTTGAATACTAATAAAATGATAGACTGGGTTTTTTGCCAGACAGTATAAAATTGTACTTTGTATCTATTTAAAGGCATAATTTTAAGGCTCAAATTCTTTTACTTAAACCACTAGGAATATAGACACATTTAAACATTTTCTTCTATCTAAAGTATGCCTTGACCTCTTGTCTCATTTTCTAGATGTTATTTTAAGGCAGTGCAAATGAAAGCAATTTTTATTTTAACCATCTTTTTATCAGTGTATTTTAATGGATGACTGCATTTTTAATTAGATGATTTTTAATCAATCAACCAATTTTTCAACCAAAATTTCAATCAACCATTGATAAGTTGTTAAAAATATAAACAAAATAATTAGTGGTAAGATGTATGGGAATTATTATTTTAGATATGCTTATATTTCTAATAATAGTTTTTAATTATCACTTATTAAAAAAATAAGTCTATTATCCTATTACTATCTTATTTTAATTCTATAGCACTGATATTATATTAAATATTTTGTAGTAGACAAAATAACTATATCATATTTTTGCAGCTAAATCACTATCAGATAAACTGACAGCAGATAAAATTCTGCCGACTCCCTTGAGCAGGCATACAAGCGCGCGGATATGTTACGCAAGCACACACTCACATAGGAGTGTACAGCGGCCCTAACTTTATCAATTGTTAGGCATGTACACTTCACTGCGCCTTGGGGGGTTGGCTCTCAAGGCCGTTAATTGCACAATTGAGCCAAGCCAAGATTCCAATCCAGCCCCAAATTAATGTGGCTGCACTTGGAATCGAGCCTGGGTCGCGGCACACCAGAGCAGCTGCGCTACCGCTGGGCTATGGCCCATTTCCCAAGTGCTTTTTAGTCTTCTAGTGATGCTTTGCTCTGGTCAGAGAAATGCTCTAGTTAACAAAGTAGTTGAAATGATAAATGATATGGAAATAAAGCATAAGGTAATACTTGACTTTAATTATTTGACAAAAACTACTAATAACCTTGGAGAAAAAACACTTGAATATGCTATTAAAAAAGTTGTAGAATAGTTTAGAGGTTTTGTTTTTAAAAATAAGTGAAGATTGAATAAAAAAAGGATAGACATTTAAGAATGATTTACTAATATAAATATAATTAGTTATTGCAATGCTTCTATTTCAAAGCAGCCAAAGTTATTATAGTAGTTCTTTATTTAGTATATTTAGATTTGTCCTTTTAAAATTTTCTATTGTTGCTACCAAAATTGTTATAGAGTTGACTTAATTTCAAATCTTGTCATTGCTAGTAAGTTATATCAAATGTTATGATTCTCTCTTAAGTTATTTTAATAAAGGTCACTAATTTATAACAAGACTGTAATATATTTACTGGCTTTTAACCTAAGTTCTCAAGAGTAACTCTGAGCATAATTATTAGAATAAGTGTGAAAAAAGTTTAACTATATGCCTAATATTTCTTACTTCATAGTCGCACCTATTGTTATGTTTGTAGCATTTTTATTATACCAATTGGTCTATTACTAGTGTGGAATTTCTTTTTTCCAAGAATAACTCTTTTTATAAATCTCTTAGTAGCTCGTAGTTATCTAGGTATTCAACTATCCAGTCCTTAGGCTTTACTAAGATTTGAAGGTCATAACCTTATTATATATACAGTGTATATATTTTTAAGTTTTTCTTTATTTTACTTTGATCTCTTTAGTATTCTACTTATTAATAGTATATATAGTATGTTTTTCTTTAACTTCACTCAGAAAATTTTATTGTCATTAAACAATTCTCAATATTTATTTTTAACACACTTCACACTAGACCAGGCGGCAGGCCTTTCAATAAGCAATTACAAAGTTAGTCACTAAGCTGTTAGTTGATACTGTATTGCTAAAAATTATATCTATTTTACTAAATCTGTGGTTCATTTAAATTAAAAAGCAAATGCAAGTAGTATGAAAATTATCTATATATTTGAACAAATTATTTCTTGTAGATTCTCAAGAAATTTATTTTGTACAAAGTTTTATTAAAAGCAAAAAATAATGAAGGCCTTCTACATTGATAAAAATCTATGGAAAGAACATTAAAATTTAAATAATGCTAAATTGAAAAAAATCTATCATGGTTAAAAACCCTATAAATTATTTCACTTAACAACTACAAGTTTATATTAATTATAGCTATAAAATACCCAGATTTTTTTATAAGTGACACCTAAACCACTTTGTAAACCACTTGTGTTTGAACTAATCTTTCAAAGAGCCATTGTGTAAGTTTAAAAATAAAATTTTCAATACTAGTCTGCTAGTAATTCTGTTAGAATTTCAAACTATAGACTACTATTAGTAGGCTGATAATTATGGAAAGCATTCCAAATTCAAAGTACAGAATGTTATTGATGCTGGCTTTGCCTTTTAAAGTGTCTATGCAGTCTAACTAGTGATGGGTGCAAAGATGTCACAGACCCATTCCAATCCCCTATTCAAGAAGTAATGCGGAGAAGTGTGTCGAACTTTAACGCCCAAGATCTTTAATAGAACTTATTTAACAAAATGAAAGTTCTTAACTACAAGTTTAAAAAGTGGGCATCAATCGAAAAAAACTCAGCTATTTCGGTGTGTTGTTGTATGTTTGTGGAGCAGTAAAAGTAAACAGCAATTCATATAGACGGAAACCATTTGTAGCAAATAGAGAGCTTACAGACTCATCATAAATCATATCTTAAGTAGAAGTAGAATCGCTAGGAAAGAGTGGAACGGCTCGGAGCAGCGAGGATACAATCTTCTCAAGCCTGCTCACTGCCTAACTAAAAGGTGACTGAGGACTGAGGACTTAGGACAGCATCTCTAAGGTTGGGCGCTCTGGTTTAGAATTGGAAATGCAAAGCATTCTCTGCGCGTCTCGTATTCCCTGCTGCGTGTTGCCTTTGCTCGCCTAGGCCCATATTTCTCTTTTTCACCACTTCAACCACCCTTGCTCTCCGTCTTCTCTCCACTCCCCCATTCTCTTCCGTCCTGCCTCTCTTGTGTTGTGTGTGTTTTTTTCGTCTCGAGGCTCGCTAAATCGATTTTGGCTATCGCTTTCTCTTTATCTCCTTAAGCTCCGAGGGGTTTGCCCTTCATCACTATATTCTATATTATTATCACTATATTATCTCTCTCTCTCTCTCTCTCTCTCTCTCTCTCTCTCTCTCTCTCTCTCTCTCTCTCTCTCTCTCTCTCTCTCTCTCTCTCTCTCTCTCTCTCTCCCTCTTCCGTCTCTCATCCTCTCTCCCTCTATCCTCTCCTTCTCCCTATCTCGTCTCTGTAGTCTCTTACGTACTTTCTTTTCCTTTTTTACTGGACGCGAATTTGTTTCTTTGCTTCTCCACCCCCACCCCCCCCCCCTGCCCGGTCTGGTTTTCCACCCTTTTCCATCTCTACAGTTTTTTCTCCTTTTTTCTCTTACTTGTTTTGTGCGCGCGCTCAGGCGCTCGACTTTACTTTTCCCTTCGGAGAGGGGGGGGGTAGTCTTGCCTTTCTTCTTTTTGCTGACTTTCCTGTCTTGCCCAGCTCTTTCTGTCACTCTTTCTCTCTGTCTATCTCTCAGCGCATTCGTGTGAGTGTTGTGTGCTTCCTTTGCCTTTCTCTCTTTTTTATGCTTTCCTCGTACTTCTGTTCCAGCCCATCCCGCGCCGAACTGAGGGACGGAGTTGCCAGGCTATTGGGGAGAAAAAAATAGAAAGCAGCTGAAAGAATCGCGAACGGAGACAGGCAGAGAAAATGAGATAGAATGACTGAATGTTGTTCAGAAGAGAAGGGCGTATTGCGGGGGACTTCGCTCCCCTCAGCCTCTCCTATTTCCATCATTCCGCAGTGTGTTAGGTCGCTCCCTTCTGTATCCTTTCAGTTCTCTTTCTTCTTTTTTTCTACTCTGCCCAAACTGCGCCAGCCAGCTCCCCTTTTCCCCTCCTAAGTGTGTATAAAGGCCAGCAGACTCAGGGCGAAATGGGGGCGAGGCAAAAAAGGAAGCAGCCGGGCGCCAACCTCATCCTAGATCCCCTCTCTCTTTTCTCTTTCTCTCTGTTCTGTCTGTCTTTCCCCCCTCACATACACACACAAATCCTTCAACTCTAGAATGGGATCGGGGAATGGCTTGTGGGGGGGGAGAAGGGAAAAGGGACCCTTTTTCTCCCTTTGCTTCGTAGTCTCTTTCTCTTCTGTCTGTCTGTCTCTCCCTCCCTCTCTCACTGCCACTCTCCCTTGTATCCTCCACTCGCATTGCCAGACCCCCTCGCTAAGATGCTCTTCCCAAGAGAGAGAGAGAGAGAGAAAGGAAAGGACCGCACACTCACACGCTCGCATAAATGTATATAAATATCTTCATCAAAATATTGAGTTCCGGACTCGCTTCTCGGTCTGACAATTTTTGCGCGTCTCTTAATAAATTGCTAATCGCCATTTTCTTAATCCAAATAGGATTATTAATTTATCGAGTTAATAAATTTCAGCTTGAGTGATCCCTGGCAGCAGCAATAAATTACAGCAATGGCATCTGCCGCTGTCGAACCGCTGCTTCCGCAGCAGCAGCAGCAGCAACAACAACTACAGCTGGGCAACCTGGACAAGATGCTGGTGCACGTGTTGCGCTGTCCCCAGTGCACTTTTCTAACCCTGGCCCAGAAGCGGCTGCAGCAGCACATCGCCGAGGCGCATCCTGGCGAGCCAATATTCTACACCCTGCACACCTGCGCCGTTTGCAGCGCCGTCACCACGGAGAAGCACCTGATGGAGGAGCACAGGCTGCTTTATCACTGCGGCGAAACTGAAGACTCTCTGCTGCTCACCGCTCTGCCTGCGGTTGTAGACGGAACTGAAAATCACGCCAACGCTGCCGCCGTCTCCGCTGCCGTCTCCGCTGCCGTCTCGGCCGCTGCAACCTCCCTCGCTGGCTCCATCGAGTCCAAGGTAACCGGAGCACTGTAGCTTAACTAAGAATAAGCTCGATTGCGTAAGCAGGCTTATGTGCCTACTTAATTAGTAGCATCGTTAGAAGCTAGCGCTATGTTGTGTATTTAAATTCTCAATTTAGCTAATTTAGCCCGCTACCCCAATAAAGGGCCACCCACCACCCCAATATAGAGTTACTCACCACCCAAACGCAACCCCAATATAGGGCTACCACCACCCCAATATATGTAGAGTTACTCACCACTCCAACGCCACCCTAATATAGGGCTACCCAACAACCCAATATAGGGCTTACCTCCACCCCAATATTGATTTACCCGCCACCCCAATATAGGGCTATCCGCCACCCCAATATAGGGCCACCCGCCACCCCAATATAGGGCCACCCGCAACCCCAATATAGGGCTATCCACCATCCCAATAAAGGGCTACCCACCATCCCAATAAAGGGCTACCCACCACCCCAATATAGGGCTACCCGCCACCCCAATATAGGGCCACCCGCAACCCCAATATAAGGCTATCCACCATCCCAATAAAGGGCTACCCACCATCCCAATAAAGGGCTACCCACCACCCCAATATAGGGCTACCCGCCACCCCAATATAGGGCTACCCACCACCCCATTATAGAGTTACCACCACCCCAATATACAATATAGGCCACCGCCACCCTAATATAGGGCTACCCAACAACCCAATATAGGGCTACCCGCCACCCCAATATAGGGCCACCCGCCACCCCAATATAGGGCCACCCGCCACCCCAATATAGGGCCACCCGCAACCCCAATATAGGGCTATCCACCATCCCAATAAAGGGCTACCCACCATCCCAATAAAGGGCTACCCACCACCCCATTATAGAGTTACTCACCACCCCAATATACAATAGAGGCCACCGCCACCCTAATATAGGGCTACCCAACAACCCAATATAGGGCTACCCACCACCCCAATATTGGTTTATCCGCCACTCCAATATAGGGCTACCCACCACCCCAATATAGGGCTACCCACCACCCCAATATAGGGCTACCCGCCACCCCAATATAGAGCCACCCGCCACCAAAGTATAGGGCTACTCGATACCTTAACCAACCTATGCACCATTACGTATTACAGATCGCAATGGACTCCGTACTGCTTGGCAACCTGTCCTCAATGCTTGAGAGCGGCAGTCACGGGCCTATTGCCGCAATTCCTAACCAGCCCGTATTCCCTACTGAGTACATTACCGCAATGCCGGTTGCCTCTACCGCTGCCAGATCGCCAGCCGCCAGTTACCCCAACGGTCTCCATGGCAACAATAATAACAATAACAACAGTACCCATAGCAACTATAATAAACGCCGTTGCCAACGCGGTATCCAACAGCGCCAGGTTGCTCGGGCTGCCGCTTTCCTGGGCGTCGATGCCGTTGCGCCACTTATCGGCCGTCAGTCCCAGACTCCCAATCAGCATCATCACCAAAAGCAGCAGCAGCAGCATACTCTACCGCCAAATGGCGTCGAATTAATGGAAGACGAGGCCTACCTTGGCGAGGACAGCGCCAAGCCCTGGCTGTGCAGAGTTTGCAGCACCTGTTTTCCGCATCAGGCCAGCCTGAGGCGGCACATGAAGTTGCACGACACTAATAAAAGATTCAAGTGCGACAAGTGTCATAAGCGATTCTCTTATCGGTGAGTTTTTGCCCCGGCTGTTGGACAAAACGCCCCCTTTATTTGTTCAATGTGATTTTTAAGCCGCTTCACAGCCGCTAATACTCAAAATCTCACCCTGAGAATAAGTCTCAATCTCACCCTTAGAATCGCCTCACAATCTCACCTTGAGAATCCCCTCACAATCTCACAACAAGAATCGCCTCATAATCTCACCTTGTGAATCGCCTCACAATCTCACCTGAGAATAGTCTCACAATCTCACCTGAGAATAGCCTCACAATCTCACCCTGAGAATCCCCTCACAATCTCACCCTGAGAATCCCCTCACAATCTCACCCTTAAAATCGCCTCACAATCTCACCCTTAAAATCGCCTCACAATCTCACCCTTAAAATCGCCTCACAATCTCACACCAAGAATTGCCTCATAATCTCACCTTGAGAATCGCCTCACAATCTCACCTGAGAATAGTCTCACAATCTCACCTGAGAATAGTCTCACAATCTCACCTGAGAATAGTATCACAACCTCACCCTGAGGATCGCCTCATCGTCATAATCTCACCCTGAGATTCGCCTCAAAATCTCACCCTGAGAATCGCCTCACAACCTCACCCTGAGAATCGCCTCACAACCTCACCCTGAGAATAGTCTCACAATCTCACCCAGAGAATCGCCTCACAATCTCACCTGAGAATCGTCTCATAATGTCACCCCAAGAATCGCCTTATAATCTCACCATGAGAATGCCTTAGAATCTCATCCTGAGAATAGTATCACAAAACCTCACCCTGAGGATCGCCTCATCGTCACAATCTCACCCTGGGATTCGCTTCAAAATCTTAACCTGAGAATCGCCTCACAACCTCACCCTGAGATTCGCCTCACAATCTCACCCTGAGAAGTGAGAATAGTCACATAACCCCACCCTGAAGATCAATCGCATGTTGGCCTCAAACCGACTTAAATCGCGTCCCCTAATTCGTCCCGCAGCTGCAACCTGATGCTGCACTACCGCACCCACACTAACGAGCGCCCGTTTCACTGTGTAACCTGCGGCGCCCGTTTCAACCAGCGAGTCCATCTGCAGAATCACATTCAGAATGTGCACAGCGGACCCGGCGGCGTGAGGCCAGCCGTTACTCACGAGTGCGACATCTGCGGCGCCTGGTTCGTGCAGATCAACGCCCTGACTCGGCACCAGCGACTGCATCACGACGAGGCTGCTGGCACCGTTGCTAAACGACATTCAAACGATTCTTTGAAGCACGAACCCCAGCTGCCGGAGTCTGATGATCGCAATGGGGATCACGATAATCGGGATTTGCCGCCTCCACAGCTGGAGGCGTCGAATGTGCCAGATGACCAGCTTGAGCAGCCGGTCGATTCGAAGAACGCCGAAGCGCCTCGCTTGTCCGAGATGGAGACGTCTGAGAGTGCCGTTATTGGCGAAGTTTGCGCCGAAGCGTTGGAACAGGCAAACGGTCCGGAGTGATTGATTGGTGTCTGATTAACTTGCTTGTTTACACTGGGAGTCCGTCCATACTCCATTCTTTTCTTTGGTCATTGCGTGTTGGTCATTGCCTCCTACCTCTTGTGATCATTGCCTGTCGGTCATTGCCCTTTTTTGATCATTGCCTGTCGGTCATCCCCCTTATGATCATTGCCTGTCGGTCATTGCCCTTTTTTTATCATTGCCTGTCGGTCATTGCCCTTTTTTGATCATTGCCTGTCGGTCATCCCCCCTTATGATCATTGCCTGTCGGTCATTCCCCCTTATGATCATTGCCTGTCGGTCATCCCCCCTTATGATCATTGCCTGTCTGTCATTGCCCCTTATGATCATTGCCTGTCGGTCATCCCCCCTTATGATCATTGCCTGTCTGTCATTCCCCCTTATGATCATTGCCTGTCGGTCATTCCCCCCCTATGATCATTGCCTGTCTGTCATTGCCCCTTATGATCATTGCCTGTCTGTCATTGCCCCTTATGATCATTGCCTGTCGGTCATTGCCCCCTACCACTTATGATCATTGCCTGTCGGTCATTGCCCTTTTTTGATCATTGCCTGTCGGTCATCCCCCTTATGATCATTGCCTGTCGGTCATTGCCCTTTTTTGATCATTGCCTGTCGGTCATTGCCCTTTTTTGATCATTGCCTGTCGGTCATCCCCCCTTATGATCATTGCCTGTCGGTCATTCCCCCTTATGATCATTGCCTGTCGGTCATCCCCCCTTATGATCATTGCCTGTCTGTCATTGCCCCTTATGATCATTGCCTGTCGGTCATCCCCCCTTATGATCATTGCCTGTCTGTCATTCCCCCTTATGATCATTGCCTGTCGGTCATTCCCCCCCCCCTATGATCATTGCCTGTCTGTCATTGCCCCTTATGATCATTGCCTGTCTGTCATTGCCCCTTATGATCATTGCCTGTCTGTCATTGCCCCTTATGATCATTGCCTGTCGGTCATTGCCCCCTACCACTTATGATCATTGCCTGTCGGTCATTGCCTTCTCTACCGCCCCTGAGTCACCTCTATTTTTCAGTATTATTTTTAATGGCATTCTAGTACAACTCGTATTAAGCAGCGTTGATATTAAATATTTTAAATAAAATAAACTTTTTGCGCCCTATACTACTGCCAGTAAGCTGCATGTTGTTGCGTTGTCTTCTTACACTATTTTTGAGTGTTGTCTTTCTTCGTGTATCTGCGTGGACACTGAACTCATATTTGAGCATGAGATTACTATGCAATCTTGCTCAACCCATAATCATATTTCTCTGTTGATTAATCTGGCACAGATTTTGTCTCTAAAGCTTCTTCGAAACGTTTCTACTATAAGTAGCTTACACGCAAATGTGCTGCTGAGTGGCCAATCTCTCCTGGAGATTAGAGACTTCACTTTTGCGTTCGAATTTTATATTAGTCACGATGGATGATTATGAAAGTTTTGCAGTAATTTTTCTATTTGTTTTTTCGCATCAATTGACACTTTTTGTTCTGCATATTGGTACATAATTTTTATGCAATTTTTTCATGTTTATTATGCTTGCACTTTTGTGTCACAAACTCAGCCTAGTCATCACTTGTGCAGTTATATAGAATTATATGATTAATCTGTGAGATTTTGTTGTCCGCCTTCAATAACTATGGTTTTGGTTAACCTCAGTTCTTTTAAAAAAATTGCTAACTCTCGAAAGGACGAATCTCAGGGTCGATTCCCATCTAAGAACGAATCTCAGGGTCGATTCCCATCTAAGAACGAATCTCATAGGGTCGATTCCCATCTAAACACGAATCTCATAGGATCGATTCCCTTTTAAAGACGAATCTCATAGGGTCGATTCCCACCTAAACACGAATCTCATAGGGTCGATTTCCATCTAATCTTGTAAGTTTTACCAGTTTTTTAACCGTGAAATTTCAATTAAGCAGTATTTATTGAATGCATGCTACTGACCTCATAGCAGATGAGTAGTCTAGTCAGATGTTTTTCGCGCATTTTATTTTTCATGCCTATCCTACGCGTTATCCGCGAGAACCCGAAGAAGTGCGCGGCCGGCGCCCTAGCGGCTGGGTGGCTGGCCAACTGGCTCTACACACGGCAGGCGAGAGCGAGCCGAACTTCGCCAGCATTGTCGATGGGCGAAGGCGTTCGTCGCGATGCGCCCGTCAGCGGCCAGTGGCAGCAGACGGGCCAGCGTAGGCCGCAGTCACAGCAGCAACAGCAGCCGCGTCGGGTTACAGTGCTGTTTAATCCTAGGGCAGCTCAGAGCGCCTGGTTTGAGAAGGCTCTGTCGCCTATGCTGCATTTGGCTGGCTTTGAGGTTGGACTTTCATCTCTGGAGTTGGAGGGCTGGGATCTCTGGAGTTGGAGGACTGGGATCTCTGGGGTTGGAGGGCTGGGATCTCTGGGGTTGGAGGACTGGGATCTCTGGAGTTGGAGGACTGGGATCTTTGGGTTGGGTAGGCTGGGATCTTTGGGGTTGGGTAGGCTGAAATCTCTGGGTTGGAGGGCTGGGATCTCTCGTATTGGAGGACTGGGATCTCTGGTGTTGAAGGGCTTGGATCTCTGGTTTTGGAGGGCTGGGATCTTTGGTGTTCGAGGGATGAGATCTCTGGGGTTGGAGGGCTGGGATCTTTGGAGTGGGTAGGCTGGGATCTCTGGGGTTGGAGACTGGGATCTCTGGAGTTGGAGGACTGGGATCTTTGGGGTTGGGTAGGCTGGGATCTTTGGGGTTGGGTAGGCTGGGATCTTTGGGGTTGGGTAGGCTGAAATCTCTGGGGTTGGAGGGCTGGGATCTCTCGTATTGGAGGACTGGGATCTCTGGTGTTGAAGGGCTGGGATCTCTGGTTTTGGAGGGCTGGGATCTCTGGTTTTCGAGGGATGAGATCTCTGGGGTTGGAGGGCTGGGATCTTTGGAGTGGGTAGGCTGGGATCTCTGCGGTTGGAGGCTGGCATCTCTTGGGGTTGGAGGGCAGGGATCTCTGGGGTTGGGTAGGCTGGGATCTCTGGGGTTGGAGGGCTGGGATCTTTTGGGTTGGGTAGGCTGGGATCTCTTGGGTTGGGTAGGCTGGGATCTCTTGGGGTTGGAGAGCTGAGATCTCTTGGGTTGGGTAGGCTGGTATCTCTTGGGGTTGGAGAGCTGAGATCTCTTGGGTTAAGTAGGCTGAGATCTCTGGTGTTGGAGGGCTGGGATCTCTTGGGTTGGGTTAGGCTGAGATCTCTTGGGTTGGGTAAGCTGGGATCTCTGGTGTTGGAGGGCTGGGATCTCTTGCGGTTGGAGGGCTGGGATCTCTGCGGTTGGGTAGGCTGGGAGCTCTTGGGTTAGCGGTCTGATATCTAAAGTTTTGGACTTTTAATTTCCATTAAGGAATTCCAGGTCTGTAATAGTATAATTTCCTAGATATCTAAGGTGCGGGTTCAAATTTTCTGAAAAGGCCGCAGAGGTTCAAATTTGCTAGAAACTAAGAAATGATTCCAATTTCTAGAAATTTAGTATTTTTTCTTGGAAAGCTCGAAGTTTTAATTTCCTAGAAACCAAGAGCTTCCAATTTCGTGGAAAATTGGGTGGGGGTTCCCATTTCCTAGAAAGTTAAAGATTTCAGTTTCCTAGAAAACTCAGAGATTCCAATTTCCTAGAAACTCAAACATTCCAATTTCCTACAAACTTAGAGATTCCAATTTCCCGCGAAACTCAAAGATTCCAATTTCCTGGAAACTCAAAGATTCCAATTTCCTGGAAACTCAAAGATTCAATTTCCTGGAAACTGAAAGATTCCAATTTCCTGGAAACTCGAAGTTCTAATTTCCTAGAAACCAAGAGCTTCCAATTTCGTGGAAAATGGGGTGGGGGTTCCCATTTCCTAGAAAGTTAAAGATTTCAGTTTCCTAGAAACTCAGAGATTCCAATTTCCTAGAAACTCAAACATTCCAATTTCTAGAAACTTATAGATTCCAATTTCTGGAAACTCAAAGATTCCAATTTCCTGGAAACTCAAAGATTCAATTCCTGGAAACTCAAAGATTCCAATTTCCTGGAAACTTGGGGTAAAAACATTGCGATCTATTGAAAATCTCCTAATCAGAATTCCTTAATCCGTGCTCCATCATTCACTTGTCGTCTGCCTGCTGCAGGTGCAACTAGTTGAAGGCGACGCGGAGGACGAGAACAAAGGCTTCATGGAGGTGCTGGACCTCAACAGCACTGACGCTGTGCTGGTTGCAGGCGGCGATGGCACCCTGATGCAGGCGGTCACGGGTCTGCTCCGCCGCGCCAGACTCTCGCCGAGTTGCCGCTCGCCTGCCGGTTGCCGCCGCTCCGCTTGGCCGGCGCAGCGATTCGACGTCGACAGTGTCGACTGGCGTTGGCGGCGGCGCAAGTCCGCCCGAAGCCTGCCGGAGGCTTGCCGGCGCGACTGTGGAAGCCCTGCTGCAGGCGACTTCCGCAAATTTCAATAATACTGCAACAACTACTAAGCGAATAGCTGCTGTGTTCGACCCATGCGAGTTCGAGTCAGACTAGGGGGCGATTCTGAGCTGCCGAGGGACACCTACTGCCTGACCGCGCTCGAGTGGTGCGTTTTGGCCATATTTATTGCATATGCAGCGTATTAAGATTCCTACACTCGTAGAATAAGAGGTTAAAAATTGGAATTTGAGAATGGGAATTCAGATATTGGGATTTTGAGAATGGGGATTTGGATATTGGCATTTGAGAATGGGGATTTGGATATTGCGCATTTGAGAATGGGGATTTGGATATTGGGATTGCGATAATGGGGATTTGGATATTGGGATTTGATAATGGGATTTAGATATTGTGATTTTAGAATTAGAATTCGGTTATTGGGATTTGAGATGGGGATTTGGATATTGGGATTTAAGAATGGGGATCTGATATTGGGATTTCAGAATGGAGATT
>NIVC01001696.1:235230-248894 GCA_002269645.1 Macrostomum lignano | reverse complement strand
AACTGAACCATAGTTAGCTTAAAGCTAAGTTAGCAGCTGCGACAGTGACCTGTGACAGAGAGACAGTGATCTGTGACAGAGGAGAGACAGTGACCTGTGATAGAGGAGAGATAGTGACTGTGACAGAGGAGAGACAGTGACCTGTGACGAAGAGCGACAGTGACCGGTGACAGAGGAGAGACAGTGACCTGTGACAGAAGAGAGATTGTGACCTGTGACAGAGGATAGACAGTGACCTGTGACAGAGGATAGACAGTGACCTGTGACAGAGGATAGACAGTGACCTGTGACAGAGGAAAGACAGTGACCTGTGACAGAGGAGAGATTGTGACCTGTGACAGAGGAGAGACAGTGACCTGTGACGGAGGAGAGACAGTGACCTGTGACACAGGATAGACCGTGACCTGTGACAGAGAAGAGACAGTGATTTGTGACGGAGGAGAGACAGTGACATGTGACAGAGGAGAGACAGTGGATCTGTGACAGGAGAGATAGTGATCTGTGACAAAGGAAGACAGTGACATGTGACAGGAAGACAGGGACATGTGACAGAGGAGAGACAGTGCTCTGTGACAGAGGAGACAGTGCCTCTGTGACAGAGGATAGACAGTGACCTGTGACAGAGGATAGACAGTGACCTGTGACAGAGGATAGACAGTGACCTGTGACAGAGGAGAGACAGTGACCTGTGACAGAGGAGAGACAGTGCCCTGTGACAGAGGAGAGACAGAGATCTGTGACAAAGGAGAAACAGTGACATGTGACAAAGGATAGACAGTGACCTGTGACAGAGAGAGACAGTGATTTGTGACAGAGGAGAGACAGTGACATGTGACAGAGGAGAGACAGTGGATCTGTGACAGAGGAGAGATAGTGATCTGTGACAAAGGAAGACAGTGACATGTGACAAAGGAAGACAGGGACATGTGACAGAGGAGAGACAGTGCCTCTGTGACAGAGGAGAGACAGTGATTTGTGACAAAGGAGAGACAGTGGATCTGTGACAGAGGAGAGACAGTGATCTGTGACAAAGGAGAGACAGTGACATGTGACAGAGGAGACAAGAAACAGTGACCTGTGACAGAGGAGAGACAGTGACCTGTGACAGAGGAGAGACAGCGACCTGTGACAGAGGAGAGACAGCGACCTGTGACAGAGGAGAGACAGTGACCTGTGACAGAGGAGAGACAGTGACCTGTGACAGAGGAGAGACAGTGACATGTGACAGAGGAGAGACAGTGACATGTGACAGAGGAGAGACAGTGACCTGTGACAGAGGAGAGACAGCGACCTGACAGGGTTGAAACAGCAAATGGAGAAAAAGAAGGCAGTGAACAGGTAAAAAACAAAATGGAAACGAACATCACATTAAAAGTTGCTGGTGTTCCCGATTTTAAACCTGCAACCCAGAAACTACCCGTGCAAAAATTCCAGCCCTGATTTCAGAATGCCAGGCATAAATATTTGATACAAAATCGAGCCACGAATGCTCTTTATTTGACCAAGGTTTATCCCAAAACTATAATGTCCACAACTGGTGACATTGGCTAATGAAATTCACAGAATTGAACTTCAAAACCAATAGAAAACAACAATTTCTGGAGCCACATTTAACCTACAGTCACTTGGTGCCACATTAACCTACAGTCACTTGGTGCCACATTAACCTGCAGTCACTTGGCGGCACATTAACCTACAGTCACTTGGCGCCACATCAGTCACTTGGCGCCACATTAACCTACAGTCACTTGGTGCCACATTAACCTACAGTCACTTGGTGTCACATTAACCTACAGTCACTTGGCGCTACATCAGTCACTTGGCGCCACATTAACCTACAGTCACTTGGCGCCACATTAACCTACAGTCACTTGGCGCCACATAAACCTACAGTCACTTGGCGCCACATTAACCTACAGTCACTTGGTGCCACATTAACCTACAGTCACTTGGTGTCACATTAACCTACAGTCACTTGGCGCTACATCAGTCACTTGGCGCCACATTAACCTACAGTCACTTGGCGCCACATTAACCTACAGTCACTTGGCGCCACATAAACCTACAGTCACTTGGCGCCACATTAACCTACAGTCACTTGGCGGCACATTAACCTACAGTCACTTGGCGCCACATTAACCTACAGTCACTTGGCGGCACATTAACCTACAGTCACTTGGCGCCACATTAACCTACAGTCACTTGGCGGCACATTAACCTACAGTCACTTGGCGCCACCACTTATTAAACTATACAGTCACTTGGCGCCACCACTTATTAAACTATACAGTCACTTGGCGCCACCTTAAACTAAAGCCTTTTGGCGCCTCAATAAACACACAGGTTTCTGGCGCCTCAACGATTTTCTTTTCTTGTGCTTCACTATATCTTTGTATACCCGATGTACAGTATGCTTCGGCCTACATATATACCATATACAATTTACTCATGCAGAGCATGGGGGGCTGCGGGGTTCAGGGTCAGACGGACGGACCCACATGTAGCTGGCCTTGCCCATGCACCCCCTCAACTCTTCTTTCCTCAGCGATGATTCACGCGACTCCGCACGCCAAGAGGTGAGGAGCAACCAAGGCTTCCATCTCAGGAGGAGAGCAAGCATAGGAGACCCCAGCCTAGGCGTAGGTGCTGTGCAGGAAAAAGGGATCGGATCGATTTTGAGTTTGACTCACAAAGATGGGAAAGAGAGGTGCTTTGCTCGAAAACTCGGCTAGGGTTTAAAGCAAAAAAACTGGAACTGTCTCATATCCCAATTAGACCCAGTTGTATCCCCATGAGATCCAGTTGTATCCCCATGAGATCCAGTTGTATCCCCATGAGATCCAGTTGTATCCCCATGAGATCCAGTTGTATCACTATGCGATCCAGTTTTATCCCAATGAGATCGTTTTATTCCTATGAGATTCAACTTTATCCCTGTGAGATCCACTGTAATCCCTATGAGATTCATCTTTATTCCTGTGGGATCCAGTTTTAAACCTGTGAGATCCAGTTTTAAACCTATGAGATCCAGTTTTATCTCAATGAGATCTATGAGATCAATCCATTCTTATCCCTGTGACATCTACAGTAGTTCTACCCCTATGAGACCTTCCTATGAGATCCATTTTTATCCCAATGAGATCCATTTTTATCCCAATGAGATTTAATTTTATCCCAATGAGATCCATTTTTATCCCAATGAGATTTAATTTTATCCCAATGAGATCCATTTTATCCCAATGAGATCCAGTTTCATCCCAATGAAATCTAGTTTTATCATTATGAGATCCATATTTATCCCTACGAGATCCCTGAGATCCATCCATTCTTATCCATGTGAGATCCAGTTTTATCACTTTGAGATCTATTTTCGTCCTTATGAGATCCATTTTTATCCCTATGAGATTCATTTTATCCCTATAAGATTTTTTCCCTTTTAGATAGATTTTTATCGCTAAGACATCAATTTCGTCCCTATGAGATTCATATTTATCCCTATAAGATCCATAATTATCCTCATGAGATCCCGTTTTATCCCCATGAGACCCAGTTTAATTACTATGAGATTCAGTTTTATCCCTATGAGATCCCGTTTTATCCCAATGCGATCCATGAAATCCATCCATTCTTATATATGTGAGATCTAGTTTTATCCCTATGAGATCCATTTTTGTCCTTTTGAGATCCAGTTTTATCCCTATGAGATCCAGTTTTATCCCTATGAGATCCAGTTTTATCCCTATGAGATCCCTGAGATCCATCCATTCTTATCCATGTGAGATCCAGTTTTATCACTATGAGATCTATTTTTGTTCCTTATGAGATATATTTTTATCCTTATGAGATCCATTTTTATCCCTATGAGATTCAGTTTTATCCCTATGAGATTCAGTTTTATCGCTATGAGATCCAGTTTTATCTCTATGAGATCCAATTTTCTCCCAATGAGATCCCTGAGATCCATCCATTCTTACATTCTTATCCATGTGAGATCCAGTTTTATCACTTTGAGATCTATTTTTGTTCCTTATGAGATCCATTTTTATCCTTATGAGATCCATTTTTATCCCAATGAGAACCATTTTATCCCTATAATAGCCGTTTTTATCTCTATAATACTTTTTTCCTTATTAGATCGATTTTTATCGCTTAAGGCATCCATTTTGTCCCTATTAGATTCATATTTATCCTATAAGATCCATAATTATCCTCATCATATCCCGTTTTATCCCCATGAGACCCAGTTTAATTCCAATGAGATCTATTTTAATCCCTGAGATCCATTTTCATCCCTATGAGATTTATTCCCCCATGATTTCTAGTTTTTATCCCCATGAGATCTAGTTTATCCCAATGAGGTGCAGTTTTATCCCTATGAGATCCATTTTTATCCCTATGAGATCCATTTTCATCCCTGAGATCGATTTTAATCCCTATGAAATACATTTTCATCCTTATGAGATTTATCCCCATGATATCTAGTTTTTATCCCCGTGAGATCCAGTTTTATCCCTATGTATCCATGAGATCCATCCATTCTCATCCCTGTAGTGATTGCAAACTGCTTGGATTCTCCAGTACGTTGAAAGCTGCGCCCGAAGTAACCACCTAGTAATCGGTACCCCGCTAATAATGGCCCAATTTCATGGGATAAACGCACGCTGGGATCCAGGCAAAAGGCAGAAGTGGCAACATCTGGATGTGGGTTGCAGAAATTCTGCTTTTTCTTGAATGCAGGCAATTCAAGGAGGCTGGAAAGGGCCTTTTATTTTGCTTGGAAAAAATCTGAAAACTCAAAATTGGCCACTTTTGCTGTTTCTGTCTGCCTCTTTGCTCATGCAACCAAAAAGGGCTTTCTAAGGGTGGCATCTGCCACTGCTCCGCCTCTGTGGGCTAAGAATTGTCAGAAGGGGCGAGTCGTCATAAAGGAAAAGGGTGATTCCACTGTGTATCTTTTTCATAATTGGCGCGCTCTGCAAGTCTTGTAATTGGAAAATTGTCTCGGAAATGATGGAAAGCATTCACCAATTTTCTATGAACTTGTTAGAGGGAAACTAGCAATCAGGAGCAAGGAGTAGTTTTTTTTCGAATTAACTCCATGTAAGGTTTTGACCTTGTACAGTCCCAATTGTTAGTATTCTAAGAAAAAAAGTGTTTAAGCAAAAATGCATCCCTGAAAGCTAGCTGTCTCGCCTAAAATATCAGCATCCCATCCTCACCCCAGTTCCCTCAGCTGCTGCTGAGGCAGTTGTAGCCTATAGTAGTTAGAGGGTCGAAAGGTCGGGAGTTCGATTCTCGATCCCACTTGGAATAATTTGTGTCCTTGGGCAAGACACTTACACGTAACTCTGCTTTGCTTCAGTTCACCCAGCTGTAAAATGGGTGCCAGCATTAGCTGGGGTAACTGAGGGTGTGTGGCGACCCCCCAGTCCTTGGACTGAACAGCCGTACGCAGCCTTCAGATGCGCCGCGCAATAGCTGCGGCAGAGCTGTCGGTTGCACATCTGGCCATTAGGGCAAGTGTAATTAAATATCACACTGTTGGAAATTAAAAATTATCCATTCTGATCTAGTGAGCCAACTGCAAGTAGTTACGCAACTGGCATCCCGCGCGGGGAACGGTATAATTCACTGGCGTTCACTGGTTGTACTATTGTACACAGGGGCATTGCCAAGGATTTTATGGTGAGGGGACAAAGCCAAGAATTATACATGTACTTGTACATAATTTTTAGAATGGGTTTTGTCAGCGCTTCATTAGCGCCGCAGGCACTCATTTTAGCTCCGCAGGCACTCATTTCAGCGCCGCAGGCACTCATTTTAGCTCCGCAGGCACTCATTTTAGCGTCACAGGCACTCATTTCAGCGCCGCAGGCACTCATTTCAGCGCGCAGGCACTCATTTTAGTACCGCAGGCACTCATTTTAGCGCCGCAGGCACTCATTTTAGCGCCGCAGGCACTCATTTTAGTACCGCAGGCACTCATTTTAGCGCCACAGGCACTCATTTTAGCGCCGCAGGCACTCATTTTAGTACCGCAGGCACTCATGTTAGCGCCGCAGGCACTCATTTTAGCGCCGCAGGCACTCATTTTAGCACCGCAGGCACTCATTTTAGCGCCGCAGGCACTCATTTTAGCGCCGCAGGCACTCATTTCAGCGCCGCAGGCACTCATTTTAGCGCCGCAGGCACTCATTTTAGTGCTGCAGGCACCCATTTCAGAACCCACCTAGCATTTTTTACGTGGTAAAGAAAATCAATAAAATCGTTTATTAACATAGCCTGAAGATTAGAAATACATGCCTAAATAATTTACCAATGGTTGATTTGATATTCAAAATTTATTTTATCCGGAAATTTCAAACAAAATTATACTAAATTGCAATATACCAATAAATATCCACAGCAGCTACTCACAGTAGTCCAGTAAATGTTTTATCAGTAAATTGATCAAGTAACCATTAAACCTCTATTAACGATAATTCGCAAGTCTACTCAAACAAGGTAAACACCTGGCTCTACAGTACATTTTATTGTTAATCTATAACTAATCGATTTAAAAAAAAACGGTGACAGTCAAAAATACAATAAAATATTTTCGTTTATATCAGCAACAGTATGTGTCATTGGTGCTTAACAAAAGTAGTGATAAAATATGTTATTTCACAGGTACATAATGCTCCACTTTTGAACACGATAGAAACACGCATGACTTTGGATTCTTATTCTCACGCGTCTCGACAGTCATTGCGCTATAGACAAGCATGGCAGTGTTCGCAAAGTTCTCAGTCTCCCAGCACTAGAACCTCGTATGCCTTGCTCTTGAGCTCGGTTCCCCCGTATGGAAAGTAGGCGCAGCGGTGGCTCTTGTGCACCTTGCCCACGCACACGGAGCCGTAAACCTTCATGGAGATTAAAGAAAAGCAGCAGTGTTGAACACAATAACTGTATCTGGCTGTTGCAGTTCAAGGTGTTTGCTTAATTTGCTCAAAATAGCCAGTTTATTTTCATACCTCGCCACGAGCGATGTACAGCGGCTCGGCGTTCTTCTCTCGACCGGCCACCAGCGCCTTCTTCGGTACGTCGCCGCCCTCCTCCTTCACCCACTTGAAGCTGCTGCCGTAGCAGCCGATGTCGGAGCGGACCAGCACCTCGTACTCCGGGATGGAGTGCTCTGTACCCCAATTGGGCACGCTGGCAGCCGTGCAGCCATGAGACAGCTGGCCCGGCACCCAGAGGCCGTCCAGCTTGGCTCTGACAACGTAGCAGCCCGGAGCAGCCTCGACAGCATTTGGCGGGATGTCACCGTCTTTGGCATGCTGCCAGCTGACGCAGATCTCGATGCCCTTGTGTCCGGCGTGCTTCACCTTGCTCATTGTGCGTTGCCTGAGTGTCTGCGGAATGATAATTGAGCTCACCTGACTGGCACGGCACGGTATTGGCTAAAAAGTGTGACAACGTGCAATTCGTTAAATTGCGTTTTTACATTTCGGTTATCACATTCATTTCGGCTTTTATTTACTTGCAGGACCTCGTGCACGCTGCTATAATGGCAGTGCGGCGTGAGATATCTTTTAGAATTCAGAGCAACCAGGCACTTTTTCTCACAAATGCGTAAACTCAAATTTGAGAAAGCTTCTTATCATGGACGCTTTATTATTCAATCCGGACACAGCCCATAACGAGATTTATGAGAATTAGACCGAGTTTGGTTTGAAACTGAACATCACTGAAATTCTGTCCACTGGCAAGCTTTATTAGCCATGAAGAAGGGGCCAGCGTGTTGGGATGAGAATGAGATTATCAGGAATGAGATTATCAGGAATGAGATTATCAGGGATCAGATTATCAGGGACCAGATTATCAGGAATGAGATTATCAGGGATCAGATTATCAGGGATCTGATTATCAGGGATCAGATTATCAGGGATCAGATTATCAGGGATCAGATTATCAGGGATCAGATTATCAGGGATCAGATTATCAGGGATCAGATTATCAGGGATCAGATTATCAGGGATCAGATTATCAGGGATCTGATTATCAGGGATCTGATTATCAGGGATCAGACTATCAGGGATCAGATTATCAGGGATCAGATTATCAGGGATCAGATTATCAGGGATCTGATTATCAGGGATCAGATTATCAGGGATCTGATTATCAGGGATCAGATTATCAGGGATCAGACTATCAGGGATCAGATTATCAGGGATCAGATTATCAGGGATCAGATTATCAGGGATCTGATTATCAGGCATATGATTATCATGGATGAGAGCATCAGGGATAAGATTATCGGGGATGTGATTATCAACGATGAGATAATCAGCGATGAGATTGTCAGAGATACTATTCTCAGTGAAACTATAATCTCAGGGTTCAGGCAATTGCTGATGGAACTCCAGTAATGAATTTTAATTAAAGACTAAGACTAGAATAAATTTCTTTGTTGAATAAAAATGACTGCGATTCCTAGCACAGCATCTCCAACAAAAGAACCTTAATGAAGGATGTAATAATTGTATAAATTGCGTAATAAAAGTAGTCGCACGTCATGCTTTTGAATGCCACGTTGTCACACTTTTTAGCCAATACCGTGACGTGCCAGTCAGGGGAGCTCTGCCCTGTCTATTTAAGCAGCAGCAGTTCACTCCGAAAGCTCACACAGCACACACTTCAACAGCTCACTCAAGAGTCAATTATCATTCCGCAAACACTCAGGCAACGCACAATGAGCAAGGTGAAGCACGCCGGACACAAGGGCATCGAGATCTGCGTCAGCTGGCAGCATGCCAAAGACGTGACATCCCGCCAAACGCTGTCGAGGCTGCTCCGGGCTGCTACGCTTTGTCAGAGCCAAGCTGGACGGCCTCTGGGTGCCGGGCCAGCTGTCTCAGGGCTGCACGGCTGCCAGCGTGCCCAATTGGGGTACAGAGCACTCCATCCCGGAGTACGAGGTGCTGGTCCGCTCCGACATCGGCTGCTACGGCAGCGGCTTCAAGTGGGTGAAGGAGGAGAGCGGCGACGTACCGAAGAAGGCACTGGTGGCCGGTCGAGAGAAGAACGCCGAGCCGCTGTACATCGCTCGTGGCGAGGTATAAAAATAAACTGGCTATTTTGAGCAAATTAAGCAAACACCTTGAACTGCAACAGCCAGATACAGTTATTGTGTTCAACACTGCTGCTTTTCTTTAATCTCCATAAGGTCTACGGCTCCGTGTGCGTGGGAAAGGTGCACAAGAGCCACCGCTGCGCCTACTTTCCATACGGGGGAACCGAGCTCAAGAGCAAGGCATATGAGGTTCTGGTGCTGGGAGACTGAGAACTTTGCGAACACTGCCAGCAGCTAGCCAGTCTACTTACATATCATGTAGCATGACTGTCGAGACTACTACTTGATTACAGAGCTATTGTTTTTTTGAATATGCGTCATTTCCTATTTTCGTACAGTGCATGATACGTACATGTACAAACATGTATGTATTGATAATTCGAGTACTGCAATATACTAACCGTATACAGACGTATATACCTTACGGATGCAGGTGCATAATTATATTAAGATTTTAGTTAAAAAAATGTCTATAAACTCATAGTTATGAATGAATGTGAAACAAAAAATTTAATTTGAAAAACGTGGCAAATTTGATCGGCGTTTTTTTTCATATGCAACACTACTAAGTACTAGGTTGAATTGTTACATATGTACATGTATTTGGACCCCCGCCAGTCAAACGTGTGCATTAATTTATACAGATGTTCAGTTATGTTTTATTCCTTAAAAATTGTTATCGGTGGGGTTGAAAGCGGCTGCTAGAAATTACATTTGTAAAGTAATACTATTTTAAGGCAGAAGAAAGAAAGTGCCAACATTTAAGCCATGGGTGCGTTCGAGTGACTTAAAATGACTTAAACTGCCATTTTAACGTCCTTAGTAAAACAAATGTTAAGCAGACTAAATGTAAAAATAATCTAGGTAAATGATAGTCAAATAACAATTAAGAATTAATTCAATTTCTAAAACCGGTCTAAGATTAAAAAACGTCACCTATACTTCTTCCAACTCAACCTGAACGCCTAGGCACCGTTTTAACTTCGCTCGCAATTACCACATTTAATCGTAATTGAATATTTTGTATTCTTCACCTTTGTTCTATCATTTGCTTTCACGTCTTTTTGCTCACTTCGCTGCCCGTCAAAATAGTCTTTGAATAATTGCTTAGTAAACTATAACATGAAGTTCACTCAGATACTATATTGAAGAATAAGAACCAAGCTGAAAAAGTACAAAACTCCAATAGAAAAATAATAACAGTAGCAACAATAATAGTGACTATATTCCAAGTCCAAATAAACTACTATGTAATAAAAATTAATAAATAAACAATATTAGTACTAAGCAATTATTCAAAGACTATAATGACGGGCAGCGAACTGAGCAAAAGGACGTGAAAGCAAATGATAGAACAAAGGTGAAGAATACAAAATATTCAATTACGATTAAATGTGGTAATTGCGAGCGAAGTTAAAACGGTGCCTAGGCGTTCAGGTTGAGTTGGAAGAAGTATAGGTGACGTTTTTTAATCTTAGACCGGTTTTAGAAATTGAATTAATTCTTAATTGTAATTTGACTATCATTTACCTAGATTATTTTTACATTTAGTCTGCTTAACATTTGTTTTACTAAGGACGTTAAAATGGCAGTTTAAGTCATTTTAAGTCACTCGAACGCACCCCATGTTAGATGTTACAAGTCAAAGATAGCTAGTGTTTCTATTCTGCTGCTTGTGCTAAAAAATATTAGTGTACTTTTTTATTTTTTTATTTTTAATTTGTTTATAGTGTATATAGTTTTAGAATTTTAGTAAAATTGCTATTTTTAGTTATAGTTTTTATATAGTAAGCGTAACCTCGGAAAATTTTTGCCCTTTCTTAGAAGCCAGCTGCTTCAGCCAGCCCTTCAGCCCAAGACGGCTTACCGATCATTTAATTTTGAATATTTGGCGATCTTGCTCAATATGTGAATTAGTAGCTCTTAATGAGTAGCAGGACATGAATGCAAAATGGGGTTTTCTGAAGTTTAATCTAATAAAACTACGCTCTAGGAACAACAGCTATGATTTGCTGAATTAGCCTAGTACCAGGTTCTATTTCAGAATTTCTAGGATGCGATTAGGAACGACATGGTAGGCCTATTATATTAGCAGCCCTATTGCATAAAAAACCTAAAAAAACTAGCCGGGTGTTTTTCGCTGACGCTAGGATGCAAAATCGCATTCAGGGTCTTAGTCTAATTTGAGGGTATGTTTTATCAAAATCATGATGCTAGGCCTATCTAGACTATAGGCCTACTAAGGGGCCTGCTCATTCCTACAGGCTACACCTATTGCACTTGCACAAAAAATAGAAGCATAGAACCTTCCTTTGTCCTTGGTTAGATTTTTCATTGGTATTGATTTCATTCATTCTATTTCCATTATTGCTAGACATGCTAGGCCTAGGCTAGGTCTAGGAGAAGCCTAATAATACACCTTTAAAACAGAAACTTAAAGTTTATACAGTGGCATAGGCATTTCGCCATTTGTTTAGCATGTCAGAATATAATGACAATATGAGTATAATGCTATTATTATTGATAATGATAGAATGCATTTAAATTGAAGAAATTAAATTAAATTATTAAATTAATTTGAATTATGTCCTTAAGACATAGGGCTAGGCCACTTACTTACTTAGCTCTTAGTTGCAGGGCTATCCCGGATAGGCCTAGGCCAAGAACAACATTGAACATTATTCCTTTGAAAGTTGTATTGTTAATTTTTATTAATATTATATACAAGAAGTCCTAAGACCTAATTTCAAAAAAAGACATAAAACTATATTAAACTATATAAAAATACTAGGCCTATAAATATAATATTAGGGAGTCCAGTAAGATTTTGATTTTTTTAATTTGTCCTCCTTTTTGATACCATATAATAGAAATTTGTTGTATGAGTAAAATGACACCTTACTTTTGAATTTTTGTCAAGTAATAAAAAAGTTATAGCACTTTTAGTGTCATTTTTTGACACTTCTGTAATGCAATTTTCCTATAAGGCACTGTGATCATTTTTGCTCAAAAGGTCTGATTTTCTGAGTTATAGATGACATAACTTTTGAAATATTCAATGGATTTTCATTCCTTATATGTTATTTTTTAGCATTTTTCTTGTAGATTATTTTGCATTAATGCTTTGCAAAATACCACTAATAGTTTTTCTTTTATTCTCAAACTAATAATATGCCATATATGGAATTTTAATCATTACACCATAATTAAGCCACTTTTGTCCTTATATAGATCATCCAAATGTAATACCAAGCCAATTCAGCTGGTTGGCAAGGGGCCCAGCCAAGGTAAGCTACAAAAATGCACATTCAAAACATTTTAAAAGTAGTACTAATTAGCTGTCGAGGCATTTAGCCCTTATAATGCAGCTAGTTACTCCTGCCATTTACCCAAACATTACATTAGCTTTGCCTATGCTTCTTTTATAGTTAAGTTGCTTTTTTGATCAAAAAGTAAGTTTACAACCAGTGTATTTATGTATATGCATGCTTATATGCACATATAATGTCCAATGCAATGAAACTTGATAGTAAAATTAAATCAACTTGACTAATAAGATGACGAGTCACTTTCCTATAAAACAGTGTTGATAGTTACTCCTGCCGTTTACCCAAAACATTGGTGCTATTACTAGAGTTGCAGGAAGAGCTGGCAATGAAATAATTGTTTCATCTTGTTTGTATGCCAGTTTAGATGATAAAACAGAAGAAAAAAACACCATTGATGCAAACTTGTAAAAATTGCATGTCATTTTCTATTTTAAATGACAGTTTATGTGTATTTTGGCTCCAACTTTGCATTAATATTGTGTAAATGTGGGAATACATATGAACAAGCAGTTTTCTACATTGGAAACTATGTGACTAGTATAATAGAAAGTATCATTCAAAAGTTATATCAATGGTTTTTCAAAAGACAAAAGCTCAAAAACAAAATTTTGCTGGCCTCTTATAGGGGTATATGAAAAAATTTTCTTCCATTAAGGAACCATTTTTTATTTAAGGCAAGGGTCCTTTGTGCACCTTGGTGCACTTTAAGTGATTTTTTTTCAGTTTTTTGTAGTCAAATATGTTTATATTCTATTGTGTTTACTACCTTATGTTATATTCCTTTAATTTTGCAATGATTTTCAATTTTCTAGAACTGAAGTATATATTTTTCCTGTTTTTTGGCTTCATTTTATAAATTAAGTACAAAATGTATTAAGTTTGACCAAGTGTAACTTTTTTATACTTGCACAATTTAAACAATTAGACACTTACCAGAAAGTAGCATTCACCAACTTTTTAGTTTATATTGTGGCTTCTTTATACTGTTTATAGTTTTTATTTTATTCAGTTTTAAAGTTGATACCTTTTTATATTTTTATAATTTTTATAATTTTTCCCACCTTGTATATAGCTCACGGGATTCACTACCAATATATATATATTAATGTATATAAAACTAAGCCAAAAATTTGGACATTTCATTATCCTTTTAGACTAGTTAGTATATGCTTATTAAAATAATAAAGTAACTGGAACTAAAATAGACATCCTAGATAGTA
>NIVC01001696.1:127730-227730 GCA_002269645.1 Macrostomum lignano | reverse complement strand
TATTTTGCGACTTTGCTGTGTACTTACAATAAATAATTTATCTTATTGATATTTTCAGCAAAACAATTGTCTTCAACTTCGGCTCAGCACAAGTGTAAAAAAAATCCTCATCGATTTAGATAATGAATCGATTTGAGGCCATTTCCAACATTTCTGTCATGTTAATTAACTAAACAGCAACAACAGCTTGCTGTACGCACTGATTGTCACGTGACCCAGTTGCCATGGCGACAAGCGTCTCCGATGTGTCCAGAGCGGATCGACTACGAATGGCGGCTGGTCAGGGCCAGGTGGGCCTGGTTGGCGAGCTGCTCCGGGCTGGTGTACCGGTTGAACCTGACAAGGTAAGCGAGGGGCGCTTGAGTAGCAAATGTATCTGGAAGTTTTAGTGCTTTTAAAATTGTTAATAAGGGAGTGATAAAGGAAAAGCAAACGATTGTTGTCACTCGAACAGTGATAGGGTGAGTTGCATGAAAGGCGATAAGAAAAGTGATGGGGAGAGTGACGTGAAGAGTGGTGTAGAGAGTGACCTAAGGAGTGACATGGAGAGTGACATGGAGAGTGACAGTAAAGGTAACATGAAGTGTCATGTAGAGTGACGTGGAGAGTGACGTGGAGAGTGACATGGAGAGGGACATAGAGAGTGACATGGAGAGTGAAATTAAGAGTGACATAAAGAGTGACACCCAGAGTGACATCGAGAATGACATGGAGAATAGAATAAAGAGTGACATGGGGAGTGACATTGAGATATCCGGATTCTTCTATTTGGGAGATGACACAAATAGTTGCCTGGGGAGTACATATGAAGGGTGACACGAAGAGTGACAATGGGGTGACAGGAGTGAAATATGACACAAAGATGACAAAATTTTAGCACATCACATTTTTAGTATATATTTTATTTATTGAAGTACTTATGGTTGTCTCGGGGTTGTCCCGCACAGTGATTTGGGCTCTCCGTCTGCTCAACAGGAAGCTTTCTATTAGCTCTTAGTAGCGTAGGTAGTGCTGTCACCAGTTCCTTCAGGTCTCGGCCTTAGGTGAGGTGAGCTTCCCGTCGAAACGAAATAACGAAGTCAACGAACTCAGCACCGGGTGCAGATTTGCAGTTCAACGTACAAGGCGTCTCGTCAGCAGTACCTGCCGGGCTTGGTTGGTACAGGGAGGGCTGAGTTAGCCTCTCGTAGGCTTGAGGTTGGGCTTTAGTGGGGTCTCAGACAGACCAATAGCAGAGAACTCAATGTACGCAGACGGGTGGTCAGTAGACACTCGGGCTCGGAAGCTCGGAACTTGGAACTCGAGAAGCAGATCCTAAGTCAGAAAACTAGAAGCGCCTTGACGGAAACAAGGGGGAGAGGGGTCCTATTTATAGCCGGGATTCTCCCGCGCACAAGACCTCGTGACTTGTTCTATTTTTAGAACTGACGTCACTTGAGGTCTCGGGGCAGGGTCTTAGTGCGCGAAAGACCTCGTGGCTCGTTCTATTTTTAGAACTGACGTCACTTGAGGTCTCCGGCCAGAGTACACGCGGCTGTGACTCAGTTGCTATTTTTAGCAACATGAGTCACTCCTCCTTAGAGAAGGGAGGGGTCCGAAAGCACGTGATTCTCCCGGTAAACAGGACCATAGCCGGAATCCCGACTCCAAGAACGCAAGATCTGTCATGTGACTTGCTCACAAGACAGAGGAAAACGGGACGGGAACGAAAGAGACAGCCCACAGCAGAGAAGCTGAGGGCTGAGAACAGGAGCACAGAAAACGAACAGCAAAAGGGGAGAGGGCGGCAAGCAGACAGACAAAGGGAGGCGGGAAGCTGACCAGCGGCAGACAGCAACCCGCGGAAGGCGCGGGCAAGGGAGGCTGCTGACAAAGTGTGACGCCTAACACTTCAACTAGCAGCTCACTACATTATCATAGAAATGAATCAAATGTTTTAAGAATTTTTTGTGTTCTTTTGCACAACTATAATTTTGTTAGTTACTAACAGAATTTAATAATAGCTGATTACTAACGTCGAACTTCTGCACCATAACAGAAAAAGAGTTATAATTTTCTTATTCAAATTTCAGCTACTGATTAGTAAGTGTTTTGTTCTAATTGTATAATTATATGCACAAATAGGCCCACTATTTGCTTAGGTTTGAAAGCACGCATAATATTATGATTAATGTATAATTTTGTTAGATTAAATCAGGACTGACAGAGACACTAAGAGAGACAGACAGACACTAAGACAGACAGACAGACAGACAGACAGACAGACAGACAGACAGACAGACAGACAGACAGACAAAAAGACAGACAGACAATAAGACAGACAGACACTAAGACAGACAGACAGGCAGACAGACAAATAAGACAGACAGACACTAAGACAGACAGACAGACAGACAGACAGACAGACAGACAGACAGACAAAAAGACAGACAGACAATAAGACAGACAGACACTAAGACAGACAGACAGGCAGACAGACAAATAAGACAGACAGACACTAAGACAGACAGACAGACAGACAGACAATAAGACAGACAGACACTAAGACAGACAGACACTAAGACAGACAGACAGACAGACAGACAGACAGACAGGCAGACAGACAGACAGACAGACAATAAGACAAACAGACACTAAGAGAGAGAGACAGACAAACACTAAGACAGACAGACAGTCAGACAGACACTAAGACAGACACTAAGACAGACACTAAGACAGACAATAAGACAGACAGACACTAAAACAGACAGACAGACAGACAGACAGACAGACAGACAGACAGACAGACAGACAGACAGACAGACAGAGAGACAGACAATAAGACAGACCGACATTAAGACAGACACTAAGACAGACAGACAGACAGACAGACTCGTACTCGCTACTGACGGATATGTTCGTTCTTTGTTTAGAAAATACAAGTGTTATTTCAAAGCTTTACTAATATAGCCTACTAATCAAAGTGTTTAGAAAGTGAAGTGCTTTACAATTACAACATTGTTCTATCACTATTATGGTTAGTAGGCTATAATAGGCTTAATAAGTGCGCAATTACGCTTTTTTCGTTAGTTTTACGTTCACTTTACAACGTTATTATTAGTTTTCTATCAATATATGTATTGAATTGTTTTTTACTACGCATTAGCGCTTGCACTACTTTAAGTAGCGTATAATTTATCGTACTCAGTTTTGTTAAGAGTTGATAGTTTTTTTTCTATATATAAGTTTTGACTTATACGTTCGCTAGCGACTCTGGGACGTCTCTTGTGACTGTTTAACGACTCAAACGACTGTAATGCGACGGAGAGAGGCGACTGTTGAGTCACAAGCGCATCACGTGATTTGCAGAATTGTAAAATAAGTCAATCCAATAGTCGTTGTTTTAGCGCCTAACTTTCTACTTATTTAAGTAGACTAAATAGAGTTTTATGCGAAGTGCGATTCTAAAGCAACTCAAGCACGACTCTACGGCCTCTACTAAGCTACGCATTGCAACTCCCCCCCCCCGAGTAGTCATCAATCCATCATCAATATTGTGACGCTTGTCACTCTTCAACACTCAGGACGGTCGCACGCCGTTGCACTGCGCCGCTGCTGGTGGTCACGCACAGATCTGCCGTCTCCTCCTCGACGCCCCGCCGCCACCATCTGCTTCGGCCTCATCGTCGCGAACTCCGCTGGCCGGACTGACAGACAGTGGCGGTCTGACAGCTTTGCACCTGGCTGCCAGGCACGGTCATCTGCAGGTTGTCCAGCTGCTCATGCTGGAGGGTCAGGTAGGCGTTTCATTCAACAGTCTTAACAGGGTAAAATGCCGGTCATTCAGCACAGTCATAACAGGGTAAAATGCTGGTCATTCGGCACAGTCATAACAGGGTAAAATGCTGGTCATTCGGCACAGTCATAACAGGGTAAAATGCCGGTCATTCAGCACAGTCATAACAGGGTAAAATGCCGGTCATTCGGCATAGTCATAACAGGGTAAAATGCTGGTCATTCAGCACAGTCATAACAGGGTAAAATGCTGGTCATTCGGCACAGTCATAACAGGGTAAAATGCTGGTCATTCGGCACAGTCATAACAGGGTAAAAGGCCGATCATTCGGCACAGTCATAACAGGGTAAAATGCCGGTCATTCAGCACAGTCATAACAGGGTAAAATGCCGGTCATTCGGCATAGTCATAACAGGGTAAAATGCCGGTCATTCAGCACAGTCATAACAGGGTAAAATGCCGGTCATTCAGCACAGTCATAACAGGGTAAAATGCCGGTCATTCAGCACAGTCATAACAGGGTAAAATGCCGGTCATTCAGCACAGTCATAACAGGGTAAAATGCCGGTCATTCAGCACAGTCATAACAGGGTAAAATGCCGGTCATTCAGCACAGTCATAACAGGGTAAAATGCCGGTCATTCCCTTTTTCAGACGGCCAACCAGCGCAGTCACCGTCACGGCAACTCGCCTCTACACGAGGCCGCCTGGCACGGCTTCTCTCGAACAGTCGAGTTGCTATGCGGCGCTGGAAGCGACGCCAACGCTCAGAACGTTGCCATGGCAACGCCGCTACACCTAGCCGTGCAGAACGGTCACAACCAGTCAACCAGAGCTCTGCTCTACGCCGGTTCCGACCCTAACAAGCTCAACACGTTCGGCGACACGGCGCTGCACACGGCCGCTCGCTACGGCCACGCCGGTGTGGCGAGGATCCTCCTCAGCGCTGGCCCCGTCACCCGAGTGAACTCTCGCAATCGGAACGGCGACTCCGCCTTGCACGTGGCCTGCGCTCTTCGCCGTCGGAAAATCATCCGCATGTTGCTGGACTCCAGCGCCGATCTGCAGTTGCGCAATCGGCAGAATGAAACGGCTATCGACGTGGCTAGTCGGAAAGGCTTCGACGATGTGCTGGACATGCTGTATGGTGGGCACAGGGTGCCGCACAGGTCGCACAGGCGCAGTCAGCAGCATCAGCAGCACCAGAAGCCTCATCAGTCTCCAAATCTGCATCATTTACCTTATCAGCATCATCAGCCGATGGAGATGGGCTACAACCCGCCGCCAACTAGTGGAAGCTTTGGTTCGGGCAGTTCTGGAACAGATCTGCTTTTTATGCAGCAGCAACAGCAGCAACAGCAGCAGCAACAACATTTTCAAGCGATGGCAGCAGTTTCACCCTTGCCTCATCATTCGCAGGGTTCGTTGGTTCCGATTCAGCAACAACAGATACTTGAGCAGGAGAACCAGACACCCGCTGAGCAGCAGCAGCAGCAACAGCAACAGGCCAAGACTAAAAGCAAAACAAAGACTAAAAAATCTTTTAGCGGTTTCAAATTCTCTCTAGCCGGTCTGTTTCGTAAAAATGGCAACAAGAAGTCGTCTGTGTCATCCGGGGAGACGCCTTCCGTCGGTGTTGGCAGTGACTCTAATAATTCTTATTTTGACCGCTTGGCCGCGCCAATTGTTTCTCAACATCACTTCAGCCATGTCACTCGGGCAGGACCGTCTGTGAGTGGGCTGGTGTACACTTGAGCGGATGGAAAGTTTATATACAGACATTTACCATAGAAACAGGCAACCGGTGTGCTATAGATGTGTGTGAATTGGACAGATAAGCACAGCTATCCGAAACAGACACCTGAGACAGATACCCGAGACAGACACATGAGACAGATACCAGAGACAGACACCTGAGACAGATACCCAAGACAGACACCTGAAACAGACACCTGAGACAGACACCTGAGACAGACACCTGAGACAGACACCTGAGACAGACACCTGAGACAGACACCCGAGACAGACACCTGAGACAGACACCCGAGACAGACACCTGAAACAGACACCTGAGACAGACACCTGAGACAGACACCTGAGACAGACACCTGAGACAGACACCCGAGACAGACACCTGAGATAGACAATGCCCTTGACATGCATTCAAGAAACGCAATAACAGTAGAACTACCAAGAGGGGGGATCCCCCCTGACAATGTTTTTGCTGCGCCGGAACATAGCAACGCAGGCACACAAAATTCAAGAAAACGGGCCAACTTTTTATTGCGCACCTTCTTAAACAAGAGTCAAGTCGCCAGCCCTCCGGACCGTCGAGATATTCGACGATTCTGCCAGAAGGTCGGACTTTCCCATAAGCGCCAGTGTATTCAGTACACCCCTGTGCGCCAATCAGCACTGCGCCTCGGTGCAGCCTTGCCAAGTTCCGAAATTTCAACAGCACGTCGACCACATGTGTCTGCATCAGCGCTGGCTTCGTTGGGCACTAGCCTTCACCCAGGCAGAGCTTCTGGACCTTCAACAGGTAGCACCAGGTGACTATGGACAGCCTGATAAGAATTTCTCTAGTTTCGCTGATCAAGCCTCGACAGTGGGCAAAAATCAACTGCTGGACATCCTCAGCTGGCCTCTCAAGCATTCCATCATCACCCGGATTGGTTTTTGATTTTGAAATTTCGGGACTTGGCAAGGCTGCACCGAGGCGCAGTGCTGATTGGCGCACAGGGGTGTACTGAATACACTGGCGCTTATGGAAAAATTCGACCTTCTGGCAGAATCGTCGAATATCTCGACAGTCCGGAGGGCTGGCGACTTGACTCTTGTTTGAGAAGGTGCGCAATAAAAAGTTTGCCCGTGTTCTTGAATTTCGTGGGCCTGCGTTGCTCCAATACGGCGCAGCAAAAATGCCAGGGGGGGGGGAGGAATTCCGCCCTCTTGTTAGTTTGACGGGTGGAAAAATGGCTTGGCATTCCTACCGTTAAAGACACCTGAGCAGTCCCCCACCGGGCACTCCAGGCGATACCCAGCAGCTGCACCTGTCACCTGGGCATTCACGCCTGCATCGAGCACGGCTACCGAGAGTGGCACGGCGCCGAAGCGGCCAACGGCAACTCTGTCGCATTCAACCGTCAGTCGCTGCTGTACCAGTCCCAGCTTCCGCCTAGTCAGCACCGTCATCACACCCAGCTGCCGTTGCCTCCGCCGCCGCCGCGGCTGCTCATGTACCGAACTAGAAGCGACGAATCTTTGTCAATGTCCGGCTACAAAGTGAAAACTCAAGCTGAGAAGACTCGAATGCAATTGGCTATGCAGTCCGGCTTACCGGGTGGAGGGCCGCAGTTTGGACGCCGGGGACCGGCTGTCGCATCCATGACGCCGACGTCCGAGTCGATTTCGCCGACTTCTCCGCCGTCTAGCGGTGGCGGCGGACGCGGCGTCACCACAGTGCCGGTTGATCAGGCTATGGCCTGGCGGAAAGGTGACCGTTGCTTAGTGATTGATGATTTGTTGATAGATTGATGATTAATTGATAGATTGATGATTTGTTGATCGATTAATGATTAATATATAGATTAATGATTGGTTGATAGATTGGTAGATAGATTGATGATTTGTTGATAAATTGATGATTGATAGATGGATTGATGATTGGTTGATAGATTGATAGATAGATGATTTGTTGATAGATTGATGATTAATTTATAGATTGATAATTGGTTGATAGATTGATGATTGGTTGATAGATTGATGATTGTTTGATAGATTGATGATTGGTTGATAGATTGATAATTGGTTGATAGATTGATGATTGGTTGATAGATTGATGATTGTTTGATAGATTGATGATTAGTTGATAGATTGATGATTGGTTGATAGATTGATGATTAGTTGATAGATTGATGATTGGTTGATAGATTGATGATTGGTTGATAGATTGATGATTGGTTGATAGATTGATGATTAGTTGATAGATTGATGATTGGTTGATAGATTGATGATTGGTTGATAGATTGATGATTGGTTGATAGATTGATGATTGGTTGATAGATTGATGATTAGTTGATAGATTGATGATTGGTTGATAGATTGATGATTGGTTGATAGATTGATGATTGGTTGATAGATTGATGATTGGTTGATAGATTGATGATTGGTTGATAGATTGATGATTGGTTGATAGATTGATGATTGGTTGATAGATGATGATTAGTTGATAGATTGATGATTGGTTGATAGATGATGATTAGTTGATAGATTGATGATTAGTTGATAGATTGATGATTGGTTGATAGATTGATGATTGGTTGATAGATTGATGATTGGTTGATAGATTGATGATTGGTTGATAGATGATGATTGGTTGATAGATTGATGATTAGTTGATAGATTGATGATTGGTTGATAGATTGATGATTAGTTGATAGATTGATGATTGGTTGATAGATTGATGATTGGTTGATAGATTGATGATTGGTTGATAGATTGATGATTGGTTGATAGATTGATGATTGGTTGATAGATGATGATTAGTTGATAGATTGATGATTGGTTGATAGATTGATCATGCTTACTAATCAAAGAAATGGATTGATAAATTTGATCCCAATTCCCGCAGCGAATCGCGCCGACGACAATCGCCAAAGACCCGTGGACTCGCCAACAAGTGCAAACGGTATTTCAATTTTAAAAGCGGCAGCCTCTGACTCTTCATCTGTAGTTGTGACATCCGCCATGGCTAATTCCGAGTCGCTGGGGAGCCAGCTTCATCAGCAGCGTCAGCCTGACAGTCAGGAAGGCGCCGCTGCTGCCGCAGCCGTCGCGCCTGTTCAACAGCCGCCTGTCGACAAAGATGGGACGGCCAATTCAGGTTCTTCTCAACGATTCAAAGCCGACCAGAGTTCAGAAATGTCTATGGAACAGAAGATTTACTTGGATCCCAAGCTAAGATTCCTGTGATTGTAAACTCCATTTTCAGCAGGCTTAGCGCGTCACAGCGCCGATTGCATACATAATAATGTTTGTGTCTGATAGTTAGTACTTAATTAGTAGTGCACCTGCTTGCAATTTGCGAATTTTTGAACGTACTATTCATAATTCATTTGTGATCCATTTTTCATGAAAATAATTCTAATCCGAAGTACAATGGATTGCTAATCTAGCCAATCAATCACGAATCAATTGGAATAGAATGGATTGCTAATCTAGCCAATCACAAATCAATTGGAATAGAATGGATTGCTAATCTAGCCAATCAATCCCAAATCAATTGGAATAGAATGGATTGCTAATCTAGCCAATCACAAATCAATTGGAATAGAATGGATTGCTAATCTAGCCAATCACAAATCAATTGGAATAGAATGGATTGCTAATCTAGCCAATTACAAATCAATTGGAATAGAATGGATTGCTAATCTAGCCAAACAATCACGGATCAATTGGAAAAGAATGGATTGCTAATCTAGCCAATCACAAATCAATTGGAATAGAATGGATTGCTAATCTAGCCAAACAATCACGGATCAATTGGAATAGAATGGATTGCTAATCTAGCCAATCAATCACGGATCAATTGGAATAGAATGGATTGCTAATCTAGCCAAACAATCACGGATCAATTGGAATAGAATGGATTGCTAATCTAGCCAATCAATCACGGATCAATTGGAATAGAATGGGTTGCTAATCTAGCGAGTCATATATCAAGACTTTTTAATCCTCGATTTGCTCTTTTAAAATGGAAACTTATTTTTATTGCAATTGTTTAATGCCCTTCCTTCAACTCCGCCTTGAGTTATTGTGTGTTACTGCTGAACTTTCTTGTGTCAAATATTTTTATTCCTTTATAATTCATTATTCACTAGAGGTATAATATGCCGCGTATATTTTATGATTATTGCTTTTTAATTATGAGCAAAATTATCATGATTTTATTATTAAATTAATGTTAAAATTTTGGCCTTAGTTCCTAGTGATATCAGCTCTCAATGAAACAGTAGTATGTATAGTTTCTCTAACTTTTTTAATATGTTTCGAACACACACTGTAATATGTATACATAAAGAGATTTTCTTTTTTGCTGACATTTGATTTTCTAATTAATAATTAATAAATGCTTATTCAGAAATGCAGTAGTTATGTATATTATCAAAATAATATTTAATTTGGTGCTTAATTAAATAATTTAAAAAATCTAATAACGTACTTACAGCAAGTAGCATAATAAATTTTATCTGATATTTAAATTCTAAGTATAAGTTGCCATTAATTAATTAAGCAAAAAATTATATAGTAAGTGTTTAAGCATTGATTCCTCTTCAATTTATTGCAGCAATATCCTGAATTCATTTATGATTAACAATTATATAATTTCTGATAGAGTAATTTTATTTCAGCTTGCCATTAAAAATAAATTTGAGTTGTCTAACCTGCTCAAAATTTGCTTGCTTCTTATGTTCTGCATATTACTGTTTGATATTTTCTTACTTTACTCCTAGGCGGCTAGGAGGGTAGAATAGCTAGGTAAGTGGGAGTTAAGAAAACAGTGAATGCTTGCGATTTAAAGTAGAAATTTTGAGATGCTTTTAGTGCACAATAGATCCGTTGGAGATAGACATAGTAGATCAATGGGGTTAGATAGTAGATTAATGGGGTGAGATAGTAGATCAATGGGGTTAGATAGTAGAACAGTAGGGTGAGATAGAACATCAATGGGGTGAGATTTTAGATAAATGAGGTGGGATAGTAGATCAATGGAGTGAGATAGTAGATCAATGGAGTGAGATAGTAGATCAATGGGGTGAGATAGTAGATCAATGGGGTGAGATAGTAAATCAATGGGGTGAGATAGTATATCAATGGAGTGAGATAGTAGATCAATGGAGTGAGATAGTATATCAATGGAGTGAGATAGTAGATCAATGGAGTGAGATAGTAGATCAATGGGGTGAGATAGTAGATCAATGGGGTGAGATAGTATATCAATGGAGTGAGATAGTAGATCAATGGAGTGAGATAGTAGATCAATGGAGTGAGATAGTAGATCAATGGGGTGAGATAGTAGATCAATGGGGAGAGATAGGAGATCAATGGGGTGAGATAGTAGATTAATGGGGTGAGATAGTAGATCAATGGGGTGAGATAGTAAATCAATGGGGTGAGATAGTAAATCAATGGGGTGAGATAGTAGATCAATGGGGTGAGATAGTAGATCAATGGGGTGAGATAGTAGATCAATGGGGAGAGATAGGAGATCAATGGGGTGAGATAGTATATCAATGGAGTGAGATAGTATATCAATGGAGTGAGATAGTATATCAATGGGGTGAGATAGTATATCAATGGAGTGAGATAGTATATCAATGGGGTGAGATAGTAGATCAATGGGGTGAGATAGTAAATCAATGGGGTGAGATAGTAGATCAATGGGGTGAGATAGTAGATCAATGGGGAGAGATAGGAGATCAATGGGGTGAGATAGTATATCAATGGAGTGAGATAGTATATCAATGGAGTGAGATAGTATATCAATGGGGTGAGATAGTAGATCAATGGAGTGAGATAGTATATCAATGGGGTGAGATAGTAGATCAATGGGGAGAGATAGGAGATCAATGGGGTGAGATAGTAGATTAATGGGGTGAGATAGTAGATCAATGGGGAGAGATAGGAGATCAATGGGGTGAGATAGTAGATTAATGGGGTGAGATAGTAGATCGATGGGGTGAGATTGTAGATCAAAAAGATGAGACAGTAGATCAATGGGGTGAGATTAAGGGTGAGACAGATAAGCATAAGGATGATATATATAAGCTAATGGGTGAGATAGATAAGCTGAAGGGTGAGATAGATAAGTTGATGGGTGAGATGGATAATCTAAGGGTTAGATAGATAAGCTGAAGGGTGAGATAGATAAGCTGATGGGTGAGATGGATAATCTAAGGGTTAGATAGATAAGCTGAAGGGTGAGATAGATAAGCTGATGGGTGAGATAGATAAGCATAAGGGTGAGATAGATAAGTAGAAGAGTGAGATAGATAAGCTGAAGGGTGAGATAGATAAGCATAGAGTCGAGTGAGACGGATAACCATTAGGATGAGATAGATAACCATAATGGTGAGATGGATAAGCTTAAGGTTGAGACAAATAAGCATATGGGTGAGATGGATAATCTAAGGGTTAGATAGATAAGCATAAGGGTGACATAGATAAGCTGAATGGTGAGATAGATAAGCTGAAGGGTGAGATAGATAAGCTGATGGGTGAGATAGATAAGCTGATGGGTGAGGTAGATAAGCTGATGGGTGAGGTAGATAAGTAGAAGGGTGAGATAGATAAGTAGAAGGGTGAGATAGATAAGCTTAAGGGTGAGATAGATAAGCTGATAGGTGAGATAGATAAGCTGATGGGTGAGATAGATAAGCTGATGGGTGAGATAGATAAGCTGAAGGGTGAGATAGATAAGCATAAGGGTGAGATAGATAAGTAGAAGAGTGAGATAGATAAGCTGAAGGGTGAGATAGATAAGCATAGAGTCGAGTGAGACGGATAACCATTAGGATGAGATAGATAACCATAATGGTGAGATGGATAAGCTTAAGGTTGAGACAAATAAGCATATGGGTGAGATGGATCATCTAAGGGTTAGATAGATAAGCATAAGGGTGACATAGATAAGCTGAATGGTGAGATAGATAAGCTGAAGGGTGAGATAGATAAGCTTAAGCGTGAGATAGATAAGCTGGAGGGTGAGATAGATAAGCTGAAGGGTGAGATAGATAAGCTAAAGGGTGAGATAGATAAGCTGATGGGTGAGATAGATAAGCTGAAGGGTGAGATAGATAACCAGCAACATTGCAACAAATGAAATTAAAATGATGAGCACTGAATAACAAACCAGTCAATAGGCATTACACTAACAGCCAACCAACCGACACACGCACTTGCAGATCAGATCAGCAGTCACCGCCGTCCGTCACCCGACGTCATTAATATTATTATCAGCTGCGCCAGCTCCGCCTTGCCGGATGCCATTCTACGCTGTAAAACGCGGATTAGTAACAGGTGTATTTAACACCTGGCTTGAATGCCAAGCACAGGTGGTTGGCTTTCCCGGTGCCAGGTATAAAAAGTTCTCAACAGTTGAAGAGGCTCAGATGTTTGTCAGCGCGCCGCACACTCCGCCCAGGGTTAGTACGGGAGCTAGTAAAAAATCTAAAGGCCCGCCCAGCCTAGCAACCGTTGCTAAGTCGTTGTCAGGCGGATTTCAAACCGGCGCCGCTGCGGCTTCGACTTCTTCCACTGCTTTTGTTGCCACAGTGTGTCAGGACGGCTCGGTGGTGACGTCGGTTGCTAGGCAGCAACGGCCGCAGAATCCGCAGCTTCATCAGCAACAGCCGTATCCGCATCAGCCTCATCAGGTTAGCGTCATCATGTGAAATACATTTTAATTGTCATATTCGCACGGTTCTACTCACCAATCTTATTGGGAAGTAGTAAGCTCAAAAGTTTCTTTGTTTTGAGATTTTGAGAAATCCATCCTAAAATATGGTGAGCTTTTGAGAAATCCATCCTGAGATAGGGTGAAATTTTGCATGAATCCATCCCAAGATAGGGTGAGATTTTGAGGAGACCATCCTTAGATAGGGTGAGATTTTAAAGAATCCATCCTTAGATAGAGTGAGATTTTAAAGAATCCATCCTTAGATAGAGTGAGAATTTAAAGAATCCATCCTTAGATAGAGAGAGCATTTAAAGAATCCATCCTGAGATAGGGTGAGATTTTGAATAATCCATCCTGAGATAGGGTGAGATTTTGAAAAATCCATCCTGAGATAGGGTGAAATTTTGCATGAATCCATCCCAAGATAGGGTGAGATTTTGAGGAGACCATCCTTAGATAGGGTGAGATTTTAAAGAATCCATCCTTAGATAGAGTGAGATTTTAAAGAATCCATCCTTAGATAGAGTGAGAATTTAAAGAATCCATCCTTAGATAGAGAGAGCATTTAAAGAATCCATCCTGAGATAGGGTGAGATTTTGAATAATCCATCCTGAGATAGGGTGAGATTTTGAAAAATCCATCCTGAGATAGGGTGAGATTTTGAAAAATCCATCCTGAGATAGGGTGAGATTTTGAAAAATCCATCATGAGATAGGGTGAGATTTTTAATAATCCATCCTGAGATAGGGTGAGATTTTTAATAATCCATCCTGAGATAGGGTGAGATTTTGAAAAATCCATCCTAAGATAGGGTGAGATTTTGTATAATCCATCCTGAGATAGGGTGAGATTTTGAGAAGTCCATCCTTAGGGGGAGATTTTAAAGAATCCATCCTTAGATAGGGTGAGATTTTAAAGAATCCATCCTTAGGGTGAGATTTTAAAGAATCCATCCTAAGATAGGGTGAGATTTTAAGGAATCCATCCTAAGATAGGGTGAGATTTTAAGGAATCCATCCTAAGATAGGGTGAGATTTTAAAGAATCCATCCTAAGATAGGGTGAGATTTTAAGGAATCCATCCTAAGATAGGGTGAGATTTTTAATTATCCATCCTGAGATAGGGTGAGATTTTGAATAATCCATCCTAAGATAGGGTGAGATTTTAAGGAATCCATCCCAAGATAGGGTGAGATTTTAAGGAATCCATCCTAAGATAGGGTGAGATTTTGAGGAGTCCATCCTTAGGGTGAGATTTTAAAGAATCCATCCTTAGATAGAGTGAGAATTTAAAGAATCCATCCTTAGATAGAGTGAGAATTTAAAGAATCCATCCTTAGATAGAGTGAGAATTTAAAGAATCCATCCTTAGATAGAGTGAGAATTTAAAGAATTCATCCTTAGATAGAGTGAGAATTTAAAGAATCCATCCTTAGATAGAGTGAGATTTTAAAGAATCCATCCTAAGATAGGGTGAGATTTTAAGGAATCCATCCTAAGATAGGGTGAGATTTTAAGGAATCCATCCTAAGATAGGGTGAGATTGAGGAATCCATCATGGGACAGGGTGATATTTCGAGAAATCTATCCTGAGACAGGGTGGGATTTTGAGTTATCCATATTGTGATGGAGTGATATTTAAGGAATAAATTCAAAATAAGGTTAGATTTTGAGAAATACATCCGGAGGTGGGGTGAGATTTTGAGTTATCCATCCTCAGATAGGAGGAGATTTTAGAAATCTATTCTGAGATAGTGAGATTTTAAGCAATTTATCCTAAGATAGAGTTAGATTTTGACATTTTTAGAAACCAATTCTAAGGGGTTAGAGATTTAAAGAAATCCCATCTCTCGAGAGACAAGATCTTTTTGAAATTATTTTCAAAAGTAGAGATTTTATTGGCTCGATTATTCGCGCCCAACTCTCTTCCCATTCTTCCCACCGCAGGGCACAAAGCGGAAGCGAAGCCCCACACCGCCGCCGGCCAACCCGCCCTCATCGTGTACACAGACGGCGCCTGTCATAGCAACGGCCGGGACAACTCTCGGGCAGGCATCGGGGTCTATTTTGGCGACGGGCACCCGTGGAATGTGGCGGAGCGGCACCCCGGCAGGCAGACTAACAATGCCGCCGAGATCGCCGCGGCGAAACGGGCCGTGGAGATTGCCGAGAGGGAGGGCGTGGAGGCTCTGGAGGTAGGGAGTAGAGTAGACACTAGATAGTTGAATAAAGAGTAGATTAGGGTGGAGTGAGGAGTGGAGTCGGAAGTAAAGTAGGAGTAGAGTGGGGGGTAGAGTTGGTTGTAGAGTAGGGGTAGAGTGGGGAGTAAAGTTGGTTGTAGACTGTAGAGTGGGGAGTAGATTCGGGAGTAGAGTGGGGAGTAGATTTGGGAGTAGAGTGGGGAGTAGATTCGGGAGTAGATTCGGGAGTAGAGTAGGGAGTAGATTCGGGAGTAGAGTAGGGAGTAGATTCGGGAGTAGAGTAGGGAGTAGATTCGGGAGTAGAGTAGGGAGTAGATTCGGGAGTAGAGTAGGGAGTAGATTCGGGAGTAGAGTAGGGAGTAGATTCGGGAGTAGAGTAGGGAGTAGATTCGGGAGTAGAGTAGGGAGTAGATTCGGGAGTAGAGTAGGGAGTAGATTCGGGAGTAGAGTAGGGAGTAGATTCGGGAGTAGAGTAGGGAGTAGATTCGGGAGTAGATTCGAGAGTAGAGTAAGGAGTAGATTCGGGAGTAGATTCAGGAGTAGATTCGGGAGTAGATTCGGGAGTAGATTCGAGAGTTCAGTGGGGCGTAGAGTCGGGAGTAGAGTGGGGAGTAGAGTGGGGAGTAGATTAGGGAGTAGGGTGGGGAGTAGATTAGGGATTAGAGTGGGGAGTAGATTGGGGAGTAGAGTGGGGAGTAGATTGGGGAGTAGAGTGGGGAGTAGAGTGGGGAGTAGATTAGGGAGTAGGGTGGGGAGTAGATTGGGGAGTAGATTAGGGATTAGAGTGGGGAGTAGATTGGGGAGTAGAGTGGGGAGTAGATTGGGGAGTAGAGTGGGGAGTAGATTCGGGAGTAGATTGGGGAGTAGAGTGGGGCAGAATAGTGGGTAGCAGAATAGTCGGTAATCGCACTGGCATATCTGTCACCCCCCCCCCAGGTGCGCACTGACAGCCAGTTCCTGATCAGCTGCCTGACAGCCTGGCTACCAAAATGGCGCCGCAACGGGTGGCGCCTCTCAGACGGCGGCACAGTCCGTGTGAGACAGGAAATCGAATCCTTGGCTGACCTGCTGGACAGCACCAGGGTTCGCGTGAATTTTCGCCACGTTCGCGGCCACTCTGGTAACCATGGTAACGAGATGGCCGATCGATTAGCCAATCAGGGAGCCGACGCGCCGTTGCTAGGGGGAAGCGGGGGCAGCAGCGGCGGCGTCTCAGTTGCGTAACAGCTGGAAATAAAGGGCTTTTAATCCCCCTCCAGTTTGATTTGTCTCGCTAACTCAAGCCAATGTGCACTGCCGGTTGAGAGCATCCCTGTGTATTCTTCCCTTCATCTCTCCCTGCTCCCTTCATCTCTCCCTGGTCCCTTCATCTCTCCCTGCTCCCTTCATCTCTCCCTGCTCCCTTCATCTCTCCCTGGTCCCTTCATCTCTCCCTGGTCCCTTCATCTCTCCCTGGTCCCTTCATCTCTCTCTGGTCCCTTCATCTCTCCCTGGTCCCTTCATCTCTCCCTGCTCCCTTCATCTCTCCCTGCTCCCTTCATCTCTCCCTGGTCCCTTCATCTCTCCCTGGTCCCTTCATCTCTCCCTGGTCCCTTCATCTCTCTCTGCTCCCTTCATCTCTCCCTGCTCCCTTCATCTCTCCCTGCTCCCTTCATCTCTCCCTGGTCCCTTCATCTCTCCCTGGTCCCTTCATCTCTCCCTGGTCCCTTCATCTCTCCCTGGTCCCTTCATCTCTCCCTGGTCCCTTCATCTCTCCCTGCTCCCTTCATCTCTCCCTGGTCCCTTCATCTCTCTCTGCTCCCTTCATCTCTCTCTGGTCCCTTCATCTCTCCCTGGTCCCTTCATCTCTCCCTGCTCCCTTCATCTCTCCCTGCTCCCTTCATCTCTCCCTGGTCCCTTCATCTCTCCCTGGTCCCTTCATCTCTCCCTGGTCCCTTCATCTCTCTCTGCTCCCTTCATCTCTCCCTGCTCCCTTCATCTCTCCCTGCTCCCTTCATCTCTCCCTGGTCCCTTCATCTCTCCCTGGTCCCTTCATCTCTCCCTGGTCCCTTCATCTCTCCCTGCTCCCTTCATCTCTCCCTGGTCCCTTCATCTCTCCCTGCTCCCTTCATCTCTCCCTGGTCCCTTCATCTCTCTCTGCTCCCTTCATCTCTCTCTTCTCCCTTCATCTCTCTGCTCCCTTCATCCTTCCTTGATCCCTTGATCTCTCCCTGCTCTTTTTATCTTTCCATTCTCCCTTTTTCTCTTACTGCTCCCTTCATCTCTCTCTTTTTCACCTTTTCTTTCATCTTGTCTATATTTTCTCATCCCAATTCATTTTTCCTTTGCTCCCTTCATCTCTCCCACTGCCCTTCTTCTTCTAGTCTATCTCTATCCCATCTCTTTGCACAAGTTCCAGATTTAGCGCAATATTTGCGTAAATATGAAGCAGTTTTTTTCGATTTGTTATAATAAAATCACGCTTAAAAATGGTATAAATTATTGCTATTTCTACCTGTTTATCTGTACTAGCGATTGCATAGCCAAAACTATATTAACTAATTTTAATAAATGAATAAATTAAGTAGGAGTAATTCTCGTGGGTATTAGTAAGTTAATATATCTTTATTCGTCTGTAACTAATGCTTGCGTGTACATAAATGCTAAAAGTTTTTATTTAAATATATATATTTATATCAGAATACAGTTTTTAGCTATATGTAATTATATTGTACTATTCGTCGAGTTCAGTGAACCTACCAGTGTCATTTTTTGAGTAATCTTTTTGCAATAATGTATAGGAAGTATAACAAACAGCATCATTTTGTCTCGTTTTTACATTTCTCTTATCGTCCGCATGGTAATATTAGTGAAATAAATTTTGCGTCTCTGTGGCCATCTTTTCCTTTGTTTTCGAATCATGTTGGGCTTTTATAAGATTGACAATTAATAGTGGGTTGACATTGGGTAGACAGGAGTAGATAGTTGGGTAGAGGGGAGTAGATAAAGCTGGTAGAATGGAGTAGTAGATAGAGGGTAGAGTGGGTAAATAGTGGGTAGATAATGGGTAGGGGGAGTTATCAGTGCGCATTCGTCATTCCTGACCCCGAATTGCATGGCGTTCTCCCAGGAAGGCAGTCTCGAGCTGTACAACTCGGTGTCTGCGGGGCCCGAGTCTCTGCAGCTGCTGGACAGCGGCGAGTGCATTTTTCTGGCTTGCGGACACCGCAGCTGCGCCAACCTGCTGGTGCTGGACAGGCGGGGTCAGGTCTTGCAGCAGAGACAGGTGAGTTAGCTTGTTAGTGAGTTGGTTAGTTAGTTAGTTAGTTAGTTAGTTAGTTAGTTAGTTAGTTAGTTAGTTAGTTAGTTAGTCAGTTAGTTAGTTAGTTAGTTAGTTAGTCAGTTAGTTAGTTAGTTAGTTAGTTAGTCAGTTAGTTAGTTAGTTAGTTAGTTAGTCAGTCAGTCAGTCAGTCAGTAATCCATGAAGGCCAACCACCAAGGCACAGAGAGTGTACATGTCGGCGGAGTGGGCAGAACTGTCTCAGTGCTGGCTGTTTGGGCCGGATATCGCTTCAAGCTCTCAATGAAAATTTGCAGGTGGCTCCGCAACCTGACGGTGTCACGTCCGCTGGCTCCACAGCTCCGCTACTGCAGTGCTGCCTGGTGTCCGCCAGCGACCGGCACTTCCTGGTGCTGCTCACGCACCGGTCTGCTCAGTTCTTCGACGCCGATGGCACAGCCCTGCTGCTCTGCCACACTCTGAAAGGCGCCGCAGCCAGCGAGTCGCTGCCGCTGCGCGGAGTCTGCGGGCTCGCCGAGGCCGGCCTGCTTTGCGTCGGCACTGCCAGCGGCGAGCTGCTGATCTTCGACTGTCCGCCGGGCGCCGCCCCAGTGTCGCACCGGGGCACCCAGGCCGTGACGTCTGGCAGCTCCGGTCCGGCTGCGTCTGTCAACACACTGACGTCCTTGGAAGCGTCGCCGATTGGCTCCGGCGGATTTGCCGCCGGATTCGCTGACGGTGCCGTCTGCGTCGGGCTGATCAGCGGCGGCAAGGTGCGGCTGCTGTCGCGGGTGCTCAGCAACCAGGACGGCTGGCCGGTCAACGCGTTCGGCCTGTTCAACGAGGGCGAGTTCCTGTTGGCTGGCTGCGGCGACGGCGGCCTCAGGGCCTTCCAGTGCAAAGGGATGGAGGTGAGTGTCTGTGTCTGTCTGTGTCTGTCTGTCTGTCTGTCTGTCTGTCTGTGTCTGCCTGTCTGTGTCTGTCTGTCTGCCTGTCTGTGTCTGCCTGTCTGTGTCTGTCTGTCTGTGTCTGCCTGTCTGTCTGTGTCTGCCTGTCTATCTGTCTGTCTGTGTCTACTATTATCCATATATCTACTTACAATTATCTGGTATCGCAACTGGGTGTTACTCTTCTCTCTTACTTTCTATGGCAAAGGTAGGTATGAACGATAAACTAGCTATGGAAAAGCCACCCTCGTCTCTTCATCCTTCTCCAGATTTCCATCTTTTTCTCCCTCGCTTCCCCTCACCGCAGCTGGTCGCAGAGATCGGCGCCCACGCTCGCCTGATCACCGGCTTGGACGTGTGCGACAAAACCGGCCTGATGGTCACCTGCAGCGAGGACACCTCGTTTCGCGCCTGGCAACTGTCTGACGAGGGTGGCAACCTGCTGGTTAGTGGCTTAATCAAATATCCCGGCTATCTATTCACCGATATGTTTCGATGTTTACTTTCATTGGCCTTTTCGAACGTAAAGCAAGCAGTATCAGTCAAAGACAATTTTCCCGATATGTATCGACAAGTTTTATGTGCCCTGAATTTGCTTGTGTCGTCGTCATGGACTGCGTCATTCAAGGCATTGACGCTTGTGTTGGCATCATGGACTGCGTCATTGAAGGCATTGACGCTTGTGTTGGCGTCATGGACTGCGTCATTGAAGGCATTGACGCTTGTGTTGGCGTCATGGACTGCGTCATTGAAGGCATTGACGCTTGTGTTGGCGTCATGGACTGCGTCATTGAAGGCATTGACGCTTGTGTTGGCGTCATGGACTGCGTCATTGAAGGCATTGACGCTTGTGTTGGCGTCATGGACTGCGTCATTGAAGGCATTGACGCTTGTGTTGGCGTCATGGACTGCGTCATTGAAGGCATTGACGCTTGTGTTGGCGTCATGGACTGCGTCATTGAAGGCATTGACGCTTGTGTTGGCGTCATGGACTGCGTCATTGCTTCGAGAGGCAGAAGCTGCAAGGCCCTTGCAGTCGTCTTGAGGTCGTTTCTTGTCTGTTGTATCGTTTGTGGTCTGCTCAAGTGGTGCGGTCTTTTGAGCGCGTGTCAAAATCAGATTCTGTCAGCAGGTTCTGCGGTTCAAATTCGGATAAATTGATACTTGATGTGCTAGTAGGTAATTAAGGAATTGCAAACAAGTTGCAACAAGAGATACGAGGCCAGCTTGAAAAGCCACTTCTGTGTTCTTCTACATGTACTTGTCTTGTACGCCTCACAGCTACATGTAGCGTCCATCCTGTCCCTCCTCCCTTTGGTTGTAGTCTAGAGCTGTCTGAGACTTCCAGCAGCTGCTGCTCCTGACCGCCTCGCTGAACCCTTGTAACTTGCACACAGTTGGCCGAGCCAGCACTGTCTAGCATGTACACGGTGTTTAGGCCAGAGGCTCACTAATCCACAATCTTCACAGCAATCAGATCACCACGCCTAGAGAATGTTGGCGGAACACCTGCTGCTTCAGAGCCGCGGGAACGCATTGTACTCGCACAGTGCCACTCAAAGTGTCTCTGGAGAAGCTAGTAAGCGAGTCGTGTCGAGCAAAACCAGGTGTCACAAAAGATCCTGTACCCGAGGTCCAAAATATGAGTATCCCGAGGCAGTTCTACGACAAATCCTTTTGTCTATAGAAAACACATAGAGATGTCTATGCTTGCAATATCTTTGTCTCATCTCTTCACATCAAAATTAATAAGATGAATATGAGACAATACCTGTCTATGGTAAAAACTTACAGGCTACGGGGTGAGCAAAATAGACGCTGGACGAGGCTAATTGGAAAACAAAACACGAGACGGGAGGAATTAACAAATTTCTCTGTTAGTTTATTATAAACAGATTCCGTCCTTTGAAATAATCTGTGAGCTGGCGTTTCTTCGGACGATGTACTTCATTCATCAAAAGCTACCCAAAACACTGGCTTGCAGTGATAATTTCGGAAAACATCGCAATTGCGAACTACTATTAGTAGTATTTCAATTTTGCAATCTATCTTAATTTTAACACAGCCAGTCCAGGTACCCACAGATTCAATATTTCCTATACCATCTAGCTAAGAAATATTTCCCGGACATACTGAGACTCGAACCCGGGTCCATCCGATTACAAGTCAAACGCGTTAACCAATCGTCTAATAAAATGAAGTTGTGTTTTGCTTTTGTTCTCAGATCAAGCACCTCAGCTGCACAGTGGTGCCAAATCAGATGCTTCAAGGCTGCGCTTTCCTGCAGTCAGACCGGCGCCTGCTAACCGTGGCTTTCGAGAGCAACGAGATTCGAGTATTTGCTAGGAAGTGAACAAGCCCTTGCGATCAGAGAGTGGCTCTGAGGATCAACTTGGCTGTTTTTTTTAAGTCAATAATCTCTTTATGCTTATCATCTGGCTGTCTGTCAGAGGTTTCACTTTCACCTAGAATTGTCTTTGTCCTTGTCTTTGTCCTCGTTTTTTGTCGCACAAATTCCTCTGTTAATTTATTATAAACAGATTCCGTCCTTTGAAATAATCTGTTAGCTGGCACATTTAGCTGTGACATTTTTGTTCAACTATGGAAATATATAATCTTTCATTCTCAGTGTTTTACCGTGTTAGTTAACTGTTCGCTTTTGTTAGCTTGTTGTATTGTGAAATTTAATTTTATTTTATCTTCCTTCACTAATCCATAATCTGCATCTGAGAATTTGTGTGTGTACTTTTGCCAGTAAGAATCGCCATCTACTCAAATGAGGCCATGAAGTGAGATTGGCCATGCAGCTACTCAAATGAGGCCATGAAGTGAGATTGGCCATGCAGCTACTCAAATGAGGCCATGAAGTGAGATTGGCCATGCAGCTACTCAAATGAGGCCATGAAGTGAGATTGGCCATGCAGCTACTCAAATGAGGCCATGAAATGAGATTGGCCATGCAGCTACTCAAATGAGGCCATGAAGTGAGATTGGCCATGCAGCTACTCAAATGAGGCCATGAAGTGAGATTGGCCATGCAGCTACTCAAATGAGGCCATGAAGTGAGATTGGCCATGCAGCTACTCAAATGAGGCCATGAAGTGAGATTGGCCATGCAGCTACTCAAATGAGGCCATAAAGTGAGATTGGCCATGCAGCTACTCAAATGAGGCCATGAAGTGAGATTGGCCATGCAGCTACTCAAATGAGGCCATGAAATGAGATTGGCCATGCAGCTACTCAAATGAGGCCATGAAGTGAGATTGGCCATGCAGCTACTCAAATGAGGCCAGTGAGAATGGCCATGCAGCTACTCAAATGAGGCCAGTGAGAATGGCCATGCAGCTACTCAAATGAGGCCAGTGAGATTGGCCATGCAGCTACTAAAATGAGGCCAGTGAGAATGGCCATGCAGCTACTCAAATGAGGCCATGAAATGAGATTGGCCATGCAGCTACTCAAATGAGGCCATGAAGTAAGATTGGCCATGCAGCTACTCAAATGAGGCCATGAAATGAGATTGGCCATGCAGCTACTCAAATGAGGCCATGAAATGAGATTGGCCATGCAGCTACTCAAATGAGGCCATGAAATGAGATTGGCCATGCAGCTACTCAAATGAGGCCATGAAGTGAGAATGGCCATGCAGCTACTCAAATGAGGCCATGAAGTGAGAATGGCCATGCAGCTACTCAAATGAGGCCATGAAGTGAGATTGGCCATGCAGCTACTCAAATGAGGCCATGAAATGAGATTGGCCATGCAGCTACTCAAATGAGATTGGCCATGCAGCTACTCAAATGAGGCCATGAAGTGAGATTGGCCATGCAGCTACTCAAATGAGGCCATGAAGTGAGATTGGCCATGCAGCTACTCAAATGAGGCCATGAAATGAGATTGGCCATGCAGCTACTCAAATGAGGCCATGAAATGAGATTGGCCATGCAGCTACTCAAATGAGGCCATGAAATGAGATTGGCCATGTAGCTACTCAAATGAGACCATGAAATGAGATTGGCCATGCAGCTACTCAAATGAGGCCATGAAATGAGATTGGCCATGCAGCTACTCAAATGAGGCCATGAAGTGAGATTGGCCATGCAGCTACTCAAATGAGGCCATGAAATGAGATTGGCCATGCAGCTACTCAAATGAGGCCAGTGAGAATGGCCATGCAGCTACTCAAATGAGGCCAGTGAGAATGGCCATGCAGCTACTCAAATGAGGCCAGTGAGAATGGCCATGCAGCTACTCAAATGAGGCCAGTGAGAATGGCCATGCAGCTACTAAAATGAGGCCAGTGAGATTGGCCATGCAGCTACTCAAATGAGGCCATGAAATGAGATTGGCCATGCAGCTACTCAAATGAGATTGGCCATGCAGCTACTCAAATGAGGCCATGAAGTGAGATTGGCCATGCAGCTACTCAAATGAGGCCATGAAATGAGATTGGCCATGCAGCTACTCAAATGAGGCCATGAAATGAGATTGGCCATGCAGCTACTCAAATGAGGCCATGAAATGAGATTGGCCATGCAGCTACTCAAATGAGGCCATGAAATGAGATTGGCCATGCAGCTACTCAAATGAGGCCATGAAGTGAGATTGGCCATGCAGCTACTCAAATGAGGCCATAAAGTGAGATTGGCCATGCAGCTACTCAAATGAGGCCATGAAATGAGATTGGCCATGCAGCTACTCAAATGAGGCCATGAAGTGAGATTGGCCATGCAGCTACTCAAATGAGGCCATGAAATGAGATTGGCCATGCAGCTACTCAAATGAGATTGGCCATGCAGCTACTCAAATGAGGCCATGAAGTGAGATTGGCCATGCAGCTACTCAAATGAGGCCATGAAGTGAGATTGGCCATGCAGCTACTCAAATGAGGCCATGAAATGAGATTGGCCATGCAGCTACTCAAATGAGGCCATGAAATGAGATTGGCCATGCAGCTACTCAAATGAGGCCATGAAATGAGATTGGCCATGTAGCTACTCAAATGAGACCATGAAATGAGATTGGCCATGCAGCTACTCAAATGAGGCCATGAAATGAGATTGGCCATGCAGCTACTCAAATGAGGCCATGAAGTGAGATTGGCCATGCAGCTACTCAAATGAGGCCATGAAATGAGATTGGCCATGCAGCTACTCAAATGAGGCCAGTGAGAATGGCCATGCAGCTACTCAAATGAGGCCAGTGAGAATGGCCATGCAGCTACTCAAATGAGGCCAGTGAGAATGGCCATGCAGCTACTCAAATGAGGCCAGTGAGAATGGCCATGCAGCTACTAAAATGAGGCCAGTGAGATTGGCCATGCAGCTACTCAAATGAGGCCATGAAATGAGATTGGCCATGCAGCTACTCAAATGAGATTGGCCATGCAGCTACTCAAATGAGGCCATGAAGTGAGATTGGCCATGCAGCTACTCAAATGAGGCCATGAAATGAGATTGGCCATGCAGCTACTCAAATGAGGCCATGAAATGAGATTGGCCATGCAGCTACTCAAATGAGGCCATGAAATGAGATTGGCCATGCAGCTACTCAAATGAGGCCATGAAATGAGATTGGCCATGCAGCTACTCAAATGAGGCCATGAAGTGAGATTGGCCATGCAGCTACTCAAATGAGGCCATAAAGTGAGATTGGCCATGCAGCTACTCAAATGAGGCCATGAAATGAGATTGGCCATGCAGCTACTCAAATGAGGCCATGAAGTGAGATTGGCCATGCAGCTACTCAAATGAGGCCATAAAGTGAGATTGGCCATGCAGCTACTCAAATGAGGCCATGAAATGAGATTGGCCATGCAGCTACTCAAATGAGGCCATGAAGTGAGATTGGCCATGCAGCTACTTAAATGAGGCCATGAAGTAAGATTGGCCATGCAGCTACTCAAATGAGGCCATGAAGTGAGATTGGCCATGCAGCTACTCAAATGAGGCCATGAAGTAAGATTGGCCATGCAGCTACTCAAATGAGGCCATGAAGTGAGATTGGCCATGCAGCTACTCAAATGAGGCGAGTGAGAATGGCCATGCAGCTACTCAAATGAGGCGAGTGAGAATGGCCATGCAGCTACTCAAATGAGGCGAGTGAGAATGGCCATGCAGCTACTCAAATGAGGCCATGAAGTAAGATTGGCCATGCAGCTACTCAAATGAGGCCATGAAGTGAGATTGGCCATGCAGCTACTCAAATGAGGCCATGAAGTAAGATTGGCCATGCAGCTACTCAAATGAGGCCATGAAGTGAGATTGGCCATGCAGCTACTCAAATGAGGCCATGAAGTAAGATTGGCCATGCAGCTACTCAAATGAGGCCATGAAGTGAGATTGGCCATGCAGCTACTCAAATGAGGCCATGAAGTAAGATTGGCCATGCAGCTACCCAAATGAGGCCATGAAGTGAGATTGGCCATGCAGCTACTCAAATGAGGCCATGAAATGAGATTGGCCATGCAGCTACTCAAATGAGGCCATGAAATGAGATTGGCCATGCAGCTACTCAAATGAGATTGGCCATGCAGCTACTCAAATGAGGCCATGAAGTGAGAATGGCCATGCAGCTACTCAAATGAGGCCATGAAGTGAGATTGGCCATGCAGCTACTCAAATGAGGCCATGAAATGAGATTGGCCATGCAGCTACTCAAATGAGGCCATGAAGTGAGATTGGCCATGCAGCTACTCAAATGAGGCCATGAAATGAGATTGGCCATACAGCTACTCAAATGAGGCCATGAAATGAGATTGGCCATGCAGCTACTCAAATGAGGCCATGAAGTGAGATTGGCCATGCAGCTACCCAAATGAGGCCATGAAATGAGATTGGCCATGCAGCTACTCAAATGAGGCGAGTGAGAATGGCCATCTTTTTCAACTAGGCAATTTAATTCATCTGAGATGCAGCGTTTTATAACCGTGAAAAGTATTTCGGAAGGCCATATATTATACGAGAAGGATGGGGCTATTTATTGCATACATTTGTTTGCATTTGGGTCCTGCAATAAAAAGCAACCACAATTCTCAGCCAATAAAAAATTCAGTAAATCTTTACTGCTTAGCATTCGAGGAATGAATTGTTCTCAGGTGCAGAGAAGCAATAAAACTAGAAATGAATGCAATGCTGCTCGTTTATAAAAAATGTAGCCATTTTTGTCACACAACGATGGTTATACAGTAGATAATATAAAACCGAATTCCAGTCAGCACAGTTTTATTATCCTTGCATGATGCTCGCGCGGACCTTTGCTTTGTATATATACGGTAAAGTTGGTTGAGAGTTTATAGTAGGCAATTTTATTTTGCCGAGTAAGGTGAGTTCGTCAAGCCGTCATGCAGCTAATAGCAGCACTTTTCCTACTTTTGAGCAGTCGGGTCCTGCTTATACAGGCAGCTTGCGGCTGCTCTCAGGTGAGATATGTGTATTCCCATTTGGGTAGACTTGTCTGCTACAGTTGCTTTAGTATTAGAAAAGCTTATAAACCAATCTACTGTACACGGGGGGCGTTGACCCCACCCCCCGCTCGCCTCAAAAACGAAAATGATCGAGAGGTTACCTTACACTTAGACAACCAAGATCAATTGAGACAGGGGCGCCCACCAAGAGACAGGCGCGCCCACCAAAAGATTGAGGCGGCCACCAAGAGACAGGGGCGCTCACCAAGAGACAGGGGCGCCCACCAAGAGACAGGGGCGCCCACCAAGAGACAGGGGCGCCCACCAAGAGACAAGAGCGCCCACCAAGAGACAGGGGCGCCCACCAAGAGACAAGAGCGCCCACCAAGAGACAGGGGCGCCCACCAAGAGACAAGAGCGCCCACCAAGAGACAGGGGCGCCCACCAAGAGACAGGGGCGCCCACCAAGAGACAGGGGCGCCCACCAAGAGACAGGGGCGCCCACCAAGAGACAAGAGCGCCCACCAAGAGACAGGGGCGCCCACCAAGAGACAAGAGCGCCCACCAAGAGACAGGGGCGCCCACCAAGAGACAGGGGCGCCCACTAAGAGACAGGGGCGCCCACCACGACACACGGATCAATTTCTCCTTTGTAGCTGCTTGTGTATTTAGCTAGGTCTAAATGTAATTTGGTATACAGATGAGAAGCAATTCAAAAAATATTTAATTTAACTGTAAAGCACTACAGGAATATTTGCATGAAGGTGCACAAATGTACAAGTACCATATGACATACATTAAACTGTAAACTGTACCAAAAGCGACTAGTTTTATAAAGAACACAACGCAGGTTTTCATCAATCTGTGGTGTTTCTGCTATCATGCAGAAGAGGACGACTCGGCCTAAGATTTTCCAAAAAACTCCGTCGCTCGTATCCGTCCATACTAAAATATGCAGACTTCCAGCCTCTCGTCTCTCGTCATCAATAACGCAAGCACGACCAACAGCTCTAACAAGCAGAACTCCAGCACAGGAGTCGTCATTCAAATCGACGACATGCTGATCCCCATCGAGGACTTGCAGGCGCCAACAGCGCCTGTTCGATCTGACGGGTCCAGCTCTGATCAAGCCAGCAGCAGTAGCAGCAACAGTTTGCCGTCAAGCTCCTACCTCAGCTGTCGCCGCCTGTGGCCCAAAGGCCGTCTCTACTACCGGTTCGGCCTGGGCTTTCCCAGCTCCTATCGCGACATGGTTCGCTTGTCGCTTTCCCGATTGGCAGCCAGAATCAGTTCGGCCAGCAGCAATCAGCAGCTGGTCACCTTTGTCGAGTCCAACTATTTTATTGACGTGCAGCACGTTGAAGTTATCGACGATGTCGGGTGTTATTCCTATGTTGGCCGGCAGAGCAGCAGCAGTAGTTATAGTCAGGCTCTGTCCCTGCAGGTACCCAACTGCATGCTGGAGAGCATCATCCAGCACGAGTTCATGCACGCCCTGGGCTTCTATCACGAACAGTCTCGACCGGATAGGGACAGCTTTGTCACGGTGCTGTGGAGCAACATTGATAGTGACGTGAGTCGCAATGTTTTTGTCTGAGCCACCCTGAGCAGAACTTATTATATTCAGCTATTTACATGGACATGTGTAGGTGATCTGTATATACCCAGAAGGATTGAAAAGTCGCCATGCACCAGCTTGAGCCAGTAAAGCGACTTCTCTCGGATCGCCCTTGCAAGTTGCACTTTACACTGGACCGGGGGATTAACTACGTAATCATGTATCACGCTGAGCATAATAGGGTGTAACGCAAAAATAATGAAAACATTTGAATTAAAATGTGCAATTCAAAAAAGTCCTTATAGCAACGATGAATGTGTCCTTCACGAGAACTCAGCCAAAAGGAACTTTCCTCCACATTCACAGCTAGAAGTTTCTTACTGACGCAAATGGTGCGTGTTGATTTTTCAATGTTGCGGAGATGGAAAACTACATGTACGTTTCTTAGAAAATTTTAATTTTAATTTTAAAATGAGCAGGAATGCAACAATTTTCTGAAGACCTCGTACAAACTTACAAACGACTATCCACGATACGACTATGGCTCAGTGATGCACTACCAGTCGCACTACTTTTCCTGCCTCAGCGGTTCAAAAACCCTGCTGATGAAAAATGGAAGCTTAATTGACGAAAGGAACAACTTGAGCAGTCTGGACGCTGAGAAACTGTCCTACACATATTCTTCAACCAACTTGGCCTATTGCAGTACTCGTAGCGACGCCGCGTTCGAATTTGCGTCAAAAGTCCTCACAGGTTCGCTAACGGCTTTAATCTTTGTTATAATAAATTAAAATAATTTCACTTTTTGGAAACTGAAACGAGAGCGCCTGCTGAAACAACCTTCTAATTTACTGTCTTTTTTAACTCTTCCGTATTATAGAACTTACAAAAATGCCTGTAGCCTGTATTGTTCCTCTATTCAATTTTTTTATAATTTTGCACACTTCCTAACAGCCAAAAAGAAATTACTATTTTCGTGTTGGACAACAATAAATAAATAAAGTCTATAAATCTCTGTGAACGTATTTTTCGCGCAAAACTAACTTTCAAAGATTATTTAAGAATTAATCTTTAGGAAACGTAAATCTGCAGGCATATATTTTTCATAAAAGATAAGAATTATTCATGCTATTGTGCCGCTACATGCAGGTCGATAAAGCCAGAAAGAAAATTAAGCGAAGCTATTATAGTGCTAGCAAGAAAAATTGACCTGAAATACAGCGCAACAACACGCGTTTAAACACTTAAAGCAAAAAAAATTTGATTTAAGATTAAGCCGGTTTTTGAAAAAAATGCACACGAACTGCATTAAACCCAAATCAATTAGCAAGTTTAAGCACAGAGATCAATACCGAACAGGTGTTTCAAGCGGTCTCTAGCGCCGATTAACGCAGTCTCAATGTCCCGTTGAAGCCACTTCATCGATTGATCCTCAATCATTTCACCAGCTGCCCAGTGTCGATAGTGATGCAGCAAGCCTTCGCTACTGGGGCTCAGCTGTTTAGTTTGGCAGCTCTGCCACGAGTTCCACACAAAATGTATGCCAATCTCTTTGATCTGACGAGCTACTACGAGTAGTTTGCTACGCTCAGTGAATGGTAGAATAGATTTGATGCGTCGCCTGCGCAATAAGCTGACAATCTGTTGAAAAGAGTTAAGGGGGGGGCTGTACTTAACAGCTAGTTTTAGTGGAATGATGATAAACGGCTTGTACAGGGGCGTCGCCATGGATTTTATGGTGGGGGACAAAGTCAAGAATTCTACATTTACACGTAAATATCATTTTTAGAATCGGTTGTAAGCGTTCAGCGCTCATTTTAGCGCCACAGGCACTCATTTTAGCGCCGCAGGAACTCATTTTGGCGCCGCAGGCACTCATTTTAGCGCCACAGGCACTCATTTTAGAGCCGCAGGCACTCATTTTAGCGCCACAGGCACTCATTTTGGCGCCGCAGGCACTCATTTTAGCGCCCAGGCACTCATTTTAGCGCCGCAGGCACTCATTTTAGCGCCACAGGCACTCATTTTGGCGCCGCAGGCACTCATTTTAGCGCCCAGGCACTCATTTTAGCGCCGCAGGAACTCATTTTTGGCGCGGCAGACACTCATTTTAGCGTTGCAGGTGCTATATTTTGTCGCCCTGAAGCAAAATTACTAATTTCCATAACGGAACACAAAGTTGGGGTGGAGGGGACACAGCATTGGTATGCCCCCTCATATCTTTTACTGGAGGACATGTCCCCCTGTCCAACCCCCTCCCCCCGGTGGCGACGCCCCTAAGCTTGTTTCAACGGAAAGTCGCATTCCATCTCTAGAGCAGTCTTGTTTGTTACCTTTCGCTAGAGCAAAACTCTAAACTCTTGCTTTTGATAGAAGGCAGACTCAATGTTCATCTTTTGATATGGCGAACCTTTCTTATAGCTCTATCGATATTCATTAAGATTTTCGTTTAGACAATTAGGATACACCTCCTATCATAGGAGGATAAACCTCCTATCTTCGTAATGTATTTTTTCGCCCCTTTCCCGCCCCTCTACTTGAGTAGTCTGCTTTGTCTATAGGAGAGTTTACCATTTTGAAATGGCGTTTAAAATAACCGCTGAAAGAAAAGTCAAATGCGCAACCGCGTACCTTGCAGCCAATAAGCGAGGTCGGCATTTTAATTTCGCCACTTTTCTCCTGCTTCGGCGATGGAGGAAACACGCCGTGACGAAATCCCAGAGCACAGTTACCGCCTCGATCATCTAGTGAGTGCAACTGTGCCGCTTTAACCAGATTAATAGCCTCGCCTTTGCTATTAGTTGGCACTAACATTTCGTCAATGTCAATGAACGTCAACAGTCTGTATCTGTCTCGGGCAGAGTACAAGCAATCGTTGAGAATAACCATCTGGCCATAATAGTGAATGTCCTTGTCTAAATCAATTCCCTCCGCCAAGGACCACGGGTCACCGTGATCCAGCCAATACCGATATAGTGCTTCATCACTGCACTAATTTTACTAGGCAGACTCATATTGTAGAAGTAGAAATGCTCAACACCCAGCAGTCTATTGACCTCAATGAATTCCACTAGACGCATTATAAACTGATTTTCGCTCTCCTCGCTGGGTAAATAGCGCAGGGCTGTGATACAAGCGGCAACTTTATCTGCCGGTTTCGATGACTCAGCAACATGTACAGGCAGTTTAATCTTGCCAGATGCCCTGTTGGATACATCGACACCGTTCACTTCTACAAGATAAGACGACTCTGTTGGTACAACTGGACAGAAGTACAGCACACCATCGTATGGCATATAATGACCTTCGTGCATTGAGTAACCAACAGCTTGTTGCCATGGTCTTGCATCCAAGTTCGTTGATGACTTCAAGGAACTGAGTCTACAGGTGACGCGAGGCGGCTGTTTCGATAATCTATTGTTGAAATAGCCAACAAGTACTATCAAACCAAGCTGGAAATCGAATCTAGCTGAAAACAGAACCAATACAGGCTTGCCTCCTAGTGAGAACACAGTTTGCGGACTGGGACTGCTAGCCTCTGTAGCAGTATGTACCGATGAACTAACATTTACTTGCGAATAGGACGAGCTCATCAAGGGACTACCGAAATAGTAGTCGTATGCCAAATAATGTCTGATAGGGTTGGCGTCTGCGGGATGAAAACCAGTTATTATAGACAGCAATTTGGAATGTTTGCAACAGTATTAAGTAAGCAAGATGGAATTTATCGGACTTACCAAAATCCATCCATTTGTAAAAAACATAGCATGCCGCGGTGCATAGCAGACAGATTGCTATGACAAGGTACCGCCGGAATTTTAACGATATCATTAACTGAAATCGGTTCCGTTTGAGCCTTGGCATAAGTTAGCGCAATGATGAGTTTGAAATACTTTAATAAACCTTAAACAACTAGAAAATCATATCTTGTGATGTTTCTTTTAATTTGGTAGATCAGTGAGATCTGGTAATGGAGTGGAGGATCAGTGAGACCTGGTAATGAGGTATCAATGAAATCTAGTAATGGAGGATCAGTGACATCAGGTAATGGGGTATCAATGAAATCTAGTAATGGAGCATCAGTGAGATCAGGTAATGGGGTATTAATGAAATCTAGTAATGGAGGATCAGTGACATCAAGTAATGAGGTATCAATGAAATCTAGTAATGGAGCATCAGTGACATCAAGTAATGAGGTATCAATGAAATCTAGTAATGGAGCATCAGTGAGATCAGGTAATGGAGCATCAGTGAGATCAGGTAATGGAGGATCAGTGAGATCAGGTAATGGAGCATCAGTGAGATCAGGTAATGGAGCATCAGTGAGATCAGGTAATGGAGGATCAGTGAGATCAGGTAATGGAGGATCAGTGAGACCTGGTAATGAGGTATCAATGAAATCTAGTAATGGAGGATCAGTGAGATCTGGTAATGGGGTACCAATGAAATCTAGTAATGGAGCATCAGTGACATCAGGTAATGAGGTATCAATGAAATCTAGTAATGGAGCATCAGTGACATCAAGTAATGAGGTATCAATGAAATCTAGTAATGGAGCATCAGTGAGATCAGGTAATGGAGGATCAGTGAGATCAGGTAATGGAGCATCAGTGAGATCAGGTAATGGAGCATCAGTGAGATCAGGTAATGGAGCATCAGTGAGATCAGGTAATGGAGGATCAGTGAGATCAGGTAATGGAGCATCAGTGAGATCAGGTAATGGAGGATCAGTGAGATCAGGTAATGGAGGATCAGTGAGATCAGGTAATGGGGTGGAGCATCAGTGAGATCAGGTAATGGAGGATCAGTGAGATCAGGTAATGGAGGATCAGTGAGATCAGGTAATGGAGGATCAGTGAGATCAGGTAATGGAGCATCAGTGAGATCAGGTAATGGAGCATCAGTGAGATCAGGTAATGGAGCATCAGTGAGATCAGGTAATGGAGGATCAGTGAGATCAGGTAATGGAGCATCAGTGAGATCAGGTAATGGAGGATCAGTGAGATCAGGTAATGGAGGATCAGTGAGATCAGGTAATGGAGGATCAGTGAGATCAGGTAATGGGGTGGAGCATCAGTGAGATCAGGTAATGGAGGATCAGTGAGATCAGGTAATGGAGGATCAGTGAGATCAGGTAATGGAGGATCAGTGAGATCAGGTAATGGAGGATCAGTGAGATCAGGTAATGGAGCTTCAGTGAGATCAGGTAATGGAGGATCAGTGAGATCAGGTAATGGAGGATCAGTGAGATCAGGTAATGGGGTGGAGCATCAGTGAGATCAGGTAATGGAGGATCAGTGAGATCAGGTAATGGGGGATCAGTGAGATCAGGTAATGGAGGATCAGTGAGATCAGGTAATGGAGGATCAGTGAGATCAGGTAATGGGGTGGAGCATCAGTGAGATCAGGTAATGGAGGATCAGTGAGATCAGGTAATGGAGGATCAGTGAGATCAGGTAATGGAGGATCAGTGAGATCAGGTAATGGAGGATCAGTGAGATCAGGTAATGGGGTGGAGCATCAGTGAGATCTGGTAATGGAGGATCAGTGAGATCAGGTAATGGGGTGGAGCATCAGTGAGATCTGGTAATGGAGGATCAGTGAGATCAGGTAATGGAGGATCAGTGAGATCAGGTAATGGAGGATCAGTGAGATCAGGTAATGGGGTGGAGGATCAGTGAGATCAGGTAATGGGGTGGAAGATCAGTGAGATCTGGTAATGGAGGATCAGTGAGATCAGGTAATGGAGGATCAGTGAGATCAGGTAATGGGGTGGAGGATCAGTGAGATCAGGTAATGGAGGATCAGTGAGATCAGGTAATGGAGGATCAGTGAGATCAGGTAATGGAGCATCAGTGAGATCTGGGAGTTAGTAAGTGGTATCGGCAATGCGAAAAGCGTATATGTTACAAAATAACTAAATAAAAGAATGTCACAAAAGACCAACTCTATGCTAGGGCAGTGACTTTTACATGCATAATAGACAGGCTTAGACAGGTTTTATTAAATGTTGCAGTTTTTAGACAAAATCTCCCGACAAGCAATAAACAAGCACTTTTGTTGCAGGTTAAAAAAAGATTCAAGATATTTTAAGTGTCGTTTCTATCACAAAAATCCATATGTTGATTCAGTCTCAGTCGTCTAACAGCAAAGCAAAGGAAATTCATTAGGGGCACAAAAGACTATAAAACAGAACAACAGAGAAACGTGTTAGTGCCCAAAAAGACAAAATGAAAGCAAATATGAGTCAACCCCGCTTTCACCCCGCACCTATATATAGTAGTGATAAATATTGTTGTTTACAATTTGTCCCACGCCTAACCTAAAATTAGTTGTACTTAAACGTGCCACACCGGAACTAAAAAAATTCCAGTTTCCATTTTCAAACATGGAATAATCATTTTTGTTAATATATTATAGCAAAGGGTACGTATAACATACAAGAATATTGTGGCCGAAGCAGTCTGAACAAAAACAATATTTAATTTTCAGTTATTAGAAAAACACAAACACTGTATGAGCTTAAGTTGACAGGCCCTTTATAGCCGGGACACTTCCTAGACATGTCATCATCAAAGCTTGTTACAGCAGTAAAAAAACTAACAGTTTATAAGTTTTTAGATAGCAAGCGCACAGCCAGATAAGGATGAAATTTGTTTTGTTTTTTTCTGCTGCAAATCAAGCAAAATAAATGAAGGGGAAAAGGAATTGGTCTGCTCATCTTTCTTCACCGCAGCATGCTGCCTGTTGATTCTCAAGAATTGGACTCCGGCCCAATGACCAGGGCGGACATGGCAAATAGCAGAAAGATGACGCCACCGCACAGAGTTACAGTGCGCACCGAGATGCGCTGAGCAATGAACCGACCGCCTAGAACGGCCAGTCCAGTGCACAGGGCGTGACCAAGCGTGCCGCCAACAATAACGCCAACTACATCGTCGCGAGCGGCAAGAATTATTGTGGCAATCTGCGACCGGTCGCCCCATTCGGCAAGAAATGTAAGCGAAAACGATTCGATCAGCACTTTGTTGACGAAACTATAAATGATAGACCGTCTGGGACTGCGTATGACCCCAGTCTCCATGTCCTGCTCAACTGAGGCAGTCTGAGATTTGCAATACTCTTCGTCGCGTTTCTTTAAATCGGCTTGAACCTCTTCGTATTCTTCCATGCCCTCGTCCGGTTTCATATAATAACCTTCGCGAAGCATCTTCAAGCCGAAGATGGCGAACAGGGCGCTACTAACGTAGTAGGTGAACCAGCGAGGTATAACGGTGGTTGCGTAACCCAGCACAGCCGACAAGATAGTCATGGTGGCCAGTGCTAGGATAGCGCCAGCGAACACGATAAGACGAGAATGACGCATAGCCATAATAGCCGCGATGAAGAACGTTTTATCGCCCAGTTCGGAAACTATGATGACAGACAAGCTGGCTACGAATGCGTGGATGAAGCCGAAACGGGAGGCTGAGGACTCCACGGTTGCGCTGGAGTCGCCTTTCAGGTATCGCTACAATTTGTGCGCGTGTGTGTGAAGGGGGAATTAGATTATGAATGTTAATTTTTTGTAAGCATCCGGTATTAGTGCCAGACGTTTTTTAATAGTTAATGCCCATAAATATTCATTTAAAAATTACCAAAATAATAAACTAGGCAAAACAATTTCCAACCTTCAGCAAGGCCATTAAGCTGGCAACAAAATTCATTTTCGCATTCATTCTTTTTCATCCTTGGGCTCTTTGTGCAATCTACACCCATGAAGGCTTTACAGTGAAAATTCTATAAGCCAAAATACACAAGCTTGGAATGCTCTTAGTTCCCTGGGGTTAAGTACTTCAACAGCAGAGTTTTGACACCAGATGCAAATTGTGGTCGAGTGGTAAGGACTAAAGTTAATATGAACGTTTTTACTTTCTAGTTGAGCTGCAAGTCCCTAGAACCAGGGACTATAATTGGGTTGATTTGGTAGAAACTAAATTTAAGATGAATACTTTTATTTTCAATATAAGAGAAGGGCTCTTAAGTCCCTATAATTAGAGACTTATACAAAGATAGGAATGTTTGACACTACATACATGTGTATCTGGGTTCAAATTGGGGGAGGAGAAGCTAAAGTTAAGATAAATCTTTTGACTTTCAATACAAGATAAGCTCTTAAGTCCATAAATAACATTAAAGTGCAGTAATTTTTCCTAGCTATATGCATATTCGTTAAATGATTTGGAAATTCATCCACACATTATTTGGATCTTTACTTTAATATTTTTTTATATTTTAACACATTCTAGTTTGGAACTAATTTGATATAATTATGATATATACTTTATTTCATTTTAAGGCTTGGCTCCTCTTCAAATGATGACAACATAGCCAGCAACAACTTGATGCCAACTGATGATCCCAAGGTTGACTTTGGAGCCCTTTGTGCTGAAGTTATTGGCTCTGGTCCTAGAGAGACTACCAGTTAGAGCCATGTTCTCTGCAGGTTTATTATAGCAAATTTATCAGATGATGATGATATATTTGATATTCATTAGTCAATGAAAGAGTTGGATACCTATCTGGCTCAAACAAATGTTGAATTGTCTATCAACCTTGCATACTTCTGGAGAGACTACTGTGCTTATAAACAAATTTAAAGAGTTTGTTCTGCAAATTTCTTGGACCACCTACTATTAATATCTCAAGTGAGATGATTTTTGTCAATATGCTGGTCTTTCTCTACTCCAATCTACTACTATTCAATTATAATTAAAAGTGCAACCACATTTGAAATCAAATCAGAAGCTTTCAAAAATGTAACTAGCATTTGAACTTTTTTTAATATTAATTGTTTTTTAATACTTTAAAATTAGGGAAACTGCTTTGCAAAGATGTTTTTAAATTATAGTTGCAGTTTCTGTGCATTCATACTTTTTATATTTTTTACAAAATATAAAACTTTAAAATTTACATTTCGAGATCATACCAGAATTTTTATAATCTTGCACTATATGTTTTTATTAATATCATTCAAATTTACTAGCAATAAATGCATAGTTAAAAGGTTTTTTTAATGGCACTCAAAAGACACTAAACAAAGCCTACAATTTAGTTATACACATTATAGTTATACAAAATGCATAACAAAGTTCATAGATTGCACTATATATAAGCTGTTAGTGCAATATACTGCATTTAAGGCATAGTATAACCTCCATATACATTTTATCTATTTTATTATAATGTATTGAATTATTACTATAGCAAGCAGATTTTGTCAGTGAATATAACTATTTTGTGTAGTCTTTGTTTTACTATTTTTGAGCTACTTTTTATATCCATATGTCAAAGGGCTAAACTTCTGTCTTTAATGATCATACTAACACCACCAAAGTTGTTGCAGGCATGTTTCCTATATGCTAGGAAATCCCACAAACTGTCACCAAAGTTGACATAGGACTTAATTCTGTCCTCTAAGTTATCCCATTAAATGCCACGGAATTTGTACTAGGGGTGACTTCTCTTCTTTTAAATCCTAATGATTAAATAGTGATTTAATTCGATCTTTTGCAATGATCCTATTGCTGTTATTTATGTACTTTTACTAGTGGCACATGAATATACTTAATGCTTATGGCGAAATCCAAAAATGTGGGATAAAACGGTAAAACAAATCTGCGGACATTCAATGGAAAGTAATATATCTAAAAAAAGGTTTTTGAAAGATAGATAGGTCTTTAGAAAATAGTTCTGGATAAAAACTATTGTTTTCATGTTTTATATTGTTGAATAAATAAGAAAAAACCACAAAAAAGCATTTTGAAAGTCCGAGTTGACCGATTTGCAATGTTTCGTTTCACTTTTTTTCATTATTAAACAATTAATTTTAAGACTTGTAGGCCTTAGAGAAGGCTAATTTTTTTACTACTTACAAAACAGAAAGTAATCTGTGTTTTACTTTTTATTCAATTCAAAAAGATGAAGTATTTCTAAGGATTTCAAAGTTTTTCTAAAACCATATAAACTCGCGAAACTTCATACTAATATAAAGTGCAAAGTTTGCCAGCAAATATCTTTTTCTAAAAGTAAATATATTGCTAATTCCTTGTTGCAAAATAATCTTTAAGTTGTTTTCTTTCATTTAAATATCAACTTGCATAGTATTAGTATTTGTAATATGCCTATATTTAGACTTAAAAATTTTGGGTAAAAAATGGTACCACAAAATGTGAACCCGGCATCCAAATCAGATGCTTACTGTATGCTCATTAAGCGACGAAGAACAATGAAATTACACTAAAACATGTATCATCGCGGCGTGTATGCAGGAAAAAAAGAATTTTCCAAATCGCTTTAGTAGAAGCTGAGTAAAATGCAATTTTCCAATCCTTATGGGAATTCCAATGTGTTACCCGGCTTCCAAATCAGATGCTTACTGTATGCTCATTAAGTGACGAAGAACAATGAAATTACACTAAAACATGTATCATCGCGGCGTGTATGCAGGAAAAAAAGAATTTTCCAAATCGCTTTAGTAGAAGCTGAGTAAAATGCAATTTTCCAATCCTTATGGGAATTCCAATGTGTTACCCGGCTTCCAAATTAGATGCTTACTGTATGCTCATTAAGCGACGAAGAACAATGAAATTACACTAAAACATGTATTATTGCGGTGTATATGCAGGAAAAAAAGAATTTTCCAAATTGCTTTAGTAGAAGCTGAGTAAAATGCAATTTTCCAATCCTTATGGGAATTCCAATGTGTTACCCGGCTTCCAAATCAGATGCTTACTGTATGCTCATTAAGTGACGAAGAACAATGAAATTACACTAAAACATGTATCATCGCGGCGTGTATGCAGGAAAAAAAGAATTTTCCAAATCGCATTAGTAGAAGCTGAGTAAAATGCAATTTTCCGATTCTTATGGGAATTTGTATGTTTAAATAATAAACTTACGTTGAATACAATTTATTGCAAACGAACTCTACAAAATACACGTTGTCAAGAGTAACGAAAGTGATAAACAAATAAACCCTTGAAAATAATGTTAAATATGTTGTAGAATTATAGAGTGTAACATTATAAGATAGTTAAAGTTAATAAAATACATTATTATAGCTTTTCTATCATTTTCATTAGACTCATTTTAGGTCGTAATTAAACTTACCGTTTTAACAAATCATTTTATTAAAAATAAAGCTATACGAAAATAATTTGTGCTTTAATAGACTTTTTTACCTTTTAAAAACTTGAATAAATTTATTTTATAGCTTTATTGCCTTCAAATTGCCAAAAAACGAATTTTCATAAAACTTGCCCCCGATTTTTGGATTTCACCTTATATTTATCTATTGGTAGCATAAGTACATGTACTATACTTCTAGCCTAAGCAGTCTAATGGCAGTCTTTCAATTCAAAAAAAATTCAAAAAGACAAAATGTATATTATAATATCATCTAGACTAGTTTATATCATATCAAGGCCAACAAGGGTCCACACTCAGGATCATGTTATGTACGCTGGAAATTTCCGGTGCACATTTAGGATAGCTAGCATACACTTGGTGCATAAAATTTTTGAAAGGGTCTTTTGGTATACATCTTGGCGTATATACAATTGGCATACCTTGCATGGTGCACATGCATAGCGCACACTAGAGGAGGCTACGCCATGGCCATTGCGAAAGACAAAATCAAAGAATGTAAAGTACATGAAATGTGAAATTTTGCACAAAGTTTTACAATGATTTTGCAAATATATTGTTATGACAATTGACAACTATTGCTTCATTTAAAATATTCTCTAAATTGTGTTTTATTTCTCTTTTTTATTCTTTATTTTTGAAGTTAAAAACATTAAATCTTCAAATCTTCAATTTATAATCTTTACTTGCAATTACGCAAAATGTTACAACTTATAATATATTATGATTTTGTATATATTGTGCATTTTAAAAAAATTAGGATTAGGATTTAGGACTCTTGCACCTGGCGCACTTTTGCATTTTACCTGGCATACCTGGAGCACCAAAAAAATTTTTGGGGTGGCTTCCGGCACACACAGCATGATCCTGACTATGGACAAGGGTTAACTTTAATATAATTTTATTACTTTAGTGCCTTTTAAAAGGAATTAATGATATCTAACATATGCAAGATAAAATTATAATAATGTAAAAAGAGGATTTAAAAAAAGAAAACTAAATAATGTTGTATTGTATCCAAACCATTTTGATATGACATTGGCAATTAATTTATTTAATTCTACTTATTATATTTAAGTTAAATGATTAAATTTATTAGTTAAATTTACTTACTTCTGCTTTTTCATTAGCTTTCATGGCATTCTTAATTTTGTTTTTAAAGTTGTGCAGGAATGAACTATCTTCGGGTTTTGTATCATCACGTTTGCCAATGTTCAAGGATCCTGGGTTTTGACCATCATTTTCTTTAGCTAATACAGTGCACGGCAATAGCAGGCCACACAAGCAGATAGAAATAAAGATAAATCCAAAAAACGATAATTGGCGAAACATGCCTCAGGTTTTGCCTAAAGTTTACTTTTATTGCTATCGTAAAACTGAAGGAAAGTTTTGACCTGTGAAACAAGGCTTGATCTAATATTAAAGGTCTGTCAATTATTATAGTGCGATGCTATAAAGCGTTTCGTATACAACGTAAACTGAAATATTAAGCACAACAATTATAAAACTCTAAAGTCGACGCCGTTGAGCCCGCTGAAGAGAGTAATATGGGTCGTCGACGTGTCCGCTCCGAAAAAGTGACTCACCGTGTTAAATAAACATTTTTTTAAAGTTATCGTGCATCTATGAAAAGGGTAAGTCTAACAAAATTTTCCTACCTTGCAACTAAAAACGTTATATGAATGGTAATTCGGTATTTTTTTATCAATAGAAGAACAAATTATTTAATTTTTCAAAACCGGTCAGCAAGTTCACAAGTTCCCTCGTACTTGTGAGGATTGTAGCTGCCATAATGAACAGATACCAACCGAGGAACGAAGGAGAAGCAAGGAAAACTGTATATAATATAATAATAATAATTGATTACACCTGCCCCAATTAAGTGAGAGGGTGCAGCTGACAGCAGTGCAAGGACTGGGGGGTTGCCACACCGCACCACCCTCAATTTACCCCAGCTAATGCTGCTGGTACCCTTTTACATGCAGCTAGGTGAACTGAAGCAATGCAGAGTTAAGTGTCTTGCTCAAGGACAGAAATTGTTCTAGTGGGATCGGGAATCGAACCCGGCCGACCTTTAAGTCGTGAGTCCCCTAGAGGACATTCTGTTTCTCAAACTTAGCAGATCTTTGTCTCTCTGTGCCATTCTTAGCATATCTTCTAAATCTGCTCGGTTCTTGCAGGATCTTCTAAGAAAGGAGGTACATTTGTTTTGTCATTGTCATTCATTTGGCCAAAGTGTTCTTTATTTTTTATGGCAAAATGGGACAAAAATTTAATAAAATATGCGATTCGAAGCTATGTAAAAAGATATATAATTAAAAGTTAAAATCTTATACGATGTATCGCCCAGATCTGGTAAGTTTACCTAATTATTATCATAGCGAAAATCTTGCTCGTTCTTGCAACTTGCGCAGCAACCCAAGAAGATTAGATAAGATCTGTTAAGAATCAACACGTCAATGTCTTATAGGGTCCGAAGCTCTTAATAACCCCCTGGTACATGTACATGTACGTCGTCGTATATATAATAATGTACAGGACGTAAAACTCGAAGATCGTGTGATTTTTTAGGTCAATTTCGATATACAGCGGTTGTTGAGGAAAAGCTAAAATTCGAATGAAAACTATATATTGATTTGCTTGCCACAGTCTGCATGGTATTATGTGTAGTCTTTGACTCTGCTGAGTAATATATGGTTAAATGATGGGTTTCGGCATTTTTGGTCCCTTTCGGGAAGCCTTCGGGCCTCAGGTCTCAGAAATAAATCAATTTGAGTCCTGGCCCCCCACTCCTGTCAGATGGTCAGCCCCATGGTAGCTTGATCGTGTGGCGAGCAGTCTAGGTCCTATAGCTAAGAGAGGGACAGCGAGAGACAAAGCAGGGAGAATTTTGAAGGTAGAGATCAGCTAATCCGCAGATTAACTGTATTAATATTATTGGTAATATTATATTATATTACTATATTATATATTATTATATTATATATATTACTAACATTAATAATATTAGTAACTGACCCGCTGCCACCAGCCCGTGCGTTCTGGCTCACCAAACCGGAACTTTCGAAATCGGGCTTCCGACTAGAGGGGGCTTAGCACTAACCTGCCAACTAGTGTCTTTTTGCTGTCAATCTCGAAGTCATAGCCGATGATAAGGGACACTGCTGGGACTTGATCGCATTGGCCATGCAGGTACAGAGGGGACTTGTGCAGGGGATTCTTGCAGTGGCGAGACTATGGGGTAGTTACATGTACTATTGCATAGCTAAATACGAGGAATTGTACTTTTGGCCTTCAACGCGCCAACCAGCCTCTAAAATAACTGTCAGATTTAACCTTCTCACTGATTCACTTCACACTTCAGATTGAATTGGAGTATCAGACTACTAACAGTATTATTGAATGATCTCTGCCTCAATAAGATAAGGAATCACCTAATCAAGCAAGTCTAGGTAGCCTCTCACCCAACCAATCAGAAACTCAACAGCCGGAGACCAGGAAATCCACAGTGACTGAATCGGCTTAGTACTTCGCACTTCGCAGCTGTAGGCCCGGGATGATGCTGATGTCACAATCTTCGCTGATAGCTAGCAGGTGATGATCTTGACCTTGATGTTCGCTGCTGACGACCGGGGGAATTCTTCCTTGATGATGACAGGGGGAGTCGCGATCCGGGGATCAAGAGACGACGGTCGAGCTCCCGGAGGTCTAGGTTAGGCCAAGGTCCCGGAGGTTGAGGTCCGAGCGGGCCAAAAACTAATGTTTGAAAGTTTGAAAACTAACTGGTTTAAATAGCCGCCAACTGGACCGCAATTTGTTATAATGGAACACCTCGACGCTGATTGGCTGAGCCGATTTGCTATAACTGACGTCAAATTTTCTGATTGGCTGCTTGATGCCACCCAAACTCACGTGACCAGAAAATCCTATCAGTTCCCTCGGGGCCATAAAAATACGCCAGGTGCAGTCATAAATCACTTAAAATCGCTACGTAATTATTTATGACGTTTCGCGTAGGAATGACAAAAATTAATGAAAAAATATACATTAGAAAGATCTTATTAAGTAGAAGGTGAAGATGGTGAAGAGGAATCGCTAATCGCTAATCCCAAAGTACTTTTAAGGGTAAAACGCATAGCTGTCAAAGCTTGTCAAAATAGCTGTCAAAACTTGTGAGTATTTGCAACTTTGGGCTTATGAAATAAAGTGAAAACAATCTGAAAATGAAAACTTCACTACACAGCTATATGAAAATATAATAGAGTAACATGTTGTGCATGTTAAATTAATAGAATGGTAGTCTTCACTGCCCCAGATCAAATACAATCACTGATTTTGTGACGAAAAACTAATTTTTTCCTATCTTCGCAGTGTATTTTTTTCAGGAAATCGTGGCCTCCAAAAGAATTGCACGATCTTTGAGTTTTACGTCCTGTTAGTCTAGAAGTCCTTGGTTAGATACTCGAGGTACTTCCCTTAGGATTCTAATTTTGGGTTGTTTACGCATCTCTGAAGGTCAGGCTGTCCGGGTCTGAGGTGGATTGACCTCTAACAGTCTAGACAGGCGACACTAAGTCTGGGAGGAATGTTTTTAATCCCATCCTGACCCCCCGATTTGTGACTTTTTCACTATTTTTAGTGACTTATAGCGGTCTAGCTGTCACTTTTGGCTCCAGCCTGTCTGGGTCAAAGGGTCTTTCCAGCCTCCTCCCCACTCGCTCTGTTACCTTCTCCTTTGATTTATGGGCTTTTTGCAGTCAGTTTTGGCGTCAGGATGTCTAGACAAGTGACTTTTATTCGGTTTTGCTCGTGATTTATGACCGCACCAGTCAACTTCTCTGGGGTCTGATGGCCACCTGGTGGGGTGGGTTTTGGAGTCTTGAGCTCAGCCAATCAGAGTCGACCTGACCGCCCCCGGCTCGACCAATCAGAAAACTCGGTGCCGATTTTAACAAAGGCTCTCAGCCAATGGGAAAATTCGGCGCTCGTTATAACAAATCGGCCGCGTGAGAGCTATAAAAGGCGGCATGTCGGCCCGCGCTCGAGTAAGGGTGTTTCTTTCGGTCCCTGGCAACCTTGGACTTCTTGGGCGAAGCTCTCTCCAACGTTCGTCCTTCGGCCGAGGTCACTCGTGATCCCTTTCCCCCGGCAGTTTCGGCTTCAATAGTTAAGTCTCCCCTGATCAGCATCGTTAGTACTCCCTGGTCGCGATCTAGGAGCAGCAACAGCAACCGGCAACTGAAGAGTAACGGCGGCACTCGTCAGTTGAGATCAGCATCAGCATCCCGTCCGAGCGCTTCGGTCTCTGTGGAATCCTTGGCTACCAGCAGATAAGTCCTCTGATTAGTTGGGTGAGAGGCTTTCTTGACCTGCTGAACTGGGTGCGCCCTTTGTCTGACCCCTTCCTAGGTAGTCTGATAGGATTTGCACTTTTTTACTTGTTTTTGTGTGCCAAACTCGAGGCAGAAGTTTCATTTAATACTAAAAGTAGCCATTCGCTCTGACTCAATTTAAGGCGTTTAGGATTGCGGATTAAGTAAGAAAGTTAAATCTGGAAGTTAAAGATTGGCGTTTTCTTTCTTTTTCGCAATGCCAGCTGAGATGAGTGGCTAGATCTAGAGAGGCAGAGGTCACAGTGGACCGGAAGCGGCACAGTTCCCAGTCAAATAGTCGATCTAAGCAATCATGATAAGCATGCAAATTAAGTGCCAGACTGGTACTTTCGCGCGGTCTCAGGCAGCTAAGCGGCTAAGACAAGTTAAATGTTAGTCTAAAGATCTCCAAAGGCAGCAATACACCTACATCATCGCTATCTGTCGACGTGTTAACACATTTAGTGCCAAAAGCGTGCAGTTACGTGTACTTATACATGTACTTCTGGGAATTCGGTAATTCGGTATAGTGTATACTCTATACACTAGTAAATTTAGTAGTGTATAGAGGCTCGCCAGCGCAAGAATCCCCTGCAGAAGTCCTCTCTGTCCCTGCATGGCCAATGCGATCTTAGTCCCAGCAGTGTCCCTTCTATTCGGCTATGACTTCGAGATAGACAGCTAAATGACACTAGGTGGCAGGTAAGTGCAGTGCCCCTCTAACGTCGGAAGTCCGATTTCGATAGCTCCGGATTGGTGAGCCAGGACGCACGGTCTGGTGGCAGCGGGTTGGTTAATCTGTGGATTATCTGTGGATCTCTACCTTTCAAATTCTCCCTGCTTGTCTCTCGCTGTCTTCTCTTAGCTATAGGACCTTGCTGCTCGCGGACAACCTATACTAGCTACCACGGGGCTGACCATCTGACAGGAGTGAGAGGCCAGAGTTCTAAGTGATTCATTTCTGAGTTCTGAGGCCCGAAGCTACAGGCTCAAAAAGGCCGAACCCATCATTTGGCTCAAAATCCTTTGGGACATGCACATGATACATATGTACATGTAATTATACAGTAACCTGTGTACATATATACGCGATGTATATTTGCTTTATTTGTTAGAACTGTGACTCCAGAAACAAGATGTACAAAGAACCACTATCGACAGCAGTATATCAGATTATTAGCAGTATAGCCGACATGCTGCTATAGTGGTCCTTGCTCGGAAATTTGGAAGGTGAGCTACACATGGACTCATATATTGTCTTACTGAAAACTGAAATTTTTTAGAGTAATATTTACAATCGTTAAGTGACGCAATTAAAAGTTTGTTGCTATCCGGCAAACCCGAAAAGCCGAGAGATTGCTATCAGGCCCCGGGGAACGGCTTCAAAAAAGTGACAGGTGCGACCATAAATCATCCAATTTTGATACAATATGATTTATGGTTTTCAGCTGTAGCATGCCATGCCAAGTTTATGAAATCCACATATGCACCATTCTATCACTGGTAATATATATACAATAAAATTGTACGCGGTGTATCGTACAACACTGTGCAGTGCTTTTTTTAAAGCAATGAAACCGCGTACAATGCAAAAGAACTCATTCATCCAACTGAGAACGGCTAGATTAATAGTTTAGGTGGCTCATGAAGGGCTGCGTTTAACCAACTCAATTCTCTCTCTATCATATGCACTGCAACCCCAAAACACGTCTGCAGCAACATTGCAGTTTCGGTTTGACAGTAAAAATAGAAACAAGGCTCGTACTGCTGCAAATTCAGTGCATCGACTGCATGCATAAATATAGGCGCTGCATACTTATAATTTTCCCAGCTATAGATTCTCGCGCAATTAACACAATCTAGTGTGAAAATATGCGATTTTAAAAGTAAATTTAATCATCTCTATTCAAGGATTTCAAGCGAACTTCGGGTAAGCATTCGTTCTGTTACGGTTATCACGGTTTGGGTCGTTTGATAGTTTTTTAGTTTTCTGTTTTTCCTAAATCAACCTTGCAAAGGCGCTCTAATATCCAGTGACAGCAATGTCTTCTTCAAAGGAGGTAAAACGCACTATTCCAAGTATTTATTATTGTCATTAAAGGGTAGCACTAGTGGCAGTAAAGCAGTAAAGTACAAAGCAATCTCGTTCAGCAATTTCACATCTATATCGACGTCGTTGGAAAATAATGGATACTTTTACCCTAGACTGTCGTCATCCGTTACGTTGACCATCGTAAGTTTACTATCCGCGTCAGGTATGTCGGTACGTCGGCGGACGTCCGAATGTTGAACGGATAAATTTGAAGTATTTATATAGGCTTAAGTTAATCTATTGTTCAAATATTTTTTACCCTGTCTGTGGTAACTTCTCATTTGACATAACATGGTAGACCAGTTAGCTGTTTCTTAAAATGACAATGAAACCATGAATTGACAGATCGTCGCAGAGAGCCGTCCCACCATTAACAAAGGATGGCGGATGACATATCAAGTGGAAGCAGTGACGGCAGCCACAACGTCAGGGAGTTGACAATTGTAGACGTCGATGCGAACTTTGTTGGCGGCAGCTCTACCGAGCAAAGCCTCGCTGAAAAAAAGTCGTCAGCCCAGTTCCATCAGCGGGACGGTGAAGATGATGAAGCACAGCTGCCGAAACCCACTGAACTTCATCAATCTGGTCTGCATGTAAAATCCAATGCCGTCCTTCAACTGGACTGCGACAGTAGCGACTCAGAAGCCGAGTTGGACCAAGAAGACGGCACTACTATGAATGCTCGTGAGGATTCTTCAAGCGACTATCAAGATTCAACAGACGCTTCGCACAAGGCCGCAGAGCTGCTCAAAGAGTGTGCAGAGAAGGACTTTATGAGAAGAATTATTCGTTTGACAAAAGTTGGTAGATTCTCAGAAGCCAATGAACTGCTCATGCAAATACCCGATGACTTTTCGGGTCAGCATGTTCACGATAAAAGCAGACGAACTGCAACTCACTATGCAGCGATGAGCACCGATGGAGAGTCCACATTGCTGCACATTCTGCGACTGTTCGGGTCTCGAGCTCTGCTCAAAGAAGACTACAAGTCGGTCACGCCGCTCCACCTGTCGCTTGGTTGCCATTCTACTGGCACTGTGAGAAAAATTCTCTCTGACATCACAGATAGCGGTGAAATGGTTTCCAAACTGCTCAAGACGCTGAAGACGTCACGCAGAAACACCATAGCGCACTATGCCGCCTCAAACACAGAGCACCAGGACGTGCTGAGTCTGCTGGTTGACTCAACACCCACCAGTTGCAGTGATCTGTTTGCTCCGAACTCCGCTGGACAAACAATGCTGCACATGTCGATTGAAAAGTTCAGTCCAGAGAGAATACCGGCTTTATTAGAGATTGGTCACACACGCAGTGGCTGTCTCACGAAGCATCTTAAAACGAAAGACCAACAGGGAAACTCCAGCATTCACTATGCTGCCATGCGAGGTGCAGACGAGGCTGTACTTCGGGCTTTTGAGTTTTTTCCAAAGAGTTTTCGGTGGAAAAATAACAAAAAGCAATCGGTGTTGCAGCTGGTGCTTCAAAACTGCAGAGTAGATACCATAAAACAAATGCTCAGGTTGTCTTCAGAGTTGCCTTTGAACCCGGAAGTTGCCCAAAGGTTTGGCCTGGTTGATTGGGATGGAAACACGTGGATGCACTATGCCGCTATGAACGAAAATAATGATGACGCAATGTTTGCTGCCCTTGAGGACGCTGAGAGGCAGGCTATGAAAAACGCCATGTTAGATAAGCATAAAGTAGCACTGCTGAGAAATCTCAGATGCCCCTGCTGGTTAAACAACAAGTCAGAGACGGCATTACATCTGGCGTCGGTGCACTGCCAGCCAAGCGTGCTGTTGCGACTGCTGAATGCAATGAATACCGCATGCGTCAGCCTGCAGGACACTTCTGGAAACACGTGCATGCACTACATGGCCCATAGGACAGACTGTTCAGAAGCACTTCTCACTGCACTCAGGATTTCTGGCTCAGAAGGCCTGTTGAAGCAGAACAAACTGGGTCAGACAGTGCTGCATTGCTTGGCACACCGTGAAGATGAGGCCACTCTATTGGAGCTGCTACCAGCTGCCAGGGTTGCTGTTCTCAAAGCCGCAGATGACGCAGGCAACACAGTATTGCACCTCGCTATCTCGCGGGGCATGCTCACTTTCACTGATGCCGCTGTGAAGAAGCTCGCGAGTGACTGCATCTTCTGGCGAAATAACAAGCAGCAAACCGTGGCGCATCTTGCTTTCGCGAACGTCAAGTCTTACAATTTCATGAAGGAAAATTTCCTTGGCGAACTCGATAAGTCATTGAAATCCTTGGACGCATCAGGGAGAAACCCGCTTTTCTATGCGAGCTTCAACTGGAACGTGGCTGCACTCGAGGCTTTCAAATCAAGCGACGAAATGACTCGCGTTGACGCTGACGGCAACACCCTGATGCACGCACTCTTCATGAACACTGCGGCAACCAGCGGCATAGAAGCCTTCATCAAATCGCTGAAGCTCATTGCCAAAGCCGGAGTAAATCCGGACACTGAGAACAGCATTTGTAAGACTTGTCTTCAAGTGTGCGAAATTCGAGAGAACTTGTTGAAGCAAATTTTAGAAGCGGCTGCGGACACCAACAATGTTGGAAAGCTGATCAAGGCGATGCTTCACAGCTCAACCGGGACGCATGCGGTTCATCTCGCTGCCACCAGGTACCGCTTGAAAGACTTTGTTGAGCCACTTGCCTGCTTATCTGGCATCGAAGCATCCCAACTGCTGTCACTGACAGTCTCGTCAGGAACTCACAGAGGAGCTTCTTGTCTTCACTTTGCGTGTCAAGCAGGTCACGAGGGCAACATCAAGTTTCTCATTGAAAAGGGCTTGTCGCTGTCCTCACCGACCCATGACGGACTCACACCGATCGACTTTGCCTGCAACAGTGGAAAGGATGGCGCAGTTGAGAAAGCATTTTTAAATGGCGGTGGTAGAAAGACAAACCTGCTGAGACTTTTGGACTTGCCAAAGCGAGCATTGGATCTGCCTGATAGGGAGACGGCCAACAGAGTTCTGAGCTCCGTCAGTGTATCAGCGCGTGTCCCTAAGCAACATCAGAGAGCACTCTCAGGTGTAAACCTTCTTGTCACTTCCATTGAACTTGACGCACCTGAGATTCTGCGTAGTGCAATAAGCATGGGCTTCATCAGCCTGGAAACTGAGTACTTGGCTGCATCGATTTTACATCCTGAAAATCTTACTCAGGCAACAGAGATGTCCATCATTGAGACAGCGTTGTTTCTCAATAAATTCAAGATCATACCGGACCTAGTGCTCACAAGACAGTTCGAGCTAATTCCTACATGTCTGAAAGTGCTAGTTGAGCTCAAGCGAAAGTTGAAGGAGATTCCTGAGCAGCGCGAGGAGATTAAGGAACTGAGACAGAAGCTCAAATGCATCGCATTCAACGCTATTGATGAAATGTTTCGCAATGCCAGCGCCTATGAGCAGCAACTGCTCTTCGACTATATTTGCGGCCGGATGGAGCCAGAAAACAGCGGTCCACTTTTTACCTGTGTGCACACGCTGCGAGGCATGTTTGGCGAGACTAAGAAAGATGCTATCGAGCCGTGCACAGTGCTGCGACTGCTGCTGGAAGCTGATTGTGAAGAGCTGTTTGTCAGTGAGTGCATGACCAAGCTGGCCGACACGGAGTGGAAGAACCGGCACAGCAGCCTGACTAGGGATCTGCTGCCTAACGATGAAAACGTCAAGAAGGATATCGGTATTATTTGGCTAGAGAGATATCCATCTGCTTCACCTCGAGTAAAGTTTTTTTCTAACTTCCTCTCAGACGTGGCTATGCTCATTCTACTCACCCTGGTTAGTATAGGGACTCCACTGGCCAATGGGTTCGGCAGTTTGTATGAAACACTGTATATATTCGTTTTCTACGGAATTTCAACTTACGTCAAGTTATCGTTCCGTCTTCTAACCAGGTCTTCTCTGCCTTTCTCGAGCACCAACAGAGCATTCTCTTGGCTAGAAGTTGCTAATGCCGTTGTCATTGTTTTTGGCTGTGCAGGCGCGTTGGCTTTTAGACTTTACTACTTTAGAATGCTGGCAGCCACCTGCTTTCTTGTATGGGGAATTCGACTGATTTCCTTCTTGACATTCTTTGAGAAGACGGGGCCCATGGTTATGATGCTGGTTCAACTGCTACTTCAGGACCTGCTACCGTTTCTGTCAATCATCCTGATTGTGATATATTCCTTCGGGATTTTCTTCTTTCACCTGCTGTTCCCTGTTCCCGCGGGAGCGAACTACTGGCTGTCGCTTGTCCAGGTATTTACGCTACCTCTGAAGCTAATGTTCACAAATTTCGATAGGATTCAGTTCAAAAGCGTGAACAGTACCAATCTGACTGGGTATGAAATCGGCTCCATGGCCTATGACAAAGGCAGTGATGCGTTCTACAACTGCTTCATGTTTGTGTTCCTTCTGCTGGTCAACATCGTCATGGTTAATCTGCTGATTGCACTGTTCAGCCTGAGAGTGAGCAAAATTGCCAGCAAGTCCAAGATAGTCTGGAGAAGAATGTACTTCGACATGCTGGTTGAGTGCAACCGGATGAGCGTAGTGCCATCGCCCCTCTATCTGGTCAATTCGATGTACTTCATTCTTCTTTCTGTGGCTTTGGCATTTCGAAGTGACCTACTGAAAATTTGGAAATGCGGCAAGAGAAGCGTAAGTGAAATACTTCCGTGCCATTGCAGGTTTCCATTGAAAACTATGAGAATTATAGCTATTACTAGTTGCTAGGTTCTCATATTTTACAGACGGAGCAATTTGGGTGACTTAAATGTCATAAATATCCGTATCATTTAGCCACGGGCAAAAATGATCCATTAGCCCACATTTTCCCAAGTTTGATTCTGCAATGAACAACATAAAAATAGTATACCGTTCACTGAAAAGATATTAGCACCCTAATCAACATTTCAGAACTGGTGGCACAGCGAGACGAACTACCCGAAGGTGTACATCCAGTTCCTCAAGTTTCAAGCCAAACAGTTCCGACGGTTCGGCCGAAGAAATCTAACTCGTCGAATTGTCGACGCCAACAGCGACCCGGACGGAGTGCAGGCTCGCGCTGACAACAACTTTGCGGCTGTAAAGCGGGGCATCGATTCGCTGGACCGGACTCGGTCGGCGGCGACTTCAAAGCGGTCAGATTTGAGGGGCATCGAAGCAAAGCTGGACAACCTGAAGCTGCAGTCGAAACGTCGACGAAAACAGATTAACGACATTGAAGCGAAGTTGGATCGGTTGATTCAACTGGTGGAAAGGCGCTGACCTGTTCCATTTTTTAAAGCAAATGCTGTGTCAATTTTTTTGGCTAAACACAAACGCTTTAAATCCATGCAGAAATAGTTTGACGATATATTCTTCTTTGATGAGCATGTAATGTATCCCTTTAGCGAAACATTTTTACGGATGTTACCTGCACAGTGAAAATATCGACTACTCATTTCTGTATTCTACATATATGCGTTTTATCTACTAATTCATACTGTACCTACCCTACATGTTCTAGCGTATTTAGTTGGCACACACCCCTATTTTGGTGCAGTGCTAAAAGTTTTAGACAAAAGAAGACAAAAGTACAGTAAGAAAATCAAGCAGTGCTTACTTTGACCTATATTTTAGCGTGCAAATTTAACTAAACCGTATTGAACATTTTTGATTAAGTTTCTAATGAATTGATTATCCTGTGATATAAACAAAAATCCAAGATAGTTTACTTCTAGAAAAAGATATATTTTTACGATTTATTTGTCGTGGACTAATTAATTCTTATGGCATACGATGAGTCATACATGACGTAGTATAAATAATGAAGTGCAGGTGGTTTTCCAAATTTTCCAAATTTGCGGAACAAATTTGGAAGTTGGGGCAGCTAGCAAATTCGTATTGCCGCCTGCGTTGAGTTCGCACGAATTAATCCGGAAGATCGCGCATTCGAATCTCAAGAAAATTCTACAGGGTTACTCCGTCTGCCGGGGTCCTCAATTCCGGGGGGGGATGGTAGTTGAAGTCGCGGTCGAGCGGTCGTAAATAGGCACGGTCGTTCAAGTTTGGGTCCACAGACACCGGAGTTCAATGTACGTCGATATGCGTTGAAGCTTACTAAGAGTAGCGTATCGCTGCCACCACCGTAATTTACGCATTACAGAATGGTAGTTTTTCAGAGCTCGCTTAGAGTTGAGAACAATTGGTTGTTTTAGCTCGTACGCCCCGCGGGAAAAGTATTTAAGATAATGCTATTGGCTAATTTATTGATTAATGAATAAGTAGTAGAGTTCGTTGTTTATTTTCTGGTTTAATAATCGCCTTCAGCCGAGCCGCTACGAGCAAGATATCCGGCGGAGCCGAGGTGCGGGATGAGTAAAAGTTGGTTAACAAAAGTTAATAAAAACAACAGCCAGACCAAGAGTCGGTAACAGAAAGTTCATTACGGTGATTATATATGAGCATGCACAACTTATTGCCGTCGCATTGGGGCACCCACTGGGGCAGAAGATGGGGCAGGCCATTGGGCAACAGATGGGAAGCAAAGAGAAACAAAAATGGGGCAACAAACATGCAGGACAGAGAATGGCGGACAGAGGCCAGAGGATGGGCCAGACGTGGGGGCCAGACGTAAGAACGGGACGACAAAGGTGTGTGTTCCGGTGAGTTAGTAGTTCAAAGTTAGAAAAATTAAATCATCGTGGTAGCCCATCTACCACAAATATACGAGCCCTCTGGATGCCCACTCCTGTCATCAAACGTGCCCAAGATTTTTTTTTCAATTTTTTAAATTTGCACCTGCACTTACGGGTCACGCCGATCCAGCTGGTCTTGAAGAGTGTCTTCGACATCTTCCACCGAAAATCGATTAGAATCATGGTCCACAGCAAGTAGTGAACTTATTGAATAGTGATTTTGACTAGTGGGCTTTGGCTGTAGTATTCTTCCATTAAAAATTACTGACACTAGCTCTGATGTCGATCCTGAATTATCGAATGAGAATGGAATAACTATCTAATGAAATAACTTGTCAACAGTAATTCAGCTACAAATTTCATTATGCATTTTCTCTATTTGAAAAAAAGTAATTATATTATGAAGCTTGAACATTTTCCAAGTTTTTTTTCAAGTTCAGCAATAAGATTGCGATATAGCGCATACTACATGTAGGTAGAATTTCAGGATGCAAAGTTATAACAAGAAACTTCAAAACGAATTCTCAAATCAACCAAATTCCCTCGATGCTTTATCCTTATTCAAAAAAACTCAAATTACCAAACTCGGATGAAATCTAGAGGAATGCTGTGCAATTTTGAAGAGTCTGGAGCTTTTCATTCGTTCAGTGTACGGTGACCGGCCATCAACAATGAAATACATTGAAGTGGAGCATTACACTGACAATCTTCCTTTCAACTACGAAATCTATAGCTACTTGAAGTGTATGAAAATTTAAAGTTGTTTAAATTGATTTTTTTACTGCGATCTTTGGCCAAAGTTATTTGACAATGAAATTTGGAAACTTGGAACCCGGGAACTACTACTGCTTTTGTCATGCTATGTGGAACTGGGGACATCCAAAACGGAACGGCCCATAGGGTTCGACCTCGACCTAGAAGGAACGATTTGAGCTTTTCACAGAGGCAAGACGCTTTTATTTTCTAACGGTCGTATAAACGGCACCGCAAATTTCTGTACGCGATCGACAGCGTATCATAGCCGCCTTGCATCGTGGACTGTCGATGACGGATGTTTCAGTTTTATTAGGAATATCTGCGTAGTGGACGCAGAGATGCAATTTTTTTGCAACAAGAGGTGCATCAAAATCCCTTTCTAACGCTAAATTCAATGGCTGAGAAGCTGGTTGGAAGCTTTCCTGACAAGCCGCATGTGAGCCTTAAAACAATTGATCGAGCAGTGGATGGTTTGCTCTTTACGATCAAACTTGCTACCTTGGGGATCATGGATGTCGACGCCAGAAGCGAATACGCTAACGAAGAGTTGACCTTTTTATATTTGATGGTTTCAATTTGTGACTTAAAATGTGCTTCATTAATGTCTGTTTTTATTATTGCTGTAAATAAAACTCAAACTGTTCCTTCTATTCCGGCTCACCTTTCCATATTGCATGACAGATCGAGTTGTCTATGGCTTGCCTTCCCCGAGTTACACTCAGCAACATTTAAAACGCAACACTCTAACTAGAAGAAAAATCAACTCACTCAGAAGAGTCAAAGCGCATAGTCTATGGTTCAAATCGAGCTTCAGAAACGCGTGTAGCTTCCTCTCGCAAGTAACAGGGCGATGACTATGGACTGTTTTCAGATAGAGTGATCCAGCTGAGAGAATGGTTCAACAGATGACAGACGCGGAAAGATGGCGAGCAGTCGGAATGTTGGAAGCAGGTTGTACTCTTCGAACAGTTGCGAACCACTTCGGGAGGTCGCCTTCAACAGTTTTACGTCTGCTACAGAAGAGCAGAGCCACTGGAAGCGTGGCTCACGCGAGAAAAGGTACGGTGCTTCACCAACTTCGCAGTACAACAGCGAGGGCAGATCGACGCCTGCTGAGAATAGTGCGTGGAAACCCCACACTGCCTGCCACACTCCTGCGATTGATGTGGGCAGAGAGAAGCCGCAGAGGCAACGTTCTCAGCGCGCAGACGATTCGCCGCAGGATTCACGCTGCAGGATTGCGGTCAAGAAAAATGCGGAGGAGGCCGCGCCTGAGTCCTGCACATGTCGCTAACAGGGAACTGTGGGCCATGCAGCGGGCGCACTGGCGGCAAGGACAGTGGCAGCGCGTTATCTTTACAGACGAGAGTCGGTTTCGTCTTTTTCGCAGTGATGGTCGAATTCGCGTCTGGCGTGAGCCACGGCAAGAGCTTCTGCAGCAGCACGTGCAAAGCTGCGATGGGCAGGGACCCTCCGTACACGTGTGGGCAGGGATTTCAATGCGAGGCAGGACCCAGCTGGTTTTCTTAGACGCAAACGTGAACGGCGATGAGTACGCTCGTTTGCTGCAGACGCATCTGCTCCCTTTTGTTAACAACCACTTTGGTGGCGTCGCAAACTGCATACTGCAGGACGATAATGCACCGGCGCACCGGGCAGCAGCTGTCAGCGAACTCAAGGACCAGCTGCACCTGGAATGCCACGTCGAGTCAACGCCCTGTTACTTGCGAGAGGAGGCTACACGCGTTTCTGAAGCTCGATTTGAACCATAGACTATGCGCTTTGACTCTTCTGAATGAGTTGATTTTTCTTCTAGTTAGAGTGTTGCGTTTTAAATGTTGCTGAGTGTAACTCAAACACTTGGCTATAGAATTCTATGGCCCGTTCCGTTTTGCATGCCCGCTGTTACACATAGCACGACAAAAGCAATACTATACCTTTTCCACTCCAAGTCTGTCACAAGTAACTTCAAATCTGCCGTAGATAGCAGAAAGGCTTACATTCAGCTCGCAAGCCGAGCGCCAACTTAATAGTCTATGGTTAAAGCTCAGATCAATTCTGTCAAAAGTAATTTCAAATCTGTCCACTGAACAGATAACGAAACAAAGGTTTATTTTGAACAGTGCTCTCAAATTAAAGCAACAAATTCTGTAATTCACTATGCTAACATGTCTGCTACAGTCAATCAGTTGCATAGATATTTCAAACAAAAATATCGCGACGATCCAAGCAGGCCTGTCCGTAACTCAACGTGTGCAGGTGCCATCGTAGGCAGTGGTCATGTGTCAGATGAGGCATGCTGGCATGCAATTCGCGAATCAGAATGCTCAGTCTGAATGCTTTAGGATCAAGTTTGCGGTGGTCCTTTTGATTCCGAGGTCAATGGCCAGTCTCCTCCAGTCCCGTCCAGTGTTGTAGCTGTTAACCAGGCGCTGCCTGTCTATTAAGCATATTCTTGCATAGGGCATGGTGGGTAAGGCAAGAAAAAATTGTTGTGAACTCGCGTTGCTGTCAACATATATATCTCTGACAGATTTGAACTTACTTTTGACAGAATTGATCTGAGCTTTAACCATAGACTCTTAAGTTGGCGCTCGGCTTGCGAGCTGAATGTATGCCTTTCTGCTATCTACGGCAGATTTGAAGTTACTTGTGACAGACTTGGAGTGGAAAAGGTATATTATTACATGTAGGCTCAGTAATGAAATATATCTATTGCCATCGCAACTGGTTCACATTTATTTTGTCTGTTACTTTATTGTGGCGAAAATAGTTACAATATCCAATCCTTCTATATATCATAGTTCTTGAACCCACGAAAATATGGAAGCACTTTTAGTTTTTTTGTTTTAACAAGTAAATTTCTTTTACTAATTCTGCTGTTGCTTTCCTTGCTGCTGTTGCTGCTGTTGCGGCGGACTAAATTGCATTGGACGCCTGTAGGTTGGTGAATTCCGGTATTCAGCCGCAGTCGTCTGCAGTTCCGCACTTTCATCTAAACTTTGCTGCTGCTTGAAGCCTCTGGCAGCCCAGAAATTTGCCAGCTCCTGTTCCTCCTCCAAGCTCTGGTTAACCAACACTTGACGGAGAAGATTTTCCAACTCGCCAGCCGTTAGCCCTGACGCTGCACCTGCCCCACCGCTGCACACTCCCGGAAGTCTCATCAACCGCCTGTCATCCGAGTCCTTGGTTGAGCAAGCTTTGAACAGGATGAAAACTAGTTCGACGAATTCGCACACGCTTAGCAGAGAGATGCCTGCAGTTGTAAAATGAAAAATATTGGTTAGGAAGCATTGAAACTTCGTAAATTTATGGATCAAAGTATCCAGTAAGAATTATTTCAGAAATGGTAGCTTCAAAGAGTCATCTCATCTTTTAGGAAACTGGAGTCCAATGAATGGTCTGTGCTCAACTAAAATATATATTTATTGAGGTCGCTTATACAATACACATACTCTAACATTGTGTTCTAAGGGCAGGTGGTTGTAGCCTAGTGGTTGGAGCGTCGGACTCATGACTGTAAGGTCGTGGGTTCGATTCTCGACCCATTCAGAACAATTTGTGTCCTTGAGCAAGACACTTAACTCTGCATTGCTTCAGTTCACCCAGCTGTAAAATGGGTGCCAGCATTAGCTGGGGTAATTGAGGGTGTGCATGGCGACCCCCAGTCCTTGGACTGAACAGCCGTACGCAGCCTTCAGATGCGCTGCGCAAATAGCTGCGGCTGAGCTGTCGGTTGCACATCTACTTATTGGGGTAGGTGTAATCAAATATTATTATTATTGTCACTCTTATTATTAATATTATTATTACTATCATTATTATTACTATTTCGGGCATATGACTGATAGTTAAATAACTTCTTGAATTAATGGATTCAAGCTTACTAAAAAAATTTCCATAAGCTAACAGGGCGAGTCGTGTCTGGCATGGATACATGTTACTTTGTCATAAGATAGCTTCAGGTAGAAACCTGGAATCTCTCATGAACTTTCCTGGCTGAAAATAAATTGGATTGTTTTGAATCTGAACAGCATTCGATACTTTTTATTCTTATCTTACATTAAAAGCATTCCATCACGAGCCCAATGCACAATGGATCTACCAAAACAAGAAGGAAAGTAGTCACGACTAAGCCTGTACGAGCGTACATGCAAGTAGAGCAGTGAAGGTTGATTGGGGTAGTTTGTGCCGGTATTATAAAGGCTAATATCAAGCATTTGATGTACAAGGCAACGACTACAAAAAAATCGTACTATTCGTGAATAATTCAACAAATTTTGTGAAACTTAATAGCGATTAGAACGAGCGTCATTAAAAGATTAGATTGTCGATTTTGAGTTCTTCAATGGGGAGATAGTGCACGGCTAGAGAGTGAAATAATGCCTAGACCACGAGTGCGCTTTGTAGATTGGGCAGTTCACTCTGTAGATTGGGCAGTTCACTCTGTAGATTGGGCAGTTCACCCTGTAGATTGGGCAGTTCACTCTGTAGATTGGGCAGTTCACCCTGTAGATTGGGCAGTTCACTCTGTAGATTGGGCAGTTCATTTTGTAGATTGAGGTTAGCGCACTTGTGGTCTAGGCATTATTGCACTCTTATGCCGTGCATCTATCACATTGACGACTGGTAGAGCCAACTGTGGAGAAGACTTCAAGTTTACCATAGACAATAAGATCAATTAGCGTGCAATAATGCGCAATTGTCTGCACACTAATTGATCTACCAAGTATTTTTATATAAAGTATTTTAACGTCTCTGGTAAAAGCCATGATTAACTGCTTTCACTTGTAGCTATACCATTAATGGATGGTACCAGCAATGACCATTCTAACAACTTCGAACAAATTTAATCTGCAGTGCTGTTGTATGTTAGCAGAGAAGACACAGAGTATGCCCCCCAGCCCTATATTTTGTTGTTTAGGGCACAATCTATTATTTTATAATAAAGTAGTTACAAGATGAATCCCAAGAGGAGTTTGTATCAACCGGAGCAATGCGATAGCTCGAACCGCTTAGGCGAACGATTGACTTCTTACTTAAATGTAGCAGCTCCACGTCGGAGCAGAAGACATAACAAGTGCTCTAAAATAGTATTTTTGAGAGAATTATTAAAATAATTAGCATAAGTTGAAGCCTACCGCTGTCTCACCCATCCACAGACCGAAGATGCCTCCAATTTCGCTGAGAGCCTCCGGCCAGTCGTAGCTGTAGTCCTCCATGTACACCGCGGCCCTCGGTGAGTCCGGCTTGATCCACACTCTAGCTACGTTAGTGATCAACTTGTGCTTTGACAAGCACCAGGCGTCTTCTAAACTGCTATTAAGACCACCAGGCTTGCAGGTTGCGTTGAAAAGGTTTTTAAGCACCGACTGTCCCCGACTCGAATTAGAACTGCCGAGCAGATGATTTAGTCTGGATGATTTGTATTCCTTCGGTTCAGTAAAGCGCGGCAGGACAATATAGTTGACAAAGTCGATTAGTTCGTCGTTTCTTGGCCAGGACACCTCAGTCTTTGTGGCATGTAGTTTCCAATTGTTGCATGGTGTGTAACCTTCCATGGTTTGCATTAGGTCGGCGGTCCGACTTTCCGCCTCCTGGTAGGCAGCATCGTGACAGTTCATCCGATCAAGCAGAGCTCGAGACGGTTCATGCCGTTCCCCATGCGGCGCAAACATGCACAAGGTCGACGTATTGTGACGAAACGGTAGCAGGTGCGAATAGCAGCTGCAGGTTTCGTACACCATGCGTTGCTTGGCCTCAATTACGGCTAGCGACTGCGTGAGACTGTAATTTTTAAACCCGACTCCCGTTGAATTATCTCCAAAGAACCGCACGTAGAGTATCTCATCTGGTGTTTTCTCCTGGCACACATGCTCCGGAGGAATGTTTAACGCGTTCACCTGCACCTCGGAGAACTCAATGGTTGTCGAGGCCCCACTCGAGATGTCATAAGCCAGGCCAGTTGTCATCGGGTGTTGGCCTTCTCGGTGGACAAAAATTCGCAGACCCTCAGCTTCCCAGCTGTTCCCGGTGAGAACCTGGTTCATGGTGCGATCGCCGACGCTGAGATACTCCTCCAGGTCGTACGGCCGGTGCATTTCGTCATCTGCGCTTTTTTTACGCTCGTAAAGTGTCTGTTGGTTAAGTCGATCGTCATCAAAGTTTGAGTCGGTGAATAAAATTAACTTCAGTCCACTATTCTGATCGCTACTATCGATGCTTCTATCGCCGTTGGTTGGTAAAAACGTGTAGCAGTTCCAGTAGCGATTATGCTGGATCAGCTTTAGATTGTCGCTGTTGCACTGGCGACCTTTGTAGACGCACGAGAGCAGCATGTGCAGATCGCTCTGGCCAAAGTCGCGCGTGTCGTCCGTAGCCCAGAACACATCCATGTAGGTTTTGAACAGGTCTCTCTGGCGTAGCTTGTAATCGACTCGCGTCTCATTAAATCGTCGTTTTCGCTTCTCCGGAAGCCAGTTGCGAAAGAAATTCCAGTTGTTCTCCAGGTGCTGGAAAAGCAGACTCCGCTCTGAGGGCGTATGAAGCAGCGTTTCTGACACTGGCTTCAAATTGCAAATTGTCACGTCGGGAAAAGTGGCCGAGACTCCCTCGTCTCTAAAGATACTGGTGATTGGCGACTCCAAGTAGTTAGAGATGGTTGCGTAGGTGTGGTAGAAGCAGGCCGCACACCCGCCGAAGGTCAGGATCACCCAGAAGGCGCGTCGCCACGGATCCCCGCTCTGGTGCATGTGGCTGAGGCCATGGAGCGTAGAGCGCTGGCCGTAGTCGTGCAGCACGGAGACCGCCGCTTTCAGATTCGGGGGCATGGCTGACCTTATGATATCGAGTTACTTCCAGAGTTAATTCAGATCGACTTAGTCTTTGTGGGCAAGAGCTTTTGCAAATAGCAGAAGTATATCAATGTTCTTGGCTGTAGCTTCGGGCTGATGGAAGCCAATGAAAGTTCGCGCAGTGCTTTGATTTGCTGCAGTCGAAGTTCATCACCTTACGGGCTGGCTTTTCGTGAGCTAATAAGCAGGGCGGAGCCATGGCTATGTTATTTTTTTCGCTCAACCATCAAGCTGCACGGCGGGGGTCGTGGGTTTGGGTCCAGAACTTTTCCCATGTTGGTTGCCTATCTAACATACCTGCTTTAGCTTCCTTCGATTCAGAAAGACTGTATAATCAGCGAAATCTTTCGACAACAAGAACGCTGCCGGCGTTGTACGAAAAGCTTTTTCCTAGCCATTGGTTGCAACTTTTCAAGCTCCTCCCCCACCTCAGTGAAAGGTTCCTCTCGCGGCCGAAAACTCCCATCAGGGCAGTGGAGAAAATTGGGCTGCCAGCCAACCTTCTCGCAGGCTTCTTTCCGGACTTTTTCGAAACCGAATTGTAGTGCACAGTCGGTCGATCGAACGAGTGAGGGCAACGGATTAGTCCACAGCCGTGCCATTCGAAAATTGGAATCGAGCCCCTAGTTGCACAGTTTTTAATTACTCACATTGGCTTCGCATGTCTGCAGTGAGGATTCACTTCTGGCAGTATGCACTGGTCCCTCTAAGCATGTAGGAAGGCCCAAAGGGAATTCTCCTGAAACTAAAAACTTTTACGGGTTTTTAAATACTCTAGAGAATTATCCAATTGAGTAGAGGAAGTACTAAATTGAAATTACACTGCGTGGCCTCTAGAGAAGTGTTCGAGTTTCATTTTCTACGATACTGATTTAATTTTGGGCTGTCCTACCAGCCTATGTATAGTAGTATTCTTCCAACATCAAATATGATCGGCAAACTTGTGCACCTGTCTATCGGATCAAACACAAAACTATCGACGTCCATGACAGATATGTACTTTTACAAATCACCGAAGTTAATCAGCCGACGTATGATGTCGTTACGTAAAGGTCGTAAAGGACGATCTGTCCTTTTCATCAACTGAAAAATCCTACGTATTTTACGAATTTTTTAACGAAATTTGGCTTTCTGAACCTAAATCAGAACATAGAAAGCATAAAATTTCACAGGCAAGCTTTTTCCTTAACGTTAAAAATTTAGGTTGTGAAATTATTTTTATAGATTATGAGGAATTTTAAAGTTCCGTTCCCTTTTTCGATGGTACCAAAAAACCATAATGAACCTTTTTTAAAGTCCTTCTAGGTTTCTAAATCCTTCCAATTTTACAAAAATCCATTTGTAGACAGAATTCATATGTAAACGTTTCATTTGGAAACCGTGCTGTTCAATTCGATTCCAGCATACTTCCAAGGCCATTCAGTCTGCTTTCGCAGACAAATCTGCTGACAGAAGACACCTGACGAAATCGCGTTTGTGAGGGGATTGTTCATCGTTCGAGGTTTGTTGATTGGGAAATTATTCTACACTGACGAATTGGCTGACGTATTATCGGCTGCAGCATGTCTGCGCAGTAGGCAGTAGCCCACCTGAGAGGCATTCGAATTGAAACAAGCAAATGGAAAAACTGCTTATTGTTTAAATCGAGAAACAGCTACAGAAAAAGCCACTTCCGTTTAAAAAATGAACAAAAATACGAGCCTATGGTTGTCAGTTGTTTTCATTTCATGCTGTAAAATATACGAGCGTACATGTAGTTTATTCACTCAGTTATTGCTTTCACTTTTATCAGATTATATGTTCAAGAGCTTGTCAGTCCGCTTTAATTGTTTTACGCTCAACTCAGTTCCGTTACTAAACCACAACTACAACTACTTGTCGCGCCAAGCGGCCTCGACCTCGCGCATAAGACTCAGGCAGGCCTCGTCCCGCCAAGGCAGAGCCGCGCACTGAACGCTCACCGGCAGGCCTTCGCTGCCAGCCTGCATGCGCGCTACTGTCGCATGACTAACCGACCTGCCAGCTGGGTAGTTCGACATCGCTGCTACGTCGCTTGCGGTCACCCTGGTAACTGGCACGCTGCCAGCGGGGAAGTTGAACAAGTTGTAAAGTACCAGATAGCTTAAACAGCCGTTGAATGGTGACTTCGGCTCCAAATCAACTGCTGGACAGCCGAGCGCTGGACAAATAATAGCGTCGAGTTTATCTTCTCGCCAGCGGTGCATGAATTCCTCGCGTAAACTGGTCACCTCTTGGTTGAAGTACCACATGCTCAACACGTTGGGCATTGGGACGCTCGACCTGAGCCATTCTTCGGTCTCAGAGTCACCTGTCAAACGGCACCATCGCTGACGGACCCATCGACCTGGCCAAGGTACCTGTAAATGAACAACGGGTTGTCATGAAAAAGTGCATGAGGTGCTGTTCAAGACCTACAAAATCGAAGCCTACTTGAATCGCGTGCAGTCCTAGCTTGACAGCGTACGATACTCGATCATTGTTCAAAGCATCATCAAGTATGCCGGCGCCATCGCAGGTCACAGCGCGCAGGTAGGTCTCCATCAGGTTTAGTCGACGAATTGGCGGGTCCCAAGGTACCATTGTATGGCCCCGACTTGCCAGTCGATCAACTGTTTCTTTCACAGCCCGTTCAGCGCTCGGTACTGCCTGGAACTGGTGATCGTACAAGTAGAATCCAATTCGAAGGGGACGCGACTCAGCATAGATGGTCTCATTGAAGCCCAGCGGCGGGACGCCCGGATCAATTTGACCGTGCAATTCACTGTTGCAGAAGGCCTTCATGAAGGCCGCAAGCGAAGCAACATCCGGTCCCATCGGGCCCCAAGACGCTGGCACAAGTTTCTGAACGCTGACACTACGCTGTCCCTGACGCGACAGTCGCCCACTAGTCGGCTTGAATCCGGCGATGCCGCACCATGCCGCAGGCAGACGAATGCTGCCTCCAATGTCGGAGCCGAGGCCTAACGGTGAACCGCCAGCGGCAATCAACGCCGCTTCACCGGAGCTGCTGCCACCAGGTGACCTATTCTCTGCTGTTGGGTGCTTCACCGCTCCCTCGATAGGGTTGTGGCTGAGTACACTCATCATCGTCTGAGGCACGCTGGTGCGGACAAAAGGCACACCACCTAGGGCTCGCAGGATTTTCACCGTGGAACAGTCCTCCGTTGGCAATGGTTTCTCAGCAAAGGCCGCCAGTCCAAAGCAGCTGTATTTACCCTTTACAGCCATGCTCTCCTTGATGCTGATTGGTAGACCTGCGAGTGGGCCGTCTAGATTGACTTCGGCCAGGTCCGGCTGCAAGAACTCGATGACGCAGTTCAGGTCGCGGTCAACTTCGTAAGCTCTTGCCTGGTAAGCAAGTAGAACGCGTGCGGGATCCAGTGACTTGGCTCGCAGCCGACTCAGTAGCTCGCCGGTGCTTAGACTTAAAATTTCCGACTTCTCACTGTCTGTCAGCTGCTGTCGACGCACCTCCTCGTTAATGTGCTCGCCAAAGCGAGTCTTCGCCTCTCGATAGGCTGCCTGGAGACGAGAGCGAAGCGCGGACAGATGTCGCGAACGCCGCCAACGACGTACCAGTCGAGAGGCGCTTAATAACCCGACTGCGGTTGCTGCAACAGCAGCTGCCGTCACCACTGACGAAGAAGTCACAGTTTCACCGCCAGGCATTTCAGGTCAAGCTTCTACGACAGGCGTTTGATTGCAGAATGTTTTTGTTTTAAAACTCGGCAGACTGCTTTCCTTGCCTTGAGCAGGCTTATTGAAAATTCTGCTCGTGGCTTCTCGGGCTGGAGAGAAAAATGGCGCAGAGCACAGGTGTCTTGCATTGATATATGGGCGGTATTAGTTGTTCTTATATCTGTGTTTCTAGCTGGCCCTATAAGACTAATATGCGTAATATATACCCTGGGCATTGATGCAACTAACTTTGATAGTAACCTACAGAAGATAAGGACTGTATAAGGCTGTATTAAAAGGTACTACAGTAAAATATATCCAAAAAAGTAAGAATACAACGTTCTACGGTAAAAATACAGTACGATATTTTTCTGCTTACTACGACCTACCAACTAGGCGATAATGACTACATTGATTATAGGCAGTATGGTTCAGTAAATATCTTTCATGTTTGAAAGCTTCAACTTTGGCTGCTATGCAAACGTTTAACGTTGAAACTAAGTAAGCTTCGATAAATAAAAAACGGAATAAAAAACTGCCGAAAAAAATTACTGAATTATAAAATTTCTTGCTTTGTAACATAATTGCACACTAATTTATTATACGTGTGTTCGTTCCGTTGATGTTTGAACACACGCTCGTGCATCAAAACTGAATAGCAAACGACTGCACTGCTACAAAAGTTGCATGATAACAATTTCTTGACTGATATTTCTTTCTTAATTGGACCGCTACGCATTGAGAACTTTATTCAGGACGACACTGGAAGAAGCAGAACGTCTATAGTTTTAGGGAAAAACATTAATGTAAAAGGCTTTTTGATGTGCCATATTACAGTGAATATCAGTCAATAAGTTAAATTTACAGGCATTAAACACGCGTTTAGAACGAAAAAACAATCAACTCAAAATGGCGCCAAAAAAGAAACTAAAGAAAAACAAAAACCGATTTCTCACAAATAGCATAACACCCATGAGTTGAACAAATTAATATACAGTTTTTGAAACAAATTTAAACGATAAAGAAGTATTTTTGATTAGTAGTAATGAGCATTTATACACTGAAAAATTAAATATACATCTGGAGACAAAGTCAAACTGAAATTTAATTAATTATTTCGATGTGAAGCAGTCAAAAATAATTCTTACCACCACTCAGCCATTACCTACGCGGCTTCATTTTTTGACTTCCTTTGCAACGATCTTATAAAAATGTACAATAAATCTCTGCCCGAAGCGAATTCCTCGATCGCGTGCGGCAGGCAAGAGTCCAGCTAGCAGCGCGCCTCCTCACTCCGCGATCCGTCGCCAGTCGGGGCGAAACACCGACAGCGAAACGGCGGGAGTCAAAAGGAGGCGCCGAACCCCGGAAAAAGAGATTTCCGGGAGCTCTGACAAGCGACTCAAAAATTGCCGACAACGGACCGAAAAGTTTTCCACTCCGAATAGCAGGAAAATCATGAAACTATATTGAATTTAAACTTATTTAAATATTTAAATACATAAATGGCCTCTGGTGGTGAAAAAACATTTTTAACTGCTTGCCTGCTAGAGTATCAGGAAACTGGGGGTAAACAAACTTTGGTAGGACCAAAAGTTTTAAGACATGCATAGATTATTAAGAGCCAATATAATAGGGCATTAACATATACCTTCCTCGTGTAAAAGTTATTTTAGTCGGGATAAATTAAGTTGCCTTCAGCTAGGACTTTGATAATTGATGCGCAATGTCTGTAGCTAAAGCGATTTAAATAGATTTTAGTTGCCATGTCGTAGCTTTGGAGCGGAATGATAGCATTTTACGAGTTGCGAGGGGAGGTGACAATTAAGGCTATAATAGTTCAATAAAAATTTGCTTACCTCCGGGTCAAATCATGACAGATAGAAACACGTGCATGAAGCGGGAACTAATATTGAATTTATATCTCAAGGTCTTTCGGTGTCATCGGGGGCCAACAATCGTGATATTATCTTATCAAATTGCATGCACATGCCAAATTTCAAAAAGGGTTAAAAGCGAGAAACACAAACAGTAAGGAACAAACAAAACCTGTTAAGGTCACGGAACCTGTAATAACAAACCAAGGGGAGTTAGAAAAAAAACAAAATTATAAAGCCGGGATTTGAGAGGATCTTATTAAGGCCATGGAAGACGCCTCCAACATGGCATTCTAAAATAACGGGTTGAATTAAAACAAAAAAACTCGGTTCAAAAGTTTAACAAACTGTACAGACGACGGAGGAGGAGAATGCGACATTTAGAGGGCATGCGCAGAGCTTCAAAGCAGCGCAATAAAGTACGATATTCAACTGTCTTGGACAATGACTATTCGATGATTGACTTGTCATGGATGTTTCACTACACATCGATTCAACTGGATGACTACGCTCGTATTAGCCATTTGAAATGGTGCGAAAAAACGTAAGTTATAGTATTTAGAAATAATAATTGCGTCGTCATGAAAATTGCATTTTTGATGCACACACAAGAATAAATCCGTACATAATGCCTTGAATATGGTCAGCAATTAGGAATGACAAAATGACAAAGAAGAATCAGACGCTCATGTTTTCAAAAAAACAAAAGAAATACAATGTCAGGTAAAGTGAGTGCTGCATTAGAGTCAAAAAAATCGATGTAAGTAAGTTACTCTTACATCGATAAATAAACAAAATAAAAAGCAAAAAGCTTTTTCAGTCTAAGTTTGCATCACCCTACTTATCGTCTTGTACGCCAGTAGTCTGTATAGCGCAGTGCAGTGGCTCATGCCCGGGATTTTTTTAGGCCAAAGCACAGGCCAAACAGGCGTCCTCTGTGAATCCCATGCGGCATCGCCTTTGGACTGGTGGGACCTGCGTGGCAAAGCGGGGTAAAGCCAGTGAATTAAGACTACTGACCGGATGTCATTTAGCGGAACTACAATCAATTAAAAGGGAATATAAGCTACTTTGAGTATAGATCTTAATTAAATAAGTATAGAGTCACAAAATTCTAGCTTGGACACTTGAGTAACCCCCGCTTGTACTTGAGTAGCCAGAAAGCTAAATACTTCTCAGGTTACGAGTAACATGCGACAATCATAATCGGATCAGTGAGATCGATCACAACAAAATCAATACCGATACTGCCCACGCACCGATACGCGAAATTTTTCTAATGTTTGCAATTCCCCCTGAGCAGAAATTTAACAAGCCAAATATGGAAATAAAAGTGTAAAACTGAAAAAACTACAAGACAAAAGCAAGTCTAACCGTCGCCCCCTGTCCTGTCTGTCTCTGTCTCTGGCTTCTAAGCTTTTCTTGCATTAAAATAACTACTAACGAGCGTGTTATCTTTACATTTTTACAATGCAATTACTAGAGAATTGCTGTTCTTGTTATAACAACCTTTTTCCCAATACGGTTTTCTAGGTGGCGTCTAATACAGAGGCTTTCCGTGAAGTCATGCATGAAGAAAAGAATGCATGTGGATGCTCTTGAAGCTCCATGACAACGGCAATGATGTACTTGTGCGTTACAAAGATCTTGTAACCCCCGATTGTCTCAGGTCAAGGGTATCGATTTTTAATCATAGCACATCTGGGCGTCATCTTAAATTAGTCTTTTAAATCTTGAAGACAATTATTTCCTACCTATGGCCCAATAGGCTTCAAATCCAGAAAATTTGATAAATAAGATAAAATAAAATAAACCTAACGAATGTAATTGATGGCAACTAAGAGGTAGATATAACCTATATGTAGTTGACTCCAATCCAACTACAAAGACGTATATAAAAAGCAATAATTTTTGCATTGCAACTTGTTAACTTGCAACAGCCTCCATTTTTGAAGTACATGTAGTACTTTCATCATATATTCATCATGGCTTAGTACAAATGGATGCACATTTTAGGTACTGAAAGTTATCGATTGATCTATTTTTAGAAACAGCCCTGTGTCCTTCACGATTGCAATTACTTGTAAACAATAGTATAGTATAGTATACGATAGTATAGTGCATGTAAATACTTATGATGTTAACATAAACGTACACAAAGGAGTGAAATAATTTATTTATTTCTGTTTTTTTAGAAACATGACGTTCATACAGACAGTATATATAATTTTATTATGCCATCGTAAACTTAAAAGCCGGAGAAAAAAATGTTAATTGCACGAGCAGAGCCAAGCCGAGATTCCAATTTAGCCTCAAATTAATGTGACTGCACTTGGAATCGAGCCTGGGCCGCTAGCACATCAGAGCGCCGGCCCAGACTACTGGGCTACGCCCCACCCTCCAAAATTAAAGCATTGCCATGCAAACAAAATCGTGGAACCGGTCTGCAAAAGGGCAGTCGCTTGTGCGCCGACAGCTTAACCAGGGGTACACACTAAGCGATATAGATATACCAGCTAGGAAATATTCAACCCCAACGAAGACCCGACCCTACCAAATAATTTAGCACCGATGCAATTCAGTGCGGGAGGCAGCTGGAATATACGCAAAAAAGCGGGCTAATCAGAAGGGAGAGAAGAGGCAGCTGAAAGACTACTCTGCTGTGCTGCGTTGATAAGGCCTGTCTGCCTGGGGTGAATCGTAAGAGGGAACCCCGACCCCGACGGAGGAGGGGATGAAAAATGGGGAATAAACAGAGTGCCAATCTGGGAGCTTATGGCCCCCGGCTTGAAGCTAAATCCCTCACCTTTGCGCGATTCAAATCCCAAATGCCGGTCAGTAGGATTCACCGCATGACAATATAACGATAATTCTCTCAATATGAAAGTGAAATGACTTTCCCTTGTACGGAAGCTCAGTTGCTAAAGTGGGAGATAAAATTATGGGAATCGAGGCGAGGAGATGGAGATAAATGTGGAGATAGGGATGAGGCGGGGAGATTAAGATACTCGTAGATGCAGGAAGATGAAGATAGATGCGGGGAGACGGGAATAGATGCGGGGAGACGGGAATAGATGCGGGGGAGATGGGGATAAATGCATGGAGAGGAGGATAGATGCGGGGAGATGGGGATAGATGCGGGGAGATGGGGAGGGATGCGGGGAGATGGGGATAGATGCGGGGAGATGGGATGGGGGCGGGGAGATGGGATGGGGGCGGGGAGATGGGATGGGGGCGGGGAGATGGGGATAGATGCGGGGAGATGGGATAGATGCGGGGGAGATGGTGATAGATGCGGGGATACGGGGATAGATGCGGGGGAGATGGTGATAGATGCGGGGAGATGGGGATAGAGGCGGGGAGATGGGGATGGAGGCGGAGAGATGGGATGGGGCGGGGAGATGGGATGGAGGCGGGGAGATGGGATGGGGGCGGGGAGATGGGATGGGGGCGGGGAGATGGGATGGGGCGGGGAGATGGGATGGGGCGGGGAGATGGGATGGAGGCGGGGAGATGGGATGGGGGCGGGGAGATGGGATGGGGGCGGGGAGATGGGATGGGGGCGGGGAGATGGGATGGGGCGGGGAGATGGGGATGGAGGCGGGGAGATGGGATGGAGGCGGGGAGATGGGATGGAGGCGGGGAGATGGGATGGAGGCGGGGAGATGGGATGGGGGCGGGGAGATGGGATGGAGGCGGGGAGATGGGGATAGAGGCGGTGAGATGAAGGTAGATAGATTGAGATACAGTTAAATGTAGTAGATGACATTAATCCATGCAAAGATAAGAAAAATTCAGAAACTAGATGTACATGTAGTTTTTGTTTAATTGGCGGAATAATTTTTCAGGACACGTGTACTTTTACCTACCCATTAGTTAAAAAATTAAAAGTTAAAAATGCAAAAGGCAAAAAGTAGCCTCTTTAAATTTTTCTAAAGAACTCAACTTGATAATATAAAAAAGCAATACTCAAAAGGAAGCTAAAAATAGAAGCATGCGAGCTCCTCCAAGCATTCCGTTTCGAAAGTGAAGAAAGACATTTTTAAGTGGTGAAAACTAGAGTTGAAAACAGCTAGCGGTGTTGACAATTTGCTGCAGGAGAATAATCTTTTAATTAACCGGCTTTACATTTTGTATTTAATCTGATGTAAAAAATGCCAAAGCTCAAGAGGGAGTTTTTGAGATGCCAAGGTTCACAGAGGGAGTTGCTGGGATCCCAAGACTCAAGAGGGAGTTGCTGAGATGCCAAGGCTCACAGGGGGATTTTTTGAGATGCCAAGGCTCATAAGGGAGTTGCTGGGATCCCAAGACTCAAGAGGGAGTTGCTGAGATGCCAAGGCTCAAGAGGGAGTTGCTGAGATGCCAAGGCTCATATAGGGGAGTTGCTGAGATGCCAAGGCTCAAGAGGGAGTTGCTGAGATGCCAAGGCTCATATAGGGGAGTTGCTGAGATGCCAAGGCTCAAGAGGGAGTTGCTGAGATGCCAAGGCTCATATAGGGGAGTTGCTGAGATGCCAAGGCTCAAGAGGCAGTCGTTGAGATAACACACAAGTAAAAATTTCGTGAACTAGCTACAGAAATCTAGTGTAGTATCCTTCTGTCCATTTATGATACTTATACTATACAGCGCAAGCTAGCGGTCCCCTGCTAGATCCCTTCTGCCTGCATCTTGCGAGCATCTATCGAAGCTGCAAACCCCATATCTGCTATCACTGCTTCCCCAGATCCTTGCTTTCTACACTCTAGCTTGACCTGCAGTAGATATCTTTCTTGCAAGGGGAATCGTTTGGTGGGAGGTAAGAAGTTAGCGCTTTTTACCCAGCGGCGTCGAGGATTGAAAGATTAACGGCCATAGACGGGATTTTCGCTCACTTTAACCTTTTTCCGCTTTCCTTCCATCTTTCCTCCATATTCGGGCCAAAGCAACAGACTGCTGGGTGCGAGGGAACCAATTTCTATGTAGAAGGAACACACGCTTTGACTTTACGCAACAACTCGCCCCAAAGATTAACAAGTAACAAAGAGATTCGATGTAGGATTTGTGAGATTCAGCGTAATATTTTATGGAAGATTCCCTGTGACTTTTTAACCGATAAAACTGCGATAAAATATCAATAGTAGAACAGATTCATGTAAATTAAGCAATAATGTTACACAGTACAATATCTCACCTGAGACGGTCAGCTGACAGTCCTCGAAGCTGGCCAACTGAGGCGCTTCAGATCTGCGCAAGTAGGACCACCGGCTGTCGTCCGTGATGTACCAGTCGTCTAAGACGAAGAATGTCTCGTCGTCCATGTAGGGCACGTCGTAGTCGTTCAGGAGTCCGCTGTCCACCTTGCAGGGTGTCACGGCGTCCGGAAACAGGTGATCATCGTTGATGACGCTGCAGGCGGAGTGTCGGCCGGAATCGTTGGCTAAGCTGGAGGGCGTCATCAGCAGCTCCTGACGAAGCAGAAGCTGCTCCTCAGTAGCCACGATGGCCGCTGCGGCAGCATCAGCGGCTCCCCGGGCCTGGTGTCGCATTGTTGGCGACCGCTGCGGACGCAGCCGCGGGCCCAGAAGTTCGTGGCGCTCCTCAGTTTCCTCTGGCGGAGAGGTGGCCGGCTCGGGCGACGCCGATCGATGACGCCGGTCTTCTTCGCAGCGAGATGCCAGCTCTTCGAAAGCGCGCTCAAACTCTTCGGTGCTCAGCTGGGAGATGCCGCTGTCTCGCTGACGATGGCCCGGGACAGTCTTGGCCTCCTTGGCATCAACAGGCTGACTCTCCTGCGTTGGCGGTGGCAGCGAGACGTCCTCGGACCAGGTGCGATTAGCAGAGTCCGGCGTTGGGGTCAGCTCTGCCACCACGACTCTGGCCTCTGTCTCCCGGCTCGTCTCCTGCGTTAGAGTCTTCGGCGGCTGCGTCTGCCTCTCCTTGCCGGCAGTGCTGGCGCCGGTCACCACAGCAGGCTCCGCCGTCTTCGCTTTCCCATTGCTGCCGTTGCTCATCTTAGGTGTCCCAGAGGCTGCTGCTGTTGCTGCTGCTGCACTGGTGGCGCCAGACTGACGGGATTTTCCTCCGGACAGCCAGTTGGGCTTCTTCAACTGACGCTCATTTCGCTTCACGGGCTGGCGTGTTTGCAGCTGCTTTGGCGGCGTCTGAGGCTGCTGCTGTTGCTGCGACTGGCTTGATGTGGCTTGGTTGCCCATGTCGACTTATCGGTAAGTAGTCGGCGAGTTGTACAATGGAGCAATGAGCTCTGTTGTATACAAAATCCAATGGATGATTGGTTGTGCGACTGCAGCTTCAGTTCAGGGTTGAACAATGGCAGTGACAATTTTTTCCAGTTATATATTATAATTCAATCGCCCTCAAATCAGACAGGGGTGGTGAGTGAGCATGGGGCTCAGAAGCACTGTTTTGATCGGCAATATAGATTTTTGTCTAGGCTACTATAGCTATTAGCCTTTTTAGGCAGGCTGGTATTGGTCGCACTCGCTGCACTGACGAAACAGCAGCCTCCACTCCGCCATGGGTTTTCTTTTCCTCGCCTTTGGGGGCGGCCACTGAACAACCGCTGGGGGGGAGGGGATGGTGGGGGTTGGTCCTCCAACCCGAAACCCCCGACGCCAACGTGCGTAGACTAAAAACCGGCGACCACCTCCCCTCAGACCCAGGCAGTCTCTCTCTACCCGCTCTACCCCGCTCCTCGCCCCGACGGCCATCCAGGCCATTCCGCACTCTGCAGCCGCAGCTTAAGTGCGCGACAAGCGTCGAAAACAGGGCCCAGGGAGTGAGCTCACGTCGATCGATAGGAGAACAGCGGGCTTCAGTTCTCGTCTACGCTTCATGGGAAAGAGGTTGAACAGTTTCTGCCCGCTGCCATGGGACTGGGAGAGAGAATACAGCTGCTTTCTCTCTATCCCTCCTCTCCCCTTCTGATCCCCCCCCCCCAGTGTGAAATCCTTCCGCTTCACTCTCCTCTCAATTCTGCTTCTTCTTTTACGATGCAACCGCTAAGAGAGTATGGCTAACTCTCTAGGCTTTGATCCCCTCACAGCAGGTCATCTACCCGCCCCAAGAGACGCTGTCTGTACACCACCGTTTCGCTCTCTTCCTCTCTCCCCTCTCGATCCCGTCGTTGAAAAGAAATACAGAAATCTTTCTTTTTCAGCGGCGTTAGCAATAGAAAAGAATTAGACTTTACAATAAGTTCCGTTTCCCTCTCTCTCTCACTCTCTCTCTCTCTCTCTGAGTTCATTTGAAGGACGTTTTCTGCCAATGCTAAATCATATGATGGCGCTTGCTGAGAAAGAAAAATAAAAAAGCACGCGCGGCTATTATGACTATATAGAGGTTTAGTACTCTTTTAGAAGCAGAAAATATAAGTCCAGCAATGGGTGGGGAGTTCGCTAGTCAAGCTCTCTCCCTCGCCGTCTCCTGCTTCAAGTTTGCTCAACACTTGAGAGTTGCATTTTAGTCTTACAAAGCTTTATACGAGCTTAGGGCTGTATTTTGCACAGCCGCAGCAGGGCGCCCTCACCAAACAGTTCTACTCTTATTGTTTACCAAACCAAATTGTAAACAGCCCAGAGACCAACTGAAAACTTAGACTCAGAGCTATTCTAAGCTTCTATTTGAGCTCATTCGCTCTAAAATCATAATCCTAGCTTAATCTAATGAGTAGTGTGGAAGTGTACATGTATGCATGTAAAGAGAGTTTTTCATGTTTGAAATCTTTAGTGTCAACTGCATTAGTATCAAGGTATTTATTGATATTAGAGAACTGCTGCTTTAAAAACAGTTAATGTAAAGTACATGTATGTATCTATCACGTTCTGCGACTGCCTGTGTTGAATTGGGTGTCTGTGTCTTGAATTGGGTGTCTGTGTCTTGAATTGGATGTCTGTGTCTTGAATTGGGTGTCTGTGTCTTGAATTGGATGTCTGTGTCTTGAATTGGGTGTCTGTGTCTTGAATTGGATGTCTGTGTCTTGAATTGGATGTCTGTGTCTTGAATTGGATGTCTGTGTCTTGAATTGGGTGTCTGTGTCTTGAATTGGATGTCTTTGTCTTGAATTGGGTGTCTGTTTCTTAAATTGGGTGTCTGTGTCTTAAATTGGGTGTCTGTGTCTTGATTGGGTGTCTGTGTCTCGAATTGGGTGTCTGTGTCTTGACGAATTGGGTGTCTGTCTTGAAGAGGGCTCTACCTGACAACCTGACATAAACCTATTTTTGTGTTTTTGCATTTATTCATAGATAAAAATCTCCGGCTTGTAATTGCTAAGAAAAAATAATGTTAAAATGTCACTTAGAAACTACTAAAAGTAGACACGGACAGGTAGTGGAAAAATTGTTACTCGCATTAATACTGCTTTTAAATACATGTATGGGTTCTAAGTTCAAAAATATAATTTTACAGAGCATTCCGATCGTTAATTCATATGTCAATTATGAATGCATGCATGCACTTCTATAGTGTGTGTACATGTGATGAATGTGGTAGCTACCATATAAAAAGATAATACAAATACATTACTTTAATCAAGCCAGAATGATAGAAATTAATATAAAAAAGTTATATTCACACAGTACATTATTGCATACATATATCGAAAAAAATGTGATTAATCGATTCCTACTAGTAGATAAAAAACTCGATCGCTAACAACAAAATCACAAAAAGCATGAGCTTGTTTTTATTCTTTACAAGATAATTTATCAAACCATAATTACTAGTTGCAAAAATAAATTTCTATCACATTATACACATTATTATATCTGAAACTCTTATAGCGACCATTAGCGGCGCGTGTCACATGATTCTGTCCAACAAAGCGAGATGTAAAAAAACTCCATAATAAATGAAAAGTTCTCCGAATTATCACAAGTTTTTAGATAAATACGAATAAAAATACAAATACCTGCCTAGAATTTAGTTCGAAGATCGTTCACGCTACCCTTCATTTCATTATTCATTAAGGACCATCGAAGTGCTACTAGCACACAATTCAATCTTTTAAAAAAACATAATGTCAAATGCAGTGCTTCGAAGAAAACGCGTCATTTGAAAGTTCTAATCATTTGCACGTAAAAGATTTTAGTATTAAACAGTGCTTTTGATTTATAGCGTTTTTTATTTTTAACACAGAAATTATCATTTCTTACTGAATATATTTTTGGCTTGTGTTATTTTTTTAAAATTTGTGTTATAACTATCACAAGCAACGCCCGAGCAATTTTTGAAATTCCCGATTCCGTATTTTTATTATCGTGAGTGGATATTGAGTCTGATTGTAATTGCATATTCTTACTAAATTAATTGACTGTATTGTTAATAGCTATTTATTACTTTTCTCAAACCGAGTAAATAAATCATTGACTAAGTATAAATTAAAATCGCCTAAGAAATGGATGACAAACCAGTTATCGAACTCTTTATTAAGGTGAGATGCCCATTATATTTGTTGTAAAGATTTCTTATGTACTTTATATTCATTTCTTGTTTATTAGTTGATTATATCATAATCTAAATTATGACTTTCAAATAAATAATATTCAAACCTGGGCATGATTTGAAGCTGTTATTAAATCTACCCACATGACACATCCACATTAAACACTGTTAAACTCAATAACTTAATACTTGCACTTACTATTACTATTCTTTCATTTAATGTTCATATTTCAGTTGTAGTAATACTTTAATCTGCTTTCTCGCTTAGTATTTTAATTATTGTTAGTTTAATAGTTCAATGGACTTTTTCTAACTCTGAGGATGTACATAATTTTAAAGTAAAATAAAAAACAGCTTATTGTTATATAAAAAAAATTGTGTTTTTTTCTACCACTTCAGGTTTCCCCAATCGGCCGCGAAGACAAAGGCCCCTGCCCCATCAGCCAGCAATGGTTCATGGTTTTCTATCTATTGGCCGAGAAAAAGATTGTCAACCTATTTGTCACTACTGTCAACCCCGACCTACCACCCGAAGCCTATCAAGCCCTTGACGTTGGCAAGCGTCTGCCTGTTGCTCGCGTAATTAAAGGTCGCGATCTCAAGGGCACGGATTTGGAGAATCTGGTCTGCGACACCAATGATGAAATTGAGCAGCTCATGGACGTGTGGCGGTGTCCAGCCTTGGCTTTGCCGAAAGAAAGCCCCGAAGAAGCGGCCGCAGAGCGCTGCTTTGCAGATCTGTACACTGGCTTGAACATCTTCTTGAAGAGCGGAGTCGATACCAAGCTGAGAACGTCTCTGTTTAAGATTAACAGCTACCTGGCTGAGAGACCGGATGTGCAGTATCTGATTGGTCAGGAGCTTAGCTATGCGGATTGCCAGCTGATGCCCAAACTGCATCACGCCAGGATTGCTGCCAAGGTTTTTATCGGGGTTTTGTGCGACCATTTGGTCATTGGGTTTGGGTGCTATGACTGTGGGTTTCAGTTGGGTTTTAGTGTGGGTTTCAGTTGGGGTTTAGTGTGGGTTTCAGTTGGGTTTTTAGTTTGTGTTTCAGTTGGGGTTTAGTGTGGATTTCAGTTGGGTTTTTAGTTTGTGTTTCAGTTGGGGTTTAGTGTGGGTTTTCGTTGGGTTTTTAGTTTGGGTTTTAGTTGGATGTTTAGTTTGGGTTTCAGTTAAGTGTTTAGTTTGGGTTTCGGTAGGATGTTTAGTTTGTGTTTCAGTTGGGGTTTAGTGTGGGTTTCAGTTGGGTTTTTAGTTTGTGTTTCAGTTGGGATTTAGTGTGGGTTTCAGTTGGGGTTTACATGTAGTGTGTGTTTCAGTTGGGGTTTAGTGTGTGTTTCAGTTGGGGTTTAGTGTGTGTTTCAGTTGGGGTTTAGTGTGTGTTTCAGTTGGGGTTTAGTGTGTGTTTCAGTTGGGGTTTAGTGTGTGTTTCAGTTGGGGTTTAGTGTGGGTTTCAGTTGGGGGTTTAGTGTGTGTTTCAGTTGGGGTTTAGTTTGGGTTTTAGTTGGATGTTTAGTTTGGGTTTCAGTTAAGTGTTTAGTTTGGATTTCACTTGGGTGTTTAGTTTGGGTTTCAGTTAGGTGTTTAGTTTGGGTTTCAGTTAGGTGTTTAGTTTGGGTTTCAGTTAGGTGTTTAGTTTGGGTTTCAGTTAGGTGTTTAGTGTGGGTTTCAGTTAGGTGTTTAGTTTGGATTTCAGTTAAGTGTTTAGTTTGGATTTCACTTGGGTGTTTAGTTTGGATTTCAGTTAAGTGTTTAGTTTGGATTTCACTTGGGTGTTTAGTTTGGGTTTCAGTTAGGTGTTTAGTGTGGGTTTCAGTTAGGTGTTTAGTGTCTGTTTCAGTGCGCTGCATTTGGGTGCGGGAATAATGCTTGATGCTTGTCAATTATTTCAATTAGTATTCGCCTGTCAAGTGAGGTTAACGGTGGTTCCTCCGCATCCGCAGGCTTACCGCAATTACGACATTCCATCGCCGGATCTGCGCTTCCTTCAGCAGTACATGGAGCGCATGTACAAGACCGCAGCGTTTGTAGACAGCTGCCCAGCTGATAGGGACATTGTGCAGCATTATTTCGACAAATTGGACCCTCCATCTCGGCAGCACCTACCTGTGAAGCCGTCACTGATGCGAGCCACCTGCACCCTGTCTCTGGACGACATCAACCCGGAAATTGCCGGACGAAAGTGAATTTAAACAAATTGATTGATTTTCCGTTTTTTAAACGAAAAAGCGTGTTTTATCCATGCTGCTGCAAATAAGTGAACTTTTTTAAATTGTATGATAACTTGTGCGATATTATCAATGATAATTTGATTCTAAAATTGAAATGATATTTCTGGTCAGTACGGAACCTGTTCTTCCTTGATTTAATATAATTTTGTTTAAATTCTAAAGTAGCTTTTTATCCGGCTCATTTTGTTTATAATTTACTGTCACGCGTTGCAGTTCACTTCCAGAATGTTCGCAACCAATATTGTGGGGAACTTTATTTTAAAACGTTTGTTTAATTGCGCTGACTGTTTAATTTTTATTTTGGTTGTGAAAAGAAGCACTTTTTTGTTGATTTGTTGTCATTAATTTTGGCTGTGTTACTTTAATAATTCACGTGCAAATATTATTTCCAGTATTTAAATCTGCTTTTTTTAGGTTTAAAGTGTTTACTTTTATAGTCGGCTTATTGGTGTTTACTCCTGTTTAGTTAACCTGTGCAATGATTTTCTTTTCATCGCTGCAATGAAAATATATTTTTTTCTTCGAGATAATTCAGAATGCTTTAATCTTACAATAAAAATAAGTCTTGTATTGTAAGCACCACTAATTATACTACTTGTTTTTATGGAGGTAGTAGTATGTAGTTCTGTAGTTCTAAGAAATGTCAATTTATATCTGTATTTTTTAAAATATATAACTAAATACATTTACTCTTAGCCTTTACTCATCACCAATGTTTAAACACTTTAAAATGTAAATTCTTATCCGTGTTCAAAAATTACGTTATTAAAGTTTTAACTGTTTACAGGCCGCTCTACAATAACAATGATGTTTACAGGAGTTCTGTTTCTCAACCAATATGAATCAGAGATTTGATGAAAGTCTTTAGAACCAGGGGCTTTAATACCAAGAGCTTTAGCACCAGAGGATTTAGCACCAGGGGCGCTAGCATAAATCAGTACTCAAGGAACAGGAAACGTGCAGCTTTGAATGCTGGAGCGGAAGAGCAATGATCCTACCTGTGAATGTCAGCAGCTCATTTACATGCGAAAATAGTACACTGTAGTTTAGCGTAGGATACCTGTTATCTATCTCGACTCGATTAACTATAGACACGCAATTCTTGACTTGCCTTAGAACTAAGAGGCTATCGATGGGTTCAATCGAATATGGAAAGATAACAAAGTCAACATTGCTGATGCCAATGCTATAGTGTGTGTTGCGCCACAGCTGCTGAATACACAGGCTTGGGAGTGACGTACGCAGGATTTTTAACTGTGAGGACCGCAACACTAAGGGGCGCCAATATTTGGTGTCTTGCAGTGGCCGCTTTTGTCTCTTGGTGGGCGCCCCTGCCTCTTGGTGGGCGCCCCTGCCTCTTGGTGGGCGCCCCTGTCTTTTGGTGGGCGCCTCTATCTCTTGGTGGGCGCCCCTGTCTCTTGGTGGGCGCCCCTATCTTTTGGTGGGCGCCCCTGTCTCTTGGTGGACGCCCCTGTCTCTTGGTGGGCACCCCTGTCTCTTGGTGGGCGCCTCTATCTCTTGGTGGGCACCCCTGTCTCTTGGTGGGCGCCTCTGTCTCTTGGTGGGCGCCCCTGTCTTTTGGTGGCCGCCCCTGTCTCTTGGTGGACGCCCCTGTCTCTTGGTGGGCGTCCCTGTCTCTTGGTGGGCGCCCCTGTCTCTTGGTGGGCGCCCCTGTCTTTTGGTGGCCGCCCCTGCCTCTTGGTGGGCGCCCCTGCCTCTTGGTGGGCGCCGCTGTCTTTTGGTGGGCGCCTCTATCTCTTGGTGGGCGCCCCTGTCTCTTGGTGGCCGCCCCTGTCTCTTGGTGGCCGCCCCTGTCTCTTGGTGGCCGCCCCTGTCTCTTGGTGGCCGCCCCTGTCTCTTGGTGGGCACCCCTGTCTCTTGGTGGGCGCCTCTATCTCTTGGTGGGCGCCCCTGTCTTTTGGTGGGCGCCCCTGCCTCTTGGTGGGCGCCCCTGCCTCTTGGTGGGCGCCCCTGTCTTTTGGTGGGCGCCTCTATCTCTTGGTGGGCGCCCCTGTCTCTTGGTGGGCGCCTCTATCTCTTGGTGGGCGCCCCTGTCTTTTGGTGGGCGCCCCTGCCTCTTGGTGGGCGCCCCTGCCTCTTGGTGGGCGCCCCTGTCTTTTGGTGGGCGCCTCTATCTCTTGGTGGGCGCCCCTGTCTCTTGGTGGCCGCCCCTGTCTCTTGGTGGCCGCCCCTGTCTCTTGGTGGCCGCCCCTGTCTCTTGGTGGGCACCCCTGTTTCTTGGTGGGCGCCTCTATCTCTTGGTGGGCGCCCCTGTCTTTTGGTGGCCGCCCCTGTCTCTTGGTGGACGCCCCTGTCTCTTGGTGGGCGCCCCTGTCTCTTGGTGGGCGCCCCTGTCTCTTGGTGGGCGCCCCTGTCTCTTGGTGGGCGCCCCTATCTTTTGGTGGGCGCCCCTGTCTCTTGGTGGACGCCCCTGTCTCTTGGTGGGCGCCCCTGTCTCTTGGTGGGCGTCCCTGTCTCTTGGTGGGCGCCCCTGTCTTTTGGTGGCCGCCCCTGCCTCTTGGTGGGCGCCCCTGTCTTTTGGTGGGCGCCTCTATCTCTTGGTGGGCGCCCCTGTCTCTTGGTGGCCGCCCCTGTCTCTTGGTGGCCGCCCCTGTCTCTTGGTGGGCGCCCCTGTCTCTTGGTGGCCGCCCCTGTCTCTTGGTGGCCGCCCCTGTCTCTTGGTGGCCGCCCCTGTCTCTTGGTGGGCGCCCCTGTCTCTTGGTGCGCGCCCCTGTCTCTTGGTGGGCGCCCCTGTCTCTTGGTGGGCGCCCCTGTCTCTTGGTGGGCGCCCCTGTCTCTTGGTGGGCGCCCCTGTCTCTTGGTGGACGCCCCTGTCTCTTGGTGGCCGCCCCTGTCTCTTGGTGCGCGCCCCTGTCTCTTGGTGGCCGCCCCTGACTTTTGGTCGGCGCCTCTGTCGATCCGTGTGGGCGGCCCCTGTCTCTTGGTGGGCGCCCCTGTCTCTTGGTGGCCGCCCCTGTCTCTTGGTGGGCGCCCCTGCTCTGTCTCTTGGTGGGTGCCTCTGTCTCAGTGTGGGCGCCCCTGTCCCTGTCTCTTGGTGGGCGCCCCTGTCTTTTTCGTGGGCGCCCACCTGTCTCTTCTGTCTTTTAGGAAGTGAAAATAGAAAATCTCTTGCAGGGGCGTAGGGAGGGGGGGATAGGGAGGATGTATCCCCCCCGAAGAGCCTGATCAAAACTTTTTGTTGCCCTTTGTTGCTATACATGCTACCATGTGACTCTGTCATAGCACTTTTACCTTGGTGTATCCCCCCGTAGAAAATTCACCTTGATGTATCCCCCCGTAGAAAATTCACCTTGGTGTATACCCCCCGTAGGAAATTCACCTTGGTGTATCCCCCCCCGTAGAAAATTCACCTTGGTGTATCCCCCCGTAGAAAATTCACCTTGGTGTGTCCCCCCCGTAGAAAATTCACCTTGGTGTATACCCCCCGTAGGAAATTCACCTTGGTGTGTCCCCCCCGTAGGAAATTCACCTTGGTGTGTCCCCCCCGTAGGAAATTCCTGGCTAAGCCCCTGATCTCTTGGTAAGTAAATGATCGTAATGAGAATGAGGGTCAATGCCACAAGCGAACAACCATTGAATCAGCCGTAAATAGTTGATGCAGAGCAGTTAAATAAAAATTGCAAAAACATGTTTACTTGGCAGTGCAGGATTTACTAACAGGTTGATTCAGGTGTAAACAGAAAGAAATTTATTGCCAAACTACAGCAGCTCATCACCCGTTTGAGCCGGTAAACAGAATCCGAGGGTTGCTAAAATTTCTATGGATTCAAAAACATCAATACTCGTGTAGCTTTTAGTTGTTAATGAGCTATTTCTCAACAGAACGGGTGCTACTTTTACCCAATAACAATGCATAGCATAGACCCAACGAATATTTACAACTGTCTGAGCATAGAGCAAAAAATACACTTCAGATGGAAGATGGAAGAGCAATGGCACACTACGAGTAACAATGCACAGGCAGTTTAGGAGACGAAAATATAGCCCGTGACAGTTCTCTAATGCTAAGCAGAGAACAGCCACCGCTATTGTTATTACCATCCAATAGAAATGTCTCGCAAAAACATCGTCCAGCTGTTTTTCTCCGAGGCGCGAAAACAATCGCGTCTGCATTTGGGACAACGCCCCCTCATTATTTCGATGTGAGCCTGAAAATACGAAAACAACTCTGGGGGTGGTTGGGCAGATTACTGCGCCTATGTTGATGATAACAAGCTGGATTGAAAAAAACAAAAATACACACTCAGATGGCCTCGCAAAATGTCTATATAAGCGGCAATCGCGGAGCTCACAGAGTCAAAGGCTCCGAGAGAACTCGAATCGAGACAACTCAAAAGAAAACCCTTAAGCAAGAAAATCTTTAAGCAACAAAGCCTCCATGAAGGCGTCCGCTCTCATTCTCATCGTGGGCTCTGCCCTCGTGCTGCAAGTCGCTGCTCAGCTTGGTAAGTTTCTGTTGTTGTCTGCTCAGTCAATAGTTGAAGACTGATTTAATCTGTTACTGACCGACAACGATCCCCTCCGTAATTCGCTCAGATCCCGTTTGCGACAGCTGTCCATCCAAGAACTGCACCTACGATAAGCGGCTGTCATGCAGCTGCACAGGCCTCAACCGGACAATCGAGATTGTGGATCCCGGAGACCGCGAGTACTTTAACGTCTCTCTCGGCTTCGTTGTGGACAACACTGGCAGCATGAGGACGGAGATCGCGTCGGTAAAGTCCAGCATTCAGGCTGTTGTCAGTAAGTTTTACAGACAGTGATCTTCCGATTACCAAGTCGAAGTTGCTAAATGCACCAATGTACGAGCGTATTACAAGAGTATGTGATTATTGTCGAAACTTGTCATTCCAGCTGCCACATCCGGAATCTTCGACAAGTACGTGATTGGCACCTACAACGATCCCTACGTGGCCAACGTGTTCGAATCGACTGACGCTTCCGCCATCAACAGCTTTGTGAGCACAATCAACGCCAACGCTGGAGGCGACTGTCCTGAGATGGCAATGCACGGCATCCGGGATGTGGCCGACCGTCTCAGTCCCGGCTCCGTCATCTTCCTGTTCACCGACGCGAGCTCCAAGGATCTGGCTCTCGAGCCGGATGTCAAGGCTCTGCTGGAGTCCAAGAACATCCGACTTAACGTGATGGCGACCGGAAATCTTTGCGGCATGGGTGCCGAGTTCTCTAGACTGACCACCGCCACCAACGGAACAATCTACAGGACCCCAGACAAGTCCGATGTCGACTTCGTGATGAACTACATCAAGAACTTTGCCAAGTACGGCATTCGGTTCATCCGCGGCATGCCGACGACTCTGGAAGATCTGAAAGCCATCGCCGATGGAAGTGAGTTGCCACTTCTGATTTGAGGTTATACCAAATGTCAATTACAAGCATAGGCATAAAAAATGATTTTCCCAACATATTTCAGACTGCTCCTGCAAGACCAGCATTGAGAACCTCGTCTGCATCGAGCCGCCGACAAAGAGCTGTCCGTGCCCGGAGGGCTTCGAACATATTGTGGTGAAGAAGAAGGTGTGCGTGCCCGGTCCGTGCAAGAAGCACAAGTACGGCTCCCTAGGTTTCGTCATCGACAACACGGGCTCAATGGCGGCTGAGATTTTCGCGGTGCGCGCTCATATCGCCAACATCATGGCCAACAACACCGTGTTTAAGGACTACGTGGTGGCCACATTCGGCGATCCCTACAAGAAGAATGTGATTCGATCCAGCGACGAGTCGGTCATCCAGTCCTTTGTGAACTCGATCTCGCCATCTGCAGGCGGAGACTGTCCCGAGTTCGCCATGTCGGGTATCGAGGACGCGGCCAAGAAGGCCCGCAAGAACTCTGTGCTAGTCTTGTTCACCGATGCTGCAGCAAAAGATGCGAGCAAGCTGGCCGCTGTGAAGGCGCTGTTGTTGGCGAAGAACACGAAGCTGTTTGTCATCGCCACTGGCACCTTCTGCGGCTCCGGCGTGTACAAGGGAGAATTCGACGACCTCGCAGCTGCCTCTGGTGGGGACGTCATGACGCTGACAGCAAAGACATCAGTTAGCGAGGTAAATTTACTTTTGAGCTCACTATTAATGCAACAACTGCCTAGATTAATTTTATCCCAGATAAGCTTTAAACAAAAACAAAACAATCAAACCATTTTTCGGCAGGTTCTTGACTTCCTCGCCCTGGCTGCTGCCGGCAAGTACTCGCTGCGTTCGTTCCCTCGCTGCTTGGACGACATGCGAAAGATGAAGCCAGAACGTAAGTTTGTTGAGTTTTTCTCTTTTCAGAGTCGAACTTTGCTAAGATTATAATTTTAAATTTTGTATAATAGAAAATTTGCTTCTTATCATATTTCAGGCTGCTGCAAATGGGTCATCCATCACAAATGCAAGCCAATTGAACGTAAGTTTCTTTACCTATTACGTTGAAAATACCTTACTTTTGATTGGCGCTAATTATCGACGCTTCGACACTTCAGCGCCCTGCCCGCTCGGCTACAAGCGAGTGACGATGCGCAACAAAGTGTGCGGCTCGCCCAACGGCTGCCCCAGGAAGCGGGTCGGCTCTCTGGGGTTCATCATTGACGACACCGGCTCAATGGGTGCCGAGATCTTCGCCGTGCGGACTCACATCAGCGCCATCATGGCGAACAACACGGTGTTCAAGGACTACGTGGTATCCCGGTACGGCGATCCCTACGTGAAGAATGTGATCCGGTCGAGCGACGCGTCCGCAATCCAGAGCTTCGTGAACGCGATCGCGCCTTCGGGCGGAGGCGACTGTCCCGAGTACGCCATGTCAGCCATTGAGGACGCAGCCAAGGAGGCACTCGAAAACTCCGTGCTCATCCTGTTCACCGACGCTGCTGCAAAAGACGCAAACATGAGTGCCGATGTCGCTGCTCTGCTGGTTTCTAAGAAAATCAAACTCTACGTGATCGGCACCGGCCAGTTTTGCGGTCCCAGAGTGTACAAGGGAGAGTACGACTACCTTGCTGCGGCATCTGGTGGCTCCGTGATGAAGCTGACTGCGAAGACCTCCGTTGGAGAGGTAAGCAATGCGAATCTTTGTGTAGTTGGGTTTGAGTTTCACTTCAGACAAGTTCTGATGCCAATGGACAGTGCTTTCACCGCAACCACTTTCCAAACTCACAGGTTCTCAACTTCATCGGGCTCGCCGCCTCCGGTATGACGTCATTTGATTCGCTGCCCAGCACTCTGGAGGGCCTGCACGGCATGCCGTATCGTAAGTTACTCAGCTTCTGATCCTGTGAAGTTAGATTTCATGATCAAAGCCAGCAGATTTTTAGCAGAATTGCATCCGTTTCGTTTTCAGAGGATAATTGCTGGATTGAAGAGATCTCCACCTGCATGTGCGACTGCTATGATCGCCCGTGAGCAGCAAACTGACAAGCTGTGACTTTTCACAACTTTTTCTGAGTAACAAATTCGCCTGGCGCCATTTTAGCCAGTTAATTTTGTTTAATTCATTCGGATTTGTATGAAGTTAAAACTTCAAGAAGTTACTATAGTCCGAGAGAGAACATTGCATATCGTAAAACACATCCCTCTTACATTTGTATAGCTAATCAACCTATTGTAATTGATCGAGTATAAACCAATGCCGATTTAAAAAAATGCGATTAAGTACTAATGATGCTTCGCAATAAAATTTCACCCGACGCCTTGAATTAAAAAGTAAAATTATTTTCTTATGATTGTAATTTGGAATTTACTCTATCTTTGTGTACAGAAATACTATTATTTAAGTAATAATATAGTAAGCAAATATTTTATTTGTTTTTCGCGCATGGCAATAAATTCTGCTTTCAAGACTTAAACTTCTAAAATTGCTTGAAGTTTGAAATCTTTATTTAGAGTGGCTGGTGACATTATAAATTTAAATATTGCAAAAATCGTAGCGATAACGAGCGTAATTAAAATTTGATGGTTTTGAAATCCTGGATAAAGATGCCACTGACTTTTCTCTCGTATTCAGATTGATTGAAATTCGTAAAAAAAGAAACAAGCTGAACGAACCAGCTCTCTTGAAATCGGGTTTCGGACTTCTAGTGAGACAAGATAATGAGGATTTTTGCCATAGACAACTTGCAATCAGCGTGCAATAATGTACCTCATTGTTATAGTTAGCCTAGGCGTGTTGAAACGGGGTGAAACGCAGGGCAGCCCGCCCGCTACAACTATCTGTGGCGGACTTCAATAAATGGTATATATTCAGCTTCGCCTCGGTCAATAAACGAGACACCTCTTGCTTTTGCCCGCTAGACAACAAAATAAATGGGGAATATGATATGTATCCCCCGTTCGTTGTCTATGGTTGTTGTCTCGAATTTAGCAGCCCGCGGGGCAGCGGGAAATAAATGATTTATTCACCTAGGGAAATAAATGAAAACATGCATCACATAGACACTCGCCCGGGGCAAAAGGGGGATACATAAAAAACTTGTATTCATATACTCATATGTATCTAGTTAATGTTTTTACAACTTGTATATTTCGAAAGTAAAGCTTAGTACTGCATATTAATGCTTAGTATCAGTTACTATTTTTTCGATTCACAAAATTAGGAGTTTTGGCTATAGACAATTTCTTAGATTTCATTCTTTCTTTCTTTCTCTAGAGTGCTAGTGCGAACATGTGGGGGCTCCGCCTCTTGACTTGACTTGATTGAACACGAGAATTCGATGCTTGACGGTTTGTATTAAAGTCGCTGTTTCAATCGCCTCACGTTGTGAGCCCACGGAGATACCGGAAGTAGGCATTGAGTCCCCACAGAATCCTTATCTTTAGATGGTTCGACTACGGCTACCGACGTCTCGTTAATGGCAGGCGATGAACTGGCTCCGCATAGCGCGGGAAGGTCCGAGGTAGGTGAGCCTGAGTAGAGGCTGGGCATTCGCAGATGAAGTGATGCAGATGATTCTCAACACCGAGGAGAGGGAGAAGGGGCATTCCCCACTACGGATTTTCTCTAGAGGTGACGATGCCTGGAAAAACAGTCATGTCCCGAGAGCCAACTCAAACCAAACCTTTGTAGGTCGGGATGTTTGTGTATAAGGTCTTAACGTCCAAATTGTAGCCAAGAATACACTTACTCATTAGCAAGGTTCACACCTTGTTCAGCTTGGAAGTGAACGGCGTCACAGATGAAAGATGAACCAGTCTTGTTCCTTGGCGATTGATTGCAGAAAGAGGTCGATGAACTTGGAGCTAATGTATTCGGAGCTGCAATCGGAGACAAACGGTCCCTCAGGCAATACTGTGAGAATCGGCCACCTTGTGGTGGGAGCAAATAGAAAATCTTTTGGTTTCAAAGGTGGGAAGGTAGTCCCTCCGGTATAGAACATACCATGATGCTGCCCTAGTCGGCCGGTTTAATGACAAAGCTGTTTTGAATTTTCCGGATTGCTTGTCTCCAGCCCAGTAGAAGATTTGGCTTGTTGAAGACTCAACTAGGGATGCTGATTTTGTCAAGTTCTTTGAACAGATCACGGTGCGAGTGCCAAGCCTCTAAATTTATGCTTAGAGTTGGAAGCTTGGCCAGAAAAGAAAACTCGCGATGTGAAAGCGCAAATGCACTCTGCAAACGCTACTCTGCCCCCAACCACTGAGCTACTCTGCACCCAACCACTGAGCTACTCTGCCCCCAACCACTGAGCTACTCTGCCCCAAACCACTGAGCTACTCTGCACCCAACCACTGAGCTACTCTGCACCCAACCACTGAGCTACTCTGCACCCAACCACTGAGCTACTCTGCACCCAACCACTGAGCTACTCTGCACCCAACCACTGAGCTACTCTGCACCCAACCACTGAGCTACTCTGCACCCAACCACTGAGCTACTCTGCACCCAACCACTGAGCTACTCTGCACCCAACCACTGAGCTACTCTGCACCCAACCACTGAGCTACTCTGCACCCAACCACTGAGCTACGGAGCTGCAGAAAATAATTGAGAGCAATTCTATATTTGAAGTTGATGATGTACATGTAGTCAAGTAGGTTTTCGGACTCCGTCAGCTTGTCGGGTGGTAACGCGCGCTGGTGCGTGCATGTTCGCTAGATTTAACTCAGCTAGCTACCCTTTAAACAGGCTATCATTACATTGCTGCATCGAAAGTCAAGGATAGAGCAAAGCAGATTTGGTCACAAAATTTAAATAAATTAGAGCTTAATGCCCATACTAATTGGCACTCCAGTACCGTAATTTTTTAAGATAAGCGCCAATTATTGGTTATACAGTGCTGAAGTGAGACCGGAGCAACATGGCCTCTCGTATCCACATGTACATGTACATCTTAACTTTAAAATACATCAGCAGTATCTCAGAAACAGTATGGACGTCTGAAGGTATTTGAATATTGAATTAAAATGCCCCCACTGCAAAGTAGAGGCTCTAATGAAACCTTTAGTTGAGGTTGTAATGTAGACTAAATTAACAGATGAGTTTGAAATAATTTTCAATTAAAACGCAGCGAGGCTCAATCATCTTCAACGTAGCCATTCCGTTCCCAACCGATCAATAACAAAGCTGGAATTACTTATTACTTACACTACTGACAGTGAGTTATGGTAAAGTATTATACAGATATACGTTGTATCAGATGTATAAAGTAAAATAGTCGTTAAAAGTAAACTTTACTTTTCGACGAAATAAATCAGAAAGTTTAAAGTAGACATATATGTGCGTACGTCAGGATCACGTAGCATCTTGATTTGATTCTCAGAAGTCCTGCGTTGCTGAACGAGTCTTAAACTGTTCTCCGATCGCGATCGTCAACTTTTCACTGGCCGAACGCTTCCAGTCCTTCTTGGGTTCCCTTGGGAGTCTGCTCACAATAGGGATCGAGAGACTCATCATTGGTGATAGCCGAAGGTTCCTGAGCACAATCCGCTCCTACTTCAATTTCCTGGGCACAGGCAGCTGAACACTGCGGAACAGACTCTAGGATCAGAAGGTGTCAAGAAGGCAATTGTTATTGAATGAGCAATGTCATCGATGCCGCCATTGTCATGGGCGGATTGAAATAGCTGATCACAGACCACGCTGTCTCGAGTCGCTGAGCACCGGGGACAAGGCTCTGCAATTGATAAATTTACTCCGACGGTTGCACTGCCTTCTTTGAGATGTAGAGCCATCCTTAGAGCCATACTTAGCTGCTCAATAAAACCGCACTAGACAGGAGACTTCATGTTCGTCTGCTCCTAACTGTGAGTCTAAGACTAACGATCCATTTTGAGAAAATAAGTTAGTGGGCTTTATCCACAGAAAAATATCGAAAGATTATTTAGATACGACTCGTAGATAGTCAGATAGAGGCCACACTAACAAAGCACAAGCAGTTTAGGAGACGAAAATATAGCCCGTGACAGTTCTCTACTGCTAAGGAGAGAACAGCCACCGCTATTGTTATTACCAGCCAATAGAAATTTCTCGCAAAAACATCGTCCCGCTGTTTTTTCAAGCCTCATAAACAATTGCGTCTGCATACGCGGTCTCACAACGCCCCCTCATTATTTCGATGTGAGCCTGAAAATACGAAAACAACTCCAAGGGTGCATGGTTGGGCAGATTACTGCGCCTATGTTGATGAAAACATGCTGGATTGAAAAAAACAAAAATACACACTCAGATGGCCTTGCAAAATGTCTATATAAGCGGCAATCGCGGAGCTCACACAGTCAAAGGCTCCGAGAGAACTCGAATCGAGACAACTCGAAAGAAAACCCTTAAGCAAGAAAATCTTCAAGCAACAACGCCTCCATGAAGGCGTCCGCTCTGATTCTCATCGTGGGCTCTGCCCTCGTGCTGCAAGTCGCTGCTCAGCTTGGTAAGTTTCTGTTGTTGTCTGCTCAGTCAATAGTTGAAGACTGATTTAATCTGTTACTGACCGACAACGATCCCCTCCGTAATTCGCTCAGATCCCGTTTGCGACAGCTGTCCATCCAAGAACTGCACCTACGATAAGCGGCTGTCATGCAGCTGCACAGGCCTCAACCGGACAATCGAGATTGTGGATCCCGGAGACCGCGAGTACTTTAACGTCTCTCTCGGCTTCGTTGTGGACAACACTGGCAGCATGAGGACGGAGATCGCGTCGGTGAAGTCCAGCATTCAGGCTGTTGTCAGTAAGTTTTACAGACAGTGATCTTCCGATTACTGAGTCGAAGTTGAAAAATCCACCAATCTATTATAAGAGTAGCTGATTATTGTCGAAACTTGTCATTCCAGCTGCCACATCCGGAATCTTCGACAAGTACGTGATTGGCACCTACAACGATCCCTACGTGGCCAACGTGTTCGAATCGACTGACGCTTCCGCCATCAACAGCTTTGTGAGCACAATCAACGCCAACGCTGGAGGCGACTGTCCTGAGATGGCAATGCACGGCATCCGGGATGTGGCCGACCGTCTTAGTCCCGGCTCCGTCATCTTTCTGTTCACCGACGCGAGCTCCAAGGATCTGGCTCTCGAGCCGGATGTCAAGGCTCTGCTGGAGTCCAAAAACATCCGGCTTAACGTGATGGCGACCGGAAATCTTTGCGGCATGGGTGCCGAGTTCTCTAGACTGACCACCGCCACCAACGGAACAATCTACAGGACCCCAGACAAGTCCGATGTCGACTTCGTGATGAACTACATCAAGAACTTTGCCAAGTACGGCATTCGGTTCATCCGCGGCATGCCGACGACTCTGGAAGATCTGAAAGCCATCGCCGATGGAAGTGAGTTGCCACTTCTGATTTGAGGTTATACCAAATGTCAATTACAAGCATAGGCATAAAAAATGATTTTTCCCAACATATTTTAGACTGCTCCTGCAAGACCAGCATTGAGAACCTCGTCTGCATCGAGCCGCCGACAAAGAGCTGTCCGTGCCCGGAGGGCTTCGAACATATTGTGGTGAAGAAGAAGGTGTGCGTGCCCGGTCCGTGCAAGAAGCACAAGTACGGCTCCCTAGGTTTCGTCATCGACAACACGGGCTCAATGGCGGCTGAGATTTTCGCGGTGCGCGCTCATATCGCCAACATCATGGCCAACAACACCGTGTTTAAGGACTACGTGGTGGCCACATTCGGCGATCCCTACAAGAAGAATGTGATTCGATCCAGCGACGAGTCGGTCATCCAGTCCTTTGTGAACTCGATCTCGCCATCTGCAGGCGGAGACTGTCCCGAGTTCGCCATGTCGGGTATCGAGGACGCGGCCAAGAAGGCCCGCAAGAACTCTGTGCTAGTCTTGTTCACCGATGCTGCAGCAAAAGATGCGAGCAAGCTGGCCGCTGTCAAGGCGCTGTTGTTGGCGAAGAACACGAAGCTGTTTGTCATCGCCACTGGCACCTTCTGCGGCTCCGGCGTGTACAAGGGGAATTCGACGACCTCGCAGCTGCCTCTGGTGGGGACGTCATGACGCTGACAGCAAAGTCATCAGTTAGCGAGGTAAATTTACTTTTGAGCTCACTATTAATGCAACAACTGCCTAGATTAATTTTATCCCAGATAAGCTTTAAACAAAAACAAAACAATCAAACCATTTTTCGGCAGGTTCTTGACTTCCTCGCCCTGGCTGCTGCCGGCAAGTACTCGCTGCGTTCGTTCCCTCGCTGCTTGGACGACATGCGAAAGATGAAGCCAGAACGTAAGTTTGTTGAGTTTTTCTCTTTTCAGAGTCGAACTTTGCTAAGATTATAATTTTAAATTTTGTATAATAGAAAATTTGCTTCTTATCATATTTCAGGCTGCTGCAAATGGGTCATCCATCACAAATGCAAGCCAATTGAACGTAAGTTTCTTTACTTATTACGTAGAAAATACCTTACTTTTGATTGGCGCTAATTATCGACGCTTCGACACTTCAGCGTCCTGCCCGCTCGGCTACAAGCGAGTGACGATGCGCAACAAAGTGTGCGGCTCGCCCAACGGCTGCCCCAGGAAGCGGGTCGGCTCTCTGGGGTTCATCATTGACGACACCGGCTCAATGGGTGCCGAGATCTTCGCCGTGCGGACTCACATCAGCGCCATCATGGCGAACAACACGGTGTTCAAGGACTACGTGGTATCCCGGTACGGCGATCCCTACGTGAAGAATGTGATCCGGTCGAGCGACGCGTCCGCAATCCAGAGCTTCGTGAACGCGATCGGGCCTTCGGGCGGAGGCGACTGTCCCGAGTACGCCATGTCAGCCATTGAGGACGCAGCCAAGGAGGCACTCGAAAATTCCGTGCTCATCCTGTTCACCGACGCTGCCGCAAAAGACGCAAACATGAGTGCCGATGTCGCTGCTCTGCTGGTTTCTAAGAAAATCAAACTCTACGTGATCGGCACCGGCCAGTTTTGCGGTCCCAGAGTGTACAAGGGAGAGTACGACTACCTTGCTGCGGCATCTGGTGGCTCCGTGATGAAGCTGACTGCGAAGACCTCCGTTGGAGAGGTAAGCAATGCGAATCTTTGTGTAGTTGGGTTTGAGTTTCACTTCAGACAAGTTCTGATGCCAATGGACAGTGCTTTCACCGCAACCACTTTCCAAACTCACAGGTTCTCAACTTCATCGGGCTCGCCGCCTCCGGTATGACGTCATTTGATTCGCTGCCCAGCACTCTGGAGGGCCTGCACGGCATGCCGTATCGTAAGTTACTCAGCTTCTGATCCTGTGAAGTTAGATTTCATGATCAAAGCCAGCAGATTTTTAGCAGAATTGCATCCGTTTCGTTTTCAGAGGATAATTGCTGGATTGAAGAGATCTCCACCTGCATGTGCGACTGCTATGATCGCCCGTGAGCAGCAAACTGACAAGCTGTGACTTTTCACAACTTTTTCTGAGTAACGAATTCGCCTGGCGCCATTTTAGCCAGTTAATTTTGTTTAATTCATTCGGATTTGTATGAAGTTAAAACTTCAAGGAGTTACTATAGTCCGAGAGAGAACATTGCATATCGTAAAACACATCCCTCTTACATTTGTATAGCTAATCAACCTATTGTAATTGATCGAGTATAAACCAATGCCGATTTAAAAAAATGCGATTAAGTACTAATGATGCTTCGCAATAAAATTTCACCCGACGCCTTGAATTAAAAAAGTAAAATTATTTTCTTATGATTGTAATTTGGAATTTACTCTATCTTTGTGTACAGAAATACTATTATTTAATTAATAATATAGTAAGCAAATATTTTATTTGTTTTTCGCGCATGGCAATAAATTCTGCTTTCAAGACTTAAACTTCTAAAATTGCTTGAAGTTTGAAATCTTTATTTAGAGTGGCTGGTGACATTATAAATTTAAATATTGCAAAAATCGTAGCGATAACGAGCGTAATTAAAATTTGATGGTTTTGAAATCCTGGATAAAGATGCCACTGACTTTTCTCTCGTATTCAGATTGATTGAAATTCGTAAAAAAAGAAACAAGCTGAACGAACCAGCTCTCTTGAAATCGGGTTTCGGACTTCTAGTGAGACAAGATAATGAGGATTTTTGCCATAGACAACTTGCAATCAGCGTGCAATAATGTACCTCATTGTTATAGTTAGCCTAGGCGTGTTGAAACGGGGTGAAACGCAGGGCAGCCCGCCCGCTACAACTATCTGTGGCGGACTTCAATAAATGGTATATATTCCCCATTTATTTTGTTGTCTAGCGGGCAAAAGCAAGAGGTGTCTCGTTTATTGACCGAGGCGAAGCTGAGGTCAATGATCGAGACACCGAGTGCTTTTGGCCCTAGACAGCTAAATGAGTGGGGAATATGATATGTATCCCCCGTTCGTTGTCTATGGTTGTTGTCTCGAATTTAGCAGCCCGCGGGGCAGCGGGAAATAAATGATTTATTCACCTAGGGAAATAAATGAAAACATGCATCACATAGACACTCGCCCGGGGCAAAAGGAGGATACATAAAAAACTTGTATTCATATACTCATATGTATCTAGTTAATGTTTTTACAACTTGTATATTTCGAAAGTAAAGCTTAGTACTGCATATTAATGCTTAGTATCAGTTACTATTTTTTCGATTCACAAAATTAGGAGTTTTGGCTATAGACAATTTCTTAGATTTCATTCTTTCTTTCTTTCTCTAGAGTGCTAGTGCGAACATGTGGGGGCTCCGCCTCTTGACTTGACTTGATTGAACACGAGAATTCGATGCTTGACGGTTTGTATTAAAGTCGCTGTTTCAATCGCCTCACGTTGTGAGCCCACGGAGATACCGGAAGTAGGCATTGAGTCCCCACAGAATCCTTATCTTTAGATGGTTCGACTACGGCTACCGACGTCTCGTTAATGGCAGGCGATGAACTGGCTCCGCATAGCGCGGGAAGGTCCGAGGTAGGTGAGCCTGAGTAGAGGCTGGGCATTCGCAGATGAAGTGATGCAGATGATTCTCAACACCGAGGAGAGGGAGAAGGGGCATTCCCCACTACGGATTTTCTCTAGAGGTGACGATGCCTGGAAAAACAGTCATGTCCGAGAGCCAACTCAAACCAAACCTTTGTAGGTCGGGATGTTTGTGTATAAGGTCTTAACGTCCAAATTGTAGCCAAGAATACACTTACTCATTAGCAAGGTTCACACCTTGTTCAGCTTGGAAGTGAACGGCGTCACAGATGAAAGATGAACCAGTCTTGTTCCTTGGCGATTGATTGCAGAAAGAGGTCGATGAACTTGGAGCTAATGTATTCGGAGCTGCAATCGGAGACAAACGGTCCCTCAGGCAATACTGTGAGAATCGGCCACCTTGTGGTGGGAGCAAATAGAAAATCTTTTGGTTTCAAAGGTGGGAAGGTAGTCCCTCCGGTATAGAACATACCATGATGCTGCCCTAGTCGGCCGGTTTAATGACAAAGCTGTTTTGAATTTTCCGGATTGCTTGTCTCCAGCCCAGTAGAAGATTTGGCTTGTTGAAGACTCAACTAGGGATGCTGATTTTGTCAAGTTCTTTGAACAGATCACGGTGCGAGTGCCAAGCCTCTAAATTTATGCTTAGAGTTGGAAGCTTGGCCAGAAAAGAAAACTCGCGATGTGAAAGCGCAAATGCACTCTGCAAACGCTACTCTGCCCCCAACCACTGAGCTACTCTGCACCCAACCACTGAGCTACTCTGCCCCCAACCACTGAGCTACTCTGCCCCAAACCACTGAGCTACTCTGCACCCAACCACTGAGCTACTCTGCACCCAACCACTGAGCTACTCTGCACCCAACCACTGAGCTACTCTGCACCCAACCACTGAGCTACTCTGCACCCAACCACTGAGCTACTCTGCACCCAACCACTGAGCTACTCTGCACCCAACCACTGAGCTACTCTGCACCCAACCACTGAGCTACTCTGCACCCAACCACTGAGCTACTCTGCACCCAACCACTGAGCTACTCTGCACCCAACCACTGAGCTACTCTGCACCCAACCACTGAGCTACTGAGCTGCAGAAAATAATTGAGAGCAATTCTATATTTGAAGTTGATGATGTACATGTAGTCAAGTAGGTTTTCGGACTCCGTCAGCTTGTCGGGTGGTAACGCGCGCTGGTGCGTGCATGTTCGCTAGATTTAACTCAGCTAGCTACCCTTTAAACAGGCTATCATTACATTGCTGCATCGAAAGTCAAGGATAGAGCAAAGCAGATTTGGTCACGAAATTTAAATAAATTAGAGCTTAATGCCCATACTAATTGGCACTCCAGTACCGTAATTTTTTAAGATAAGCGCCAATTATTGGTTATACAGTGCTGAAGTGAGACCGGAGCAACATGGCCTCTCGTATCCACATGTACATGTACATCTTAACTTTAAAATACATCAGCAGTATCTCAGAAACAGTATGGACGTCTGAAGGTATTTGAATATTGAATTAAAATGCCCCCACTGCAAAGTAGAGGCTCTAATGAAACCTTTAGTTGAGGTTGTAATGTAGACTAAATTAACAGATGAGTTTGAACTAATTTTCAATTAAAACGCAGCGAGGCTCAATCATCTTCAACGTAGCCATTCCGTTCCCAACCGATCAATAACAAAGCTGGTATTACTTATTACTTACACTACTGACAGTGAGTTATGGTAAAGTATTATACAGATATACGTTGTATCAGATGTATAAAGTAAAATAGTCGTTAAAAGTAAACTTTACTTTTCGACGAAATAAATCAGAAAGTTTAAAGTAGACCTATATTTGCGTACGTCAGGATCACGTAGCATCTTGATTTGATTCTCAGAAGTCCTGCGTTGCTGAACGAGTCTTAAACTGTTCTCCGATCGCGATAGTCGACTTTTAAATGGCCGAACGCTTCCAGTCCTTCTTGGGTTCCCTTGGGAGTCTGCTCACAATAGGGATCGAGATACTCATCATTGGTGATAGCCGAAGGTTCCTGAGCACAATCCGCTCCTACTTCAATTTCCTGGGCACAGGCAGCTGAACACTGCGGAACAGACTCTAGGATCAGAAGGTGTCAAGAAGGCAATTGTTATTGAATGAGCACTGTCATCGATGCCGCCATTGTCATGGGCGGATTGAAATAGCTGATCACAGACCACGCTGTCTCGAGTCGCTGAGCACCGGGGACAAGGCTCTGCAATTGATAAATTTACTCCGACGGTTGCACTGCCTTCTTTGAGATGTAGAGCAATTCTTAGAGCCATACTTAGCTGCTCAATAAAACCGCACTAGACAGGAGACTTCATGTTCGTCTGCTCCTAACTGTGAGTCTAAGACTAACGACCCATTTTGAGAAAATAAGTTAGTGGGCTTTATCCACAGAAAGATATCGAAAGATTATTTAGATACGACTCGTAGATAGTCAGATAGAGGCCACACTAACAAAGCACAAGCAGTTTAGGAGACGAAAATATGTGACAGTTCTCTACTGCTAAGGAGAGAACAGCCACCGCTATTGTTATTACCAGCCAATAGAAATTTCTCGCAAAAACATCGTCCCGCTGTTTTTTCAAGCCTCATAAACAATTGCGTCTGCATACGCGGTCTCACAACGCCCCCTCATTATTTCGATGTGAGCCTGAAAATACGAAAACAACTCTGGGGGTGGTTGGGCAGATTACTGCGCCTATGTTGATGATAACAAGCTGGATTGAAAAAAAACAAAAATACACACTCAGATGGCCTCGCAAAATGTCTATATAAGCGGCAATCGCGGAGCTCACACAGTCAAAGGCTCCGAGAGAACTCGAATCGAGACAACTCGAAAGAAAACCCTTAAGCAAGAAAATCTTCAAGCAACAAAGCCTCCATGAAGGCGTCCGCTCTGATTCTCATCGTGGGCTCTGCCCTCGTGCTGCAAGTCGCTGCTCAGCTTGGTAAGTTTCTGTTGTTGTCTGCTCAGTCAATAGTTGAAGACTGATTTAATCTGTTACTGACCGACAACGATCCCCTCCGTAATTCGCTCAGATCCCGTTTGCGACAGCTGTCCATCCAAGAACTGCACCTACGATAAGCGGCTGTCATGCAGCTGCACAGGCCTCAACCGGACAATCGAGATTGTGGATCCCGGAGACCGCGAGTACTTTAACGTCTCTCTCGGCTTCGTTGTGGACAACACTGGCAGCATGAGGACGGAGATCGCGTCGGTGAAGTCCAGCATTCAGGCTGTTGTCAGTAAGTTTTACAGACAGTGATCTTCCGATTACCAAGTCGAAGTTGCTAAATGCACCAATCAACGAGCGCATTACAAGAGTAGGTGATTATTGTCGAAACTTGTCATTCCAGCTGCCACATCCGGAATCTTCGACAAGTACGTGATTGGCACCTACAACGATCCCTACGTGGCCAACGTGTTCGAATCGACGGACGCTTCCGCCATCAACAGCTTTGTGAGCACAATCAACGCCAACGCTGGAGGCGACTGTCCTGAGATGGCAATGCACGGCATCCGGGATGTGGCCGACCGTCTCAGTCCCGGCTCCGTCATCTTCCTGTTCACCGACGCGAGCTCCAAGGATCTGGCTCTCGAGCCGGATGTCAAGGCTCTGCTGGAGTCCAAGAATATCCGACTTAACGTGATGGCGACCGGAAATCTTTGCGGCATGGGTGCCGAGTTCTCTAGACTGACCACCGCCACCAACGGAACAATCTACAGGACCCCAGACAAGTCCGATGTCGACTTCGTTATGAACTACATCAAGAACTTTGCCAAGTACGGCATTCGGTTCATCCGCGGCATGCCGACGACTCTGGAAGATCTGAAAGCCATCGCCGATGGAAGTGAGTTGCCACTTCTGATTTGAGGTTATACCAAATGTCAATTACAAGCATAGGCATAAAAAACGATTTTTCCAACATATTTCAGACTGCTCCTGCAAGACCAGCATTGAGAACCTCGTCTGCGTCGAGCCGCCGACAAAGAGCTGTCCGTGCCCGGAGGGCTTCGAACATATTGTGGTGAAGAAGAAGGTGTGCGTGCCCGGTCCGTGCAAGAAGCACAAGTACGGCTCCCTAGGTTTCGTCATCGACAACACGGGCTCAATGGCGGCTGAGATTTTCGCGGTGCGCGCTCATATCGCCAACATCATGGCCAACAACACCGTGTTTAAGGACTACGTGGTGGCCACATTCGGCGATCCCTACAAGAAGAATGTGATTCGATCCAGCGACGAGTCGGTCATCCAGTCCTTTGTGAACTCGATCTCGCCATCTGCAGGCGGAGACTGTCCCGAGTTCGCCATGTCGGGTATCGAGGACGCGGCCAAGAAGGCCCGCAAGAACTCTGTGCTAGTCTTGTTCACCGATGCTGCAGCAAAAGATGCGAGCAAGCTGGCCGCTGTCAAGGCGCTGTTGTTGGCGAAGAACACGAAGCTGTTTGTCATCGCCACTGGCACCTTCTGCGGCTCCGGCGTGTACAAGGGGGAATTCGACGACCTCGCAGCTGCCTCTGGTGGGGACGTCATGACGCTGACAGCAAAGTCATCAGTTAGCGAGGTAAATTTACTTTTGAGCTCACTATTAATGCAACAACTGCCTAGATTAATTTTATCCCAGATAAGCTTTAAACAAAAACAAAACAATCAAACCATTTTTCGGCAGGTTCTTGACTTCCTCGCCCTGGCTGCTGCCGGCAAGTACTCGCTGCGTTCGTTCCCTCGCTGCTTGGACGACATGCGAAAGATGAAGCCAGAACGTAAGTTTGTTGAG